>BTSY01000003.1:26499709-26818195 GCA_036245785.1 Pristionchus fissidentatus
GCCTGAGCACGAACACAATGTCGATTCTGACGTTTTTTTTGTTCTTTCTGACTTGATTCTGACGATGATGACAATGTACAAAATATATCAATATAATATAATATAATATTAATAGACCAATATACAACAGAGAGAGTCATTTTGCGATTACGATGAAAATGGGAGAAGCGACGGCGACTATATTATCGATTTCCCCCATTCAGGTTGGCACGAAAGTTTTGCCCGATTTTGAGATTCTTGAAAAATCGACCACATTTCCTTGTATGCCAGCCAGTCAAATAGTCTCTGTTGTGGTCACATACAGTAAGCCTTCCTCTTTGATGAGCTACTACCTCATGTCTATCGGTCAATATTGGGAAGAGTTATACTGGAATAAAGTTGGCCGGGTCGGTTTCGACCCTGCATTTTCTCTGGCCTATATGCTTATAGCGGAACGAGGTAGGATCCGTATCAACTCGTCTATGCAAAGAGTATTGTCCACTGATTTCACAAAGTGGGACAGGACCGAACCACCGCGTTCGACAAGCCATAAATAATGAATTGAAAATTAAAGTTGTGAGTGTATAAATCCAAAACAATGAATTCTTGACCCAGTATCGCTGGCGATAGGGATTAAAGCTTAATTATCGTTTGATGTATGGTACTACTTACCCTTGTTTTAATAGTATTATTCACTTTGAATGGGGTGCTTTCACTATTGTGCTGACTAAGACACCATGTGAGGTCAAAAATTAGACATGGAAAATGATCTAAGAAAGCATGCCACTATTTTTGAGAAGCTTGTTCAATCTCGCGTTTTCGCTCGTTCTGCAGAGAATTTCTACTGACACGACATATTAATCGGGCGATATATGATTTTACCCAGACTCGATAATACAATCCATCGACGTAGGTGCTCAAAATTACGGTTTTGATGAAAATCTAGTTATTCTTACAATTTTACTCTTTTTAATTTCTGCGAGCGGTTGAGAGAGCTCATTTTGAAATAACTATCATATCAGATTACCCAAGCATCAATTATTAGAAAACACCTTATTAATTTCATATTTATTGGTTTTCGGCACCGGCAATTTAAAAAGTAGACATGCTATTTTTTCCAGACGAATCAGATTTGGCGAATCGTAACTTCCCAAATATCCCCAGCAATTGTTCAGACATATCACACTTATAAAGAGGACTGTTCGTACTATCACTCATTATAAGCACATATCTAGAAATCAAATTCCCGACGATCAGAGAAGTCCAGTAAAAGTTACCCACATATGGGATCATGACTACTTTTGTGTTTTTGATCTCTACCAATCAAACCAAGGATATATCGAGTGAACCCAATGTTGAGAGTTGTTCGGCACCAGTCCTCGTATAACATACCATGAGAACAAGGAATGTCGATTTGAACTATGGGAGAAGTGATGACCCAAACTTTGAATCTAAAATCGGGCAAGACTTTCGTGCCAACCCAATATTTCTAAAACAGTTTTGAGTAGCTATCGAAACTGTAAAAACTGAGTATTTTGTTTTTTTAAAAAAAGATCTCAATAAGTTTCTTCAACGCTGCAGTGCAAATTATATTGAGCAATCGATCGGAATGATTTTATTCAATGCTCACAACAGATAGAGGTGAGGACTGTGAATCGCTTTGTATTATCATAAATGGGAGGGGACGGGTTTGCTGCCGCTCTCAACCGAGGAAGAATACCATTCCAGCCACCTGGTAATAAAGAAAGTTTTTTATAAGATAATGGATGCTGAGTAGAGTTGACCACTCGAAAAGTCGAAACAAAGCGTTTCGGCTCCGTTCCGGAACACTTCTTTGTATCGTTGTTAATCATCCATTGTTCTCGAACAAAGGATGTTTCGAGTGGTCAACCCTAATGCTGAGGGATCATCGGTCCATGTTTGCGTCTAAGCTGATTTTGGGCTCGAAAAATTGTCGAAAATATCTATAGCGGTTGCAAATTTCCTTTTTCGCTTTCATCGATTAACTTTTTGCCAACTTTAACAACTCACAATCATGTTGACAATATTGAAGAAGGTGGAGGCGGCGATTTGCTTGTACGAGCTACCGTAGACATTGTAGGGTAAGACGGACGAATGTTTCTTATTCTGTGTAAAGTCAGGCATCTTGAAGGCAGAAGAATGGCTGTTCCAGAGACCCATCGAGAGACCGAGGAAGATGATGTTCAACACGCCGATTCCGATTATTCCAAAAGGCAGAAACTGCAAAATGATGTTCTGGGGCCGTGAAATAGAATCGAAAACCTTTCTGAGAGCGGGCTTGATGATCATCACGACGGCCATAACGCTGGTGAATATCTTCAAATTTGTAAAATTATTGGGACAGACTATATTTCGCGACCTCGAAAACGGCGGAAAATATGAGAACGACGGATACTGCCTGGGACCACGAGCGTCGCTCCTGAGAGAATGGATGCGCCGATGAGTGATATACGAATTAATTATTTAAACTTTTGTTAAATAAATTTATCTCACTGTTTTCTACAATATTACTGCTACTTTTAAGAGATCTTACCGAGAACTTGGGTAGGACTTCAGAGAAATCCATTTTGGATGCAGCCTTTTCAATTTCGCCCTTATTAACTTTATCGAGAATGCTATCTTCAATTTCCTGCATTCGCTTGTCATATGATTCAAAATCAATAAAGGCACTAAGACCGTAGTGAATGGTCATCGGAGGAACGGGCAAGCACACGCCCTCGAACTCTGCAATTGACACTATTAGCCAACTAGGCACTACTGTTGAAGCCTGGAATCATCAAACAAATGAATCAAAGAACAGTGATTTCTGAACAATGAACAATGTCAATGCTCATTTCAATAGCGCATCGACTATTTAATGGTTCCGGGATTTAGCAGTAGTGCTGCCAATTATAACAATTGAGACACGCACCGTCATTGACTACAGCAGAAATGAGCAGAGATGAGAGGAGAACGCCCGAGATGATGAGATAGATTAGCAGGTACTTGGGATCGATAACTGACTTTATTCGATCCTTGACGCCACCGACGGGACTGAAAGAAGTCATAATCTACAGTATCCAGTGGGCAATACTTTATTTTGCAATATCTGAAAAAAACAGAGTTCGTGATAGGCAATAATGGAGTGAATTACCGTAAACCAAACTGATAACTCACCCCGAGGGCTGCTGCATGGCCGAAGGAACTGGCTGCGCGACCGCCTGACCGGGGGGCGGGTTCTTGTTGAGCTGCAGCTGCATCAGTTGCTGCGTCAGCTGCGGAGGCTGTGGCGGCGCGATAGTTTGCAGCGGCTGTGGCTGCGGTTTCTCTCCCGGCACATTTGGGACGGGAACAGCCTCGGACTTGGGAGGACCAGTCGGACCGCCTGGCAGGGCATCCATGGGTACGGTACCAGGGAGATGAGTACGGTAGCAGGAAGAGGGGTACGGTATCACCGATCGATAGAAGGGGAAAAGAGGAGACGACTGCTCGGAACGAGAGGAGAGGGCGATAATGAAAAGAGGAAACGTGAGGGATGAAAGGGAATAAAAGCGAAAACAATGGACATTGGGATCAAGGTTAATTGAGAAAATAATTGAAACACGTTATTATTTGAAAAGTCCTTTCGACGATATCCTAGGATACTGTTCGCTATTTTGTCTATTTATTGATTGGAAAACTAGCCATTACTTTATCAAAATGAGAGAAAAATATTGAAAAATATAACAATGTTGGGTCAACGTTGTTGTAGGCATTCAAAATGCTATTAGATAATACAGAAGTGCTACTGTAATGTTCTAATAATTCAGAATTGCTTCGAGCTCAATTTCGTCTCGTCAAGGGAGAACAATTTGACGGCATTCTTCCACAGAAGTCCATCTCGATCGGCGTCGGAGAAGTCGGGATACTCCTCTACTACCTGTAATTGAATAAGTTTGCGAAGATCACTAACTATTTCTATGAACACTACAATTAATAGTGTCCGCAACTGCAGTAGGTATTAATGTTTTGCTCTTACCTCCAAATAATTTTAATTTGTTCATTGTGCTATTTTTACTCGTTTTATAACGCGTTCTCCATAACAGCGCAGTGCCCGTGACGGTGGGATGGCACAGGGACTCAAAATGGTCGCAGGAAGTTCATACTTGGTGGTTAGAGTCCCTAGGGGTGGGATACACTTCAGACAAAAGATTGGCCCCAATTATCGATTTTTGACCTACCAAAATCGAAAATTTCATCTTCATTTTTCACCCTCGTGTTACATATCATTCGATAGAGCATAAAAAGTTATGTGGAAATCTGTATTTTCGAGCATATCGGATAATGCATGTTGGACAAACAGTTGAAAAGTCGATATTTTTGAAAATCGAACGGATTCAATTATTTCTTTCCCTATGTTCCCATGATTTCCGGGTCCTGAAAAGTTTACCCAATATGTAAAAAAGGATGACGAATCAAATAAAAAATATCTCGAAACCAAACTCGGTGCCCAGCATAGTTTTATTTAGCAAATACTACCACCCGATTCGACCAATTCACGTCGTAGGTTCGAGTCCGCATGCCCACATGAAATTTTTGCCGGATTTTTTCAGTCACCAAATGATGTTTTCTTTTTTCACAATCAACTTTAATGTACCTTCTGATGTATTGTGCATAGTTTCACTGTGTGATTGATTCATTCAATGTTGTTCTAGTACAGTAGCCGCCAATATTATATGACATTGGTATTTTTCAATTGTAACTTTATTCATTGTCGTCGGATCTCTCTAATTTTTTGAGAGGATTAATAATTCATGATTCCCAGCGATAATCTTTAGTTCATTACATGCTGCAATGATCGTACGACCTAGTGCTACAAAGTCATGTTGTGGGTGCTAAATCACTTTTAAAGTTTTCTGCTCCATTAAATTCGGAGTAGCAAAACGGTTATGCGTACATGATAAAGGAACTATTGGGCTATCAAATTACCTTTTTGGTTATGTCCTTAACTGTGGTACAAAACGCGCTGCACGTTTTTTTCTGGGATCTTCCAGTATAACTTTCGCTGACAAAGAGGAATCAGGCTGATTCGTGTAGGTTATAACCGTGGAGTAATTACTCATCCACTATGTAAGTGTTGACGGGATACCACTAACTTTAGAAGTTGCAGCAACATCACATCACTTTTGCAGCACATTTTTTTGACATGCAGCAACTAAGCTGCAGAAAGCAATCCAGAACTTTCGTTGTCATTAGTAAATCTGGGGCACTGGGTCAACTCATAAGCAGTTTTATGAATTTTGAACGCTTCTCGGCTTCAGCACAACCGTGCATAGATAGCGAAATTCACTTATTTAGTAGTATTTGGTCCACTAATCACGGGAATTTTTTTTTTAATTTCAGAACGCTGCGGCTTTGTTCTCTAACCACACCGCGGTGCATCTCAATGGGTGACTTCTCCTAATTTATTTTCAAAACTGTAGCAGTTCCAGAAAATTCGATACATACGAATTCTTATTGTAGGCTGGACGACAACTAAATGTCATTCTGGGCGTTTGATGTTCATTTCCCGTATTTGTGACGTCATTAGGAAACGTCGAAAAACGTTCCAATTTTTTTTTGCTATTTTTCCCGTGGTAAGCGACTCATATTCCTAGAACTCAAGTTGCCAATCTATGCTGAGCCCCTTTAAACATGAATTATTAATCCTCTCAAAAAAATAGAGAGATCCGACGACAATGAATAAAGTTACAATTGAAAAATACCAATGTCATATAATATTGGCGGCTACTGTACTAGAACAACATTGAATGAATCAATCACACAGTGAAACTATGCACAATACATCAGAAGGTACATTAAAGTTGATTGTGAAAAAAGAAAACATCATTTGGTGACTGAAAAAATCTGGCAAAAATTTCATGTGGGCATGCGGACTCGAACCTACGACGTGAATTGGTCGAATCGGGTGGTAGTATTTGCTAAATAAACCTATGCTGGGCACCGAGTTTGGTTTCGAGATATTTTTTATTTGATTCGTCATCCTTTTTTACATATTGGGTAAACTTTTCAGGACCCGGAAATCATGGGAACATAGGGAAAGAAATAATTGAATCCGTTCGATTTTCAAAAATATCGACTTTTCAACTGTTTGTCCAACATGCATTATCCGATATGCTCGAAAATACAGATTTCCACATAACTTTTTATGCTCTATCGAATGATATGTAACACGAGGGTGAAAAATGAAGATGAAATTTTCGATTTTGGTAGGTCAAAAATCGATAATTGGGGTCAATCTTTTGGCTGAAGTGTATCCCACCCCTAGGGACTCTAACCACCAAGTATGAACTTCCTGCGACCATTTTGAGTCCCTGTGCCATCCCATCCTGCGCTGTTACAGAGAACGCGTTTTATATCGTCGATCGAACAGAATATTACGTAGAGATAAAAGAGTGACTTCGTTTTCCTATCCATTGTGCTCGAAATAATATTTATTTTATTGGAATTCTCTCAGGGAAAGTGTCCAGAGAGTGTCGGAGTACATTTTGAAGAATCTTGAAAACCATATTCTCCCAGTGTTCGTTGTATGACCAGCCAGTTCTCTGTGCAATAACTCGGGTTCAGGCTCCCTTAGAGAAGACAAAATGTTAGTTCCTTACCTTTCCCACCGACAGTTCTCCGAGAGGGAATGGATAGTCCGTGCCGAGCACAATTTGCTCCTGAAATACGATTCGTATTTTGTGTATTTTTCCAAGTCCGGGGCACTTTACTCAATTCTAAAGAAGAGATCTAACCAAAATATCAACTCGCACGTAGTCCTCCTCTCATTTCGGTAAAAACAAGTATTTCTAGTGCAGTTGCACTGGAGTCATGCGAAATAAGGGCAAACACTCGGATTATTTTCAAAATTCCCACGATGTAATCTGCGAGCAAGGCTCAATATTCCAGGTAGGATTACGACGCTCTCACGACTCGAGTGAGTGATGTTTGCAATGCAAATTTGGCATGGAAGTCTGCAGTCTTGCTCTCTACCGGTAAAGCACAATGCACAAACTTGAACCAATTTAATTTATAACTTTTTAATTATCGATTTTTTGTTAATTAGTGATTTTTGTTAATTCTCAAAATTAATTAAATAACCTTTCCGACAACGGTTAGGAGGAGTCTCAACGCCTCGGGGTCGTGCACGAGTGAATCCGTCCACAGACGACCGTCGAGGAGGGAAGGATTCGTCTGGAAAAAAAAACATTTTTTTTAGTTCTGAACTCTTCAAGAACTCAGAGCTCTCTTACTCGTTTTCGCATGCTCTCTCAAATTTGTAAAGCTAATATCATTATTCTTCATTCTGTGCCTCGTGACGGGCGGTCGACAGTCTCCCCGCTCCTCTCCCACCTCAGTTTGAAGAATCCTTGCCAGTCAGCTTGGGCAACCCGGCAAGTATATCGCCCACCTGGTACCACTTCCAACAGAGGACCCGAATCGACTACATCTAACTCAAGTCGCCAACTATCAAGAAAAGCCCCAGTCGACAAGACTACGACGTGAGTTTTCTGCTGATACACGCTAGTCAGGACGTCTCTGGTTGCTGGAAGATCTACTTCTACGCTCAACGTCTATCGTTCAAGATCGACATTACAATTGACCAAAGAAGCCAAGCATGATCCATTCCCTTGACTCAATTGCCTCGAGTTCGAAGATCCTGATCACCTCTGCCCCAGAATGATGCCTCCTGCAGGCCTTTGCCTTGATGTCAGGACAAATAATAATGTCTAATGTCTAGACTTCGAGAAATAACGAAACAACAGGTTGCGTAAGAGGCAAATGCACCGCTCGAGCAGAGAGAGATTTTGGGAAATGAAGAGAGCGGAGAATGATTTGCCTCTTACGCAACCTGTTGTTTCGTTATTTCTCGAAGTCTACTAATGTCTAATGTTCACCTTGCAATCAGTGGCGCACAGATCGGGTCGTACGTTGAAACCGTGAGCAACGCGGCCTGAAATAAAGATTAATTTTATTATTTTTTGTTGAAAAAACAATCTATTGGTAAATTCAGAGAATAGAGATTGGGAGCAACTTGTGATCCTCTTTTTAAAGAATTTGAATGATTTTCGCCAGGTCGTTTTGCCCACCTCTGATCATGGGATACGCGCCGCCGCCGTGGGCGAAGCAGAGACGGAGACGAGGGAATCTACATTTAATAAAATTAATTTATTAAATAGAATATATATTAATTTTATTAAAAGTTGAAATTGGTAATAATGAGTGCAGAGTTGATTATTCACCTGACATCACTTAAATTGTCAAAGTTTAAAATGGTAATGCTTCTGTTTCAATTATCGGTGGACAATAATGGAAAACAAAAATACCTCTCCATGACTCCTCCCATGAGCACGCAGCACATGGCCTGAGCCGTCTCTGAAGGCATTCCTGTAAGTGCGATTTTATTTTGTTCCCCTAAATACTATCGGAGATTTCATTCAATTTCCTATGTGAACTTATGTTTCATCGTAATAGTATAAAGATTGTCAATGTCCACTCATCAATTATTTCGTGCTTCTTTCACTAAAAAATAGACTCATTCCAAATCCAGAAAGGGATCGGGACTAATGTTGTGAACATTGTTACTAATCGGTGAGTGTGCGAAATGACGAGACCAATTTTGACCCCCCCCCCCCCCCTGTGACATTGTTTATAGGTATACTCCCTGGCTCCCGAGTGACAAATTCGAATATGAAATATACGTTTTTAAGCAATACAACTACATAATTCTATACGAATATTTCCCATGCCTCGTTGCACGGTAAACAACTACCTATCCATACGTAAAATTTATAGTATTTCTAGCTGAGAAAAAAAAGATTAATGAATGAATGAATATCTCACCTACAAGCCAGGGCAGCCAGTACTTGCCCAATCTGCCGTCCCAGTTGTGCATGTCCCATGGATGCACGAAGAGAGCAACGTCGAGCGACTCGGCCTCCTGAACGGAAGATATGACCTACCGTATCCAGGACTGTTATTGATTGGAGTATGCAGTTAATGCACGATTGTGTCGTCTTGTGCTCGGCAATTTCAGAAAACTCCAAGTTCGTTGAGTTCACTAACTATTTGGGTGCTCCCTACTAAAAATGTTGTAGCTATTACATTTATAAAATGATATGATCATACCAAAAAGCCGAATAACGAACTTCCGTTGTTTACCATACAGGAACATTGGCGACTCTCTCGCTTTTGCGTGCTCTCTCGTCTCGGTAAACACAGGAAGTCCCAGTTCGACATTTCGTTTGATCGTATCATTTTATAAATGTAATAGTAACATTTCTTATCGTTCGCCAAGTCTCACACTTGTCTACGCTATGTAGACGCTCCTGTCTAGTGAATCGAGAAGAATCGTGCTGAATTATTCTTGCACCGTGCCAAAAAGCGCCTTTCATTCAACGAAATTGAATTGAATGACCTCTCCTTTCTCACGCCCGCATGCAATCTTTCCAAGACACTCCAAAGTTCCTTCAAAGTTCCTTTCCCAGACGACGCACTTTTCGAGAGGAAATTGAGCCGTGATGCAGTCTTTTAGAAGGGATTCGTGCAGTTCCTTCCCCGTCTAGTCTCTCTCTCTCTCTCCCCGCTCGAATTCTTCCCCAGTTTATCTCAATTGCCTTTCTTCTCCCTCCACTCGTCAATCAAAGCTCGCGGCTTCTGCTGCAGAAAATCAACGGAAGAGATAAGCGAACGTCTGGAGCGTATTGAAGCACAAGTCTGGGCTTTTTTAATCCATTTAGATATTCATGGATAGTACTCTAGAATCGCCGACGGTCGGACTATAGTCCTATAGGAGCAAGTGGAAGCCCTCTCTAGCCGACCACCAAATGCTACTATTCCGACCGTTCGTTTACTACACACAGAGAAAAATGTATAAATCCAGCTCCATTTTACACACAAATTTACAAAAATTGTACTACATGTTATACATTCGTTAGATGAACGATGGGACTGGATTCATTCATTTTTTTTTCTTGTAGTCCGGCAATGGGCGATTCTAGAGTGCTAGTTCTCGAGGGTGAGTCGAAATTCTTCATTTGTTACAGTCCATATTTGTATGTTGGCGCCTAGAAGTTCGCTACCAAGCTTGACAAATCGGAAGAAAAACTTTGGGCGTTACGATATATGTGCCCATTGACGGAATGCATCAAGCGATGCATTATCAATGATAGATATTGTGTCCTTGCTGCATAATAAATCATTCTATGAAACGTCTAGCGCAGACATCCCATCTCTATTCGGTTTAGACCTCAAACTTGGGTAATTAAACCATTTTTGCGCATAAAATTTACATGTTGTGGATTTTTGTGTGAATTTCGTAGCCAGACTGGTCGATCTCTCGCTCTCTCTCGCCTAAAACGCGCATCCATCACTTCGTCTCCGAGTGTGGTGTGAGGCGGGGAGGAAGGAAGGATGGGTAGGGGAGGAAGACACACCACCACCACCCCTAAAGAATAGAAGCATGCAAGAGAGAGAGAGAGAGAGAGAGAGAGAGAGAGAGAGAGAGAGAGAGAGACTAGAAGACGAAGTGGAGAGGGAAGCGCCGGAAGATTGGAGACAGACACCCAAAAACACCGGCACACTCATCCATTTTAGTAATTTTCCTGAGAAAGTAACGAATGTGTCCGGGCGCTTGCCCCGCCGGACCCAATACCGTATACCTTGTAGAGCGGGTCGAAGTCGCGGTGGTCGAGGTTGCGCTCGCCCACGTGCGAGCCGATCTCGAAGCCGCGCACACCCATCGCGACGCATCGTCGCATCTCCTGTGATGTGCAAATTAGGCCGCTTTTCAAATTTTCTGTCACGCGTTTTGCGCGAATCGTCGCTGATTGCGTGCTGTTATGCTGATTGCCGTATTTTCGGCTATTTTGCATAACTCTTGTCCTTTTCTCACATCACCAAAGTTCGGGAGGAATTGCTTTTCTCTGGTGACGTCTGTCTTTTCTCCTTTTTTCCCTTAGTTTTCTTTCCAAAACAACAACCTCCAACACTCATTTATCATGCAGGGCGCCCACTATTTTTACTCTTTTTTTTGGAATTCGGGTAAATATTGGATTAGATCTATTCATTTCACACACTCTCTAACCTGTCGATAAATGATGTAGTGTGTGAAATTAAGAGATCTAACCCAGTTATTTTCCTGAATTGCAAACTCGTTTTTTTTAACTTTTTAACATATATTAGTCTTCTTGCTTGGTCTTCTCGCATTTCGAAGAGATTGGCGCTTCCGGTGAAAATGACGCACTAGCTAACCCGTAACTGAATCTGGATACAGCTCTTCCTTTCGTCACCACCCCAAATCTTTAGTCGGTTCCTTCGCTAGGAGAGAGAGAGAGAGAGCGGAGAGTCCAGGACGAAACTTCGTTTGAAAACGAGACTTCTCACTGATCAATCCTCTCCCCCCCCCTCTCTCTCTACCCCCCCCCCCCTTCTTCGAAACTCCGCCCCCTATTTCACATTTCGCCTTCACAACACACGCCTTTTCACTCCCTCCCTCTCTCCCTCTCCTAGCGCCCCGCTTTTCCTCGCGCAACAAGTTTACCCGAATACTTTTTATATTTAATAAAATCAGTTGTCGATCGGTCCTCGATGTTACTCGGCATCGGATGAGCGGAATACGGTAGTTGACGATCACTACTGTATGGGGAGCGCGCTGCTGCTGCAGCCACTGCGATGCGCACCACCGCTCTGCCAAATCAGGTGAGGAGGATTGCGTCGTGATGACGCAATCGTGTGATTGTTGCCTAGTCATAGCGCAATAACAGATTCTTTCCGTTTTTATCAGATACAAACATTAGGACCTTTTTTCATTGTCGATGCCATTTTGAGTGATGTCAAAATTTTCTTCATTTCGCATACTTTCTCGATAGTTAGTTGCGTTTCGGAGAGTGGGTAAAGTGAAGGGACACACATGATTCCAAACCTACAGACCAGGGTTAGAGCGAGAGAGTGTGCAAAAGTGAGAGAGACCCCCTCGATTTCACACGCTCTCTCACTCCAAAGGCCTTTCTGGAAGGTTGACCGGCCTGTGGAATGATGTGTCACTGAACGATCAGTGAACATTTCGATAATTAATCCAACATAACAGTTGAACTAAAATGGAAGAGTTACGCTAAAGCCTAAGGTCTCACATTGGGCGTTTCGCCCATTTCGAATCCAGTATGTCTCTCCTCTCAGATATTCATATTTCTCACGCTGCCCCTTCTCCTGCTGAACCAAGCGGATCTCACCGACGCCAAGTTTGTTTTTTTAATAATTTAATTTAATGAATTTATTTATTAGTATATTTCTTTTTATTTGTTTCACAGCGTTCTGGTCCCATTTAAAAGCCATTTTCGCACTCTGTTACTGTCTGAAATTAGTTTTTTTTGTTTATTTTAGGTTTGTCACAACATCGTGTGTCTGCTTATTGGAAACTGTTGACGCTTAGTCCAGTAGGCGAAGAATAAGTCTGTCTGGGGAAAGGAGAGAAATGCTTGAGAGTGCATTGGTCTCCAGGGGGCGAGGTTGAGAGGGGCCAGGAGAGAGAGAGGGACAATGGTCCCCTGAAGAGACGTTAAAAGGGAGCGAGAGAAAGAGAGACACGCAGGACCATGGGAAACTGCTACGTTCACACGTTTGTGCAAAAGCCAGAGATGTAGTAGGAGGGAGAGTAAAGAGAGGCGATCAGCAAGATATCACATGGAATAACATTTCCCAGCCGTGGTTTGGAGCATGAGAATATACGCTGATTTCACTGGGAAAAGAATGAAAATAGCCATAAACCTTGTAAATACGGAGCTACGAAACTTTTGTCTCCAAAATGAGCCTATTTTCTCGTTAATCAGAGTGAACAAATTTCGAGTATGCGGTAAAAAGATATAACACACTCCTTGAAAACAACTTTAAAGTAGTATTTAAAGTAGTAGTACTTTAAACTACTTTAAAGTACTTTAAAGTAGTGGTTTAAAGTACTATTTAAAGTATTATCATTAGCCGACGCCATCCAACAACTTAGTCCCAATAGTCCTCTTATCCGGAAAAAAGTGAGAAAACACTTGTTGAAAACAAGGAAAAGAAGGAAAGTAGTTAACTACTACTAGTTATCCTTATTAAATTCGGTGTGTCTCTCGTTTTGTTATGTTCTCTCGCAAACGGACGAAGTCTTTACCAGCGGAACGTTTTATTATTTTGGACGGGTATTGTGAAAAATAGTTATCGGTCGTTGACGTCAAAAGAAGAAGGAAAACTTGACGTGATCTCATCTTTCGTCTCCTACGTGTGTCATCCTGTTCTGCGTCCAATTATGTGGCGGTGGCCGCTCACTTTCCCGAGAGAGAGAGAGAGAGAGAGAGAGAGAGAGAGAGAGAGAGGAGAGAGAGAGGGAGAGAGAGAGAGAGAGGGAGAGAGAGAGGGAGAGAGAGAGAGAGAGAGAGAGAGAGAGAGAGAGAGAAGACTAAAGACAGAGCGAGCACTAATTGCAATTTGTGTATACGCGGGCGGTGGTGATGGTAGAGACGGAAAACTAAGGACAATGAGCTTTGGTGCGCTTCTAATCTAACTACGGTAATTAAATACGGTGTTCTTACAGATTAGTATTCTTTACCGATTCTTAGAATGTGATACGGTATTTCTAATCTGCCGGAAATACGGTGTCGGAAGGAAAATGTTTCGGAATGATATTATTATAATGATAATATTAAAATGATACGTTCATGAAGTTTACTACTGGTGGTGTACTCTCTTTCTATACCTCGGCGCGTCTCTCGTTTTGCCATGCTCTCTCGCACCCGTATCTGTTGTTTAGGAGCGGGACGTTTTAATATTTTGGATGAGTGTTTGTGAATTTATAATAGTTTTCGAGTTACGTTAGAAACAAATGAGTGTGATATTTATATTTTCAAAATCGTGCTATTTTGAACTCTCTTCAATGATCTCAACCAACCAAAATTCGTAGGATTTCGTGCGAAAGCTAAACTTTGCGTCGACTCCGAAAGCGAATCTCTCAATGCGCTGACTTCGCCCATCATCTAAAATGCCTTTGGAATATTCGAGCGTGCGCCCACGATTCGAATCATGCAATGCCCCAGTGGGAGATTTCCGCTTTTCCCTCTTTTCTTTTTTTTCCGACTCTTTTCGAAAGTCAATCGAGCTAAATCGGGCAAATTGTTCTCACGATGCTATATCAACAATGCAATGTAAAGTCAAAGAATGCATTAAATGAATGCAATTCCCGCACGTTTAGCGTTTCACACTTGACCTATAGCAGCTCTTTGAAAGTTTCATGTGAAGCTGCGAAACTCGACGCGACTGAAATAGTAGAGAGGAGTAATTCAATCCGCGCGGCGTGCCATCACTTCCGTTCGAGGCGCCTTAAGGGGAAGGCCTCTTTTCAGTTGTAAACTCTCGGTATTCCCCTCTCGTAACCTCCCATCACCTCGAAGCCCTCAGAGAAAGTCAAAGAAAGTTCTCAAATTCAAAAAAATTGGTTGCTACAACTTTTAAGCTTAATGGGCGCCAGGGAGCGAGCCTATTGGATAGCTTATTATTCTACCATTGGACTCATTATCCCAAAGGACGGTCATCATCAAGTGTGAAATCAAAAAGGAGCGCTCTCACTTTTGCGCAATCTCTCTCACCCTGAATCTGTATGTAGATTTGGATTTTTTAAAATGCCGTAGACTTGTTCCATTCTATTCTCTCGCTCTCCCCGTCGACACTCTCGAAAAACTATTCGAAATTCATCCCCTCCTCGCTGCGCGAATCTACTCGCTAGAGAGCGAACACGCGCAGAGGAAAAACAGAGATTCACACCCCCCATATCCTGCCTCGTTTTCCTCTTTTTCCCTTCTGTCCAACTCAAATGCTGCGAAGAAACGTCACAATTTGCGGCCACCTTATCCTAGGTCGAATTCAATGTGCATCTAGACGGCGGGATGACCGAGTGGTCTAACCGTTTTGTCTGATCCCAAATTTTGCGAATCACAAAAAAATCACGATTTTGTTTAAAAATTGAAAAAGATCGTGACTTGGAAAGAGTGCCGCAAAATTGGATCAGCCGGGAATGTAAGGCGGTTGCCCACGTGTTGGGTAGTTCTTATGCGTTTTGTCGGGAGGGGTGCGCATCTCTCTCTCTCTCTCTCTCTCAACGCCGCGCACTGGCTTGCTTGCTCCCTCTTTTTTCCGGTCATCCCAGGGGAAGGAAAGAAAGAAAGGATAGAGGGGTTAAAGGGAGAGGGAAGAGAGAAGAAAAGAGAGAGGGAGCAACTGAAACGTATACGAATCAGGAGGGGAGAGAGAGAGAGAGAGAAACATCAATGATGAGAACATGGAGATTTTGCAACAGCGCCAAGAATTCGTTGATCGCCGAAAATCGCAACTGCAGGGGGGAGAAAAGAAGGGAAATGGAAAAAAAGAAGGGAAAAAGAAGGGAACACACTCACAGCCGGGCACCCATTCCCAGCGCCGACCGCACAACCCCCAGCCACACACACAGAGTGAGGGGAAGTGTAGTTTTGCGTGTAAATACCTTGAGGTGAAATTGGCTTTTTGAATATTGCGCGCAGCGCTTCGCTGCGCGCCGGTCATTTGTGCAGCCGATACTCAGCGAGTGCACAAATGGCCGATCTTCCTCTCGCTCAAGCCATTCTGGCTTTCGCTGTGCCTACCGACACGTCTTCGTATTTTTATTATGTATTTTATCTCTTTTTTGTCCTTTTTTTTTATTACCCTGCATGGGGTGTAGCTCCCTTCTACTAACTGGGAGGTTAAGCTCCCCCTTCCCTTTAGATGGCGCTCGTCTTTGATTGATCGTCGGTCTTTGGTTTTTCTATCATCATCGATCGTCATTTCGTCATCGTCGATGATCTTCCACGTTTATCGATCGTCATTTCGTCATCTTCGATGATCTTCCACGTTTATCGATCGTCATTTCGTCATCGTCGATGATCTTCCACGTTTATCGATCGTCATTTCGTCATCGCCGATGATCTTCCACGTTGATCGATCTTCATTTCATCATCATCGATCGTTTATCGTCGATGATCGTCTGTCCTCACCGTCTCTCTTCGTGGCATCGTCGGTCGTCAATGATGGTCGTCGGATATCGATCGACTTTTGCCATTTCGTCTTGAGAGGGTATCGTAGCGGTGCACAGAGGAAAGTATCGAGTGCAAGCGTTAACCTCTTTGCAGTTCTGTCTGGTAGGTGCTAAGCGCCCTGATAAAGCCAATCACCTCAAGGTGTTTTAAAGCAAAACATAATTTACCCCGTAGTGACGGAGAGAGTGAAACGATCGAAGGAGGGAAGGGGTAAGTGTAGTTTTGCGTGTAAATACCTTGAGGTGAAATTGGCTTTTTGAATATTGCGCGCAGCGCTTCGCTGCGCGCCGGTCATTTGTGCAGCCGATACTCAGCGAGTGCACAAATGGCCGATCTTCCTCTCGCTCAAGCCATTCTGGCTTTCGCTGCGCCTACTAGTCCCCGATACCCACCACCCCTAGATACACTCGGGAGATAAACGAGGGAAGGGATAATATCACGGTTTTAATTGTTTTTACATTACAGGATCGCGATGCGAAAGGCCTCTCAGGATTTTTAAGAAGGATGAACAGAAGGAGAGATCCCTTTTAGGCTTTAGGCTTCCCTCTCCTCTTGCCCTAGTCATCTCTATTTTCACAAGTTGTATGTTATGTGTGTTTACCCCCTCGTGATTTTCAATTCGACTACTTTCATCTGTGTTACTTATTTTGTCGGTAGGTGCTAAGCGCCCTGATAAAGCCAATCTGTCTGGTAGGTGCTAAGCGCCCTGATAAAGCCAATCACCTCAAGGTGTTTTAAAGCAAAACATAGTTTACCCCGTAGTGACGGAGAGAGTGAAACGATCGAAGGAGGGAAGGGGTAAGAATGGGAATTCCATGAATCACGCCTATTTTAGACTTAGATCACCCAGATGCCAACCATTAAGGGGCTAAGAGCAAATGTGCCCATCATTGCTCAAACTCTCGTGGATATGTACCCCTGACGGGACCTTAGAACAATTAGTGATGGATACTAGTGGTGACCACTCGAAATAACCTTTGTTCGAGAACAAAGGAAGATTAACAACGAAACAAAGAAGTGTTCCGAAACAGAGTCGAAATGCTCTGCTCTTTTCGGTTTTGACTTTTCGAGTGGTCAACACTAATGAATACTATGCACATGATTCCAAATCTACAGACCAGGGTTAGAGCGAGAGAGTGTGCAAAAATGAGAGAGTCTCTCTCGATTTCACACGCTCTCTCACTCCAAAGCCCTTTCTGTAAGGTTGACCGGCCTGTGGAATGATGTGTATGGTGAACTCAAATCTCTACAGAAAAGCCGTCTACCGTCGCAACTCTCACAACCTCCGCCGTCTCTCTCGCAGCTACGACTGGCAGGTGGACGAGCATGGAGGACTGCGACCCATTATTAATCCGAAAGTGAGGGTTATTGATTTTTTGGGGAATATTGATTAGTTTTGGCCGATTGTCATTAGTTTGATTTTCGATTGGTCTTAGGTTGATTATCGATTATCTTTTAGGGTTTTTTTTAAGATTCCAATTAGGTGAACTGTGGGTTGTGTTTCACTGATTCGATATCTTGCTTGGTACAGTCCGAGTAACGATGGAGATACGCCTCTCGTAGGACACTTACAATATATTATATTATATGCATATTATGCGGTTAGGATAAAATTTACGGAGTTTCACTGTGCTGAGATTAAAAAACTGTCTAGCGTATCGTAAACCCTTCTTTTAGGTTATTGTGGAGCATAATATCGAGTTGTAGGCAATACTATACCGTAATATCGATTTGTAGCAGATAAAATACTCTATTATCGATTAGTAGTTAATAATATCATATAATATTGATTTTTGCAGATGGAGCGAAGCGTCAAGTCGGACTGCGCCAACGACTCGTACATACTGGACACGATACTCAGGGGATACAACAGACACAAGATTCCCGGAGGGAAAGTACAGGTATACTGTAAGGGACAGTTTGACATGACAGATATTGATTATTAATGCCACAAGAATCGTCATTCTTGCTGTTCTATTGAACTTATATTTGTTAGATACTTGTTTGTTTTAATATTTGTTAGATGCTTGCTTGATCACATAGCAAACGAGAGTATTTATATATGTTTAAAAATATTTTTACATTTATTTAAAGTTTACAACTTCAGGTGGAAGTGGAAGTGTGGGTGCAGGAGATTACCACCATCTCCGACATTACCTCCGATTTCCAGGTATACTTAATCTTTGTATTTTCATCGTTGATATCTTTGTTTGTAGTTTGAACTTTGATCTTTCGCCTTATAATATATATGTTTTTTTCGTTAGGACTTGCTCTTTCATCTTATAATTGGTCTAGTTCTGCTACACACGATAAATTGATAAACTGTAATAGCACGGGGCTGTTTCGCTCCCATAGCGTCAACTTCTACTTGTAGTTTGATCTTTGATCTCTCTTTCCAGTTGGACATCTACATCTCCGAGATGTGGCTGGACCCGGCACTCGACTATGCCGCCCTCAATCCGTGCAAGTACAACCTCTCACTCAATTCGATTCTGCTTGAAAAGTCAGTTGTCGATTGCTAATTGACTTGACACGATTCCAAACTTCCAGAAAGGAGTCAGGGCGAGAGACGTAACTGTGTTCCCTCTGATCGGCACAATTGTGGATTGTTTTTGCCAACGCCAAGTCCACAGTATTTGTATCTTCGCTTGCTCAGTGAAGACATGATTCCAAACCTACAGACCAGGGTTAGAGCGAGAGAGTGTGCAAAAGTGAGAGGGTCTCTCTCGATTTCACACGCTCTATCACTCCAAAGGCCTTTCTGGATGGATGACCGGCCTGTGGAATGATGTGTGAAGATATGACCGTGAAACGTAACCAAACATGACGACAGCGCAATGCATATATCCGTTCCTGATTGTTCCGTGTTGCGAATTGAATATCTTTCGCAAACATGAAAGTCAACTAATCATTTTCGAATTATCGATTTGTTTTAAAATTAGTAATCAAAGAAACGCATTTTCCAGGCTGTGGACGCCCAATTCGTGCTTCATCAATTCGAAAACGGCGGAAATCCACAAGTCGCCCTTCCCCAACATCTTCCTGCTCATTTACGCGAATGGATCGGGTATGTTTTTTTCAAAATTATTGATTTTTAAAAAGAAATAAATCTAAAATACCGTATGGCGCAAGGATTCCGTACAGCTACCGTACCTCCCCTCGTGAAAACAACGCGGGTTCTGTGAATTGGCTCTATTTCGATGCCTCCTGCTAGCTCGCACTCATTATTTCTGGCTAACGAGACTACTTGTCTTCTTCCTTCTTTCTCTTTTGCTCTCTCTCTCTCGCTCTCTCTCTCTCTCTCTCTCTCTCCAGAAGCGGCGCCTATCAATCAGCGCCAGACTTCTAAGGCAGATATTTACTCCCCCCCTTCTCCCTGCCTCAATTAGGGTCTCCTCTTCCTATTCTCGGCCAAACCTATCAAGAAGAGTGCGAAATCCAGGGAAATTTTAACCCTCACCCTGAAAAATTGATCGAAATTACAAATCCGTGCATTTTCACCGGGAAATTGATAGAATAGCTCGAAATAACGCCTAAAGTTGGTTGGAAAGAGAGAAATATCCGACTTTTCAACAGAAATCGGGGCATGAATAAGTCAAGTCATGCGCGGCATTTCGGCTTTTTATGTGATGCTACTGAGACGAATCGTCAAGAAAAAGAGAAAAGGGGAAAAAGAGGAAGATTTCCATATGATGTCAGCCTAAATCTGTGCAATCTGCCTGAATTTATCCATTTCCCGGGGGACTCGCGCAACTTTGATCTACCGCAGCGATAGGGAGGAGAGAGAGAGAGAGAGAGAGAGAGAGAGAGAGAGACTTGTTTTGACGCCGAATAAATCGCGCAGCTATCTGATATCCGACACTTTGTCGCCAAGCCGACAAAGCTTCAGGCATTTCCTGGATTTATTAGTTGATATAGGGAGGGAAAAGACAATGTGTCTGGCTATCTTTGGCTTGCATTGTAGAACAGCACAATTTTTGTGTATTTATTTTTGATTGTTTGCTGAAATTATTATCCTTATGGGGGATCAGTCAGTTTTCTTTTGTACAACGACTTGTAGGGAGAATAGCGAGGCAGAACTGTAAAATGTCTTGCTTATCACTCGATTTTTGAAGAAGAAATTTAATAAAAAAATATACGTTTTTTACAGTAAAAAATATTAGTATCTAAATTGGGCTGACAAGAATTCGTAAAATCAAGATACTCCCCACTCTAATAATACTCTGATCCATGAACTCCTAGATGTCTCGTCATTGTCCCGCCAGACAACACAACAGAAACGACAAATCTGATATCGGAGGTCTCTAACTGCCGCCACTAGTACTTTTCTCCTTCTCTTCCTTCTTCTCTGACCCATCCGACTGACTTTTTCGTCCTCCTCCACAAACCCAATCACCACATCCGCTCTCTCTCTCTCTCTCTCTCTCTCTCTCTCTCTCTCTATTTCTCTCTCATTCTTTTCTCCCCTTTTCCGGCAACGCCTATGATAACTGCATTGGTTTTGGTCACGCGGGGTACGGTAGCAGCTGATTAGGCGACAAACATGATCGCGTTATCGAGTACTGAGTGACGAGGAGAAGGAAGTGAAGTAAAATGATGCTATTTGCAGTGTGGACCAACTACCGACTCAAGCTGCAAGGTGTGTTTAAGGAGGATTTACTATTGCTTGAATAACAAAGATATATCGATATTATAAATAAGCAAATGACGCAAATCAGTACTCATTAGAGAGAGTTTTAAAAAATATCCCCTAACTTTTTTATCTCCGAGGCTCAAGAGACCGGGAAGGAATATGCAAAATGAAGACATTCGGAATCGTTTTTTTCTAAGCTGTAGCACCTACTCAAAAAAATCATCTCCAACAAAAAACCGGGAACGGGTTTTGCATTGAGATACCCAACTCTCATTCATGATGTCACTCCCCCTCCCCTCACTCCTTCTCATGTTGTGGTTAGCGGTCCCCCGGGGATTTCGCAGAAGTGGAAGACAATAGAGAGTTGAAAGGACGAGTGGAGAGAAGAAAGAGGTGTTGGAGGACACGTAAGGCATCTCCAGAAAGGGGTCAGGAGTGTGGGAAGATGAGAGGGAGGTTTTTTTAGGACAAACACCTAAGGAACAATCATAGTTACGATCATTTCAATATGAAAAAAGTTGGCTTGTGAAGTACACTTGATTTCTCTAAATATTGCTGTTTCAGGTCCGTGCTTGATGGATTTGACTAGATTCCCGTTCGATAACGTCACCTGCAGTCTGACTTTTGAGAGCTTCAAGTTTGTATTTTTACAATATTTGCATATCTATTATTATTTTTTGAATGTTTCGATTTAATATTTTTGGCCCACTTACCTATAAAAAATGACCGACATTATACAACGTGATATCCCATAGCTCAAAATCGTCAGAAGGATGAAGATCAAAGATTGAATAGTAATTATAATTATTTAAGCTACAACACGGACGAGGTCGAGATGGATTGGAGTTCGGTGGGCGTGGCCAAGATGAGGGACAAGATTGAGTTGGCTGATTACGAACTGACGAGTATATCGAACAAGAGGAATAAAGAGGTGAGAGAAAAAAAATTTTAAAAGTATTTTTTTTAACCAACCAGAATCTGTTCTCTTATAACCAACCAAGAGACTAATTGGTGAATAAAAAAAAATCCTGGTTCATATTCTAAAACTGCGTTTCTTCGAATATTGAGTTTGAGTTTGATTCTCGTGAATATGTGTAACTGGCAACGAGTATGTTGCGCTGTGCCATCAATAGTTTGGACAAACAAGAAGCGGACAATTTTGTACGCGTTCCAAATCGACAGAAATACATTATTTTAAAATAAATTAATAGATTTCTTAATTATAGACGTATCCAGCGGGGTTCTGGCACGAGTTGACCATGTCGTTCCACTTCAAGCGACGCGCGGGATGGTACATACTCCAGGCATATCTACCCACCTATCTCACCATCTGCATATGTGAGTTTTAACTACTGAGGTCAAATAGGGTCTTTGTTAATCCAGATAAAGTTAGGTTGAGCAAGGCGCGCTTAAACAAATCTTTGGTATATTATGTATTATTTGTCAGTTCCTTTTGCGGCGCTATAAGAGTCAAGAAATCTAACTAATTGACCAATCTACGTAGACCATCATACATACGATTTCTCACACGCCTGGGTGCATCGCGAACAAAGCTATTTAAGGAGCAGGAAATATGACTCAGAAATATAAGTGGCGAAATTTGAAGCGGATCTAATTGGGCAGTGAAGGCATCAATTTGCAATGTCCATAAATCGTAGTCGATGACTAGTTTAGATAAGGAAAACGGGACATTCAATTGTTTTCAAATATCTAATACAGTGCGTGAAAGTCAATTCGAGTCTCTTATATTCAAGGGAGTTCGCTCTCCACTCTCTTCTATACACTCGTCATATTACATTACTTAATTAATTCATTAATCAATTAAGAGAGTTACGTTCTCTAGCGTTAGAGAGTTCGCCTTCTGCAAAAGTTTTTGTAGTTAGAAGTGTGCTGCACTTCTAGAATGATCTAAACGTGGGAAAACAAGTTATTAATTTTCAAGGAAAACCTGCTTTTTCAGGGCAGTAATCCGCCAGGGCACATTCTTGGAGGCCTCTGAACTATCGAGGCAAAAATAGTCTTGCGAAAGAAAATGAGCGATGAAAGACTTAAAAGGCGATTAGGGAACGAAGGGGGGAAATACTTGGAAAAGCGATTGCTCGTAGATTGCTCTTACAAATTGCTCTGTTTTGCACATTCAACTTTGCCATTTGAACTTTGAAGCGGAAGTTGAAGTCAAAGCGATGCAAATATAACCAAAAATATCAGAAATGTCATTGAAAAGTCCTCGCATTTCCCCAGAACGCTCATCACTATGACAATTGTAATAGTCAAATGAAAGGTCAAAAGTCCATTCGTATATATAATTTTTAATTATTTATTGATCAATTTCCAGCGTGGATCTCGTTCGCCCTCGGTTCGAAAGCCATTCCAGCAAGGACGATGCTCGGTGTGAACTCACTACTGGCCATGACTTTCCAGTTCGGAAACATCATCCGGAACCTGCCCAGAGTGTCCTACGTTAAGGTAAGCGTGATTTTAGATGATTTAATTCTGTTGTTTGAAGACTGAGTGAGAATAACGTGTTGTGCATGTCCTGAAGTCTCTATTTTCTCTGACTCTCTGTTTCTTGTCATCCGCATTGCCGAAGCTCGAAATGCCGGACATCGAAACGCCATCCCTAGAAAGCAAGCAATGGGGGTTGATTCAGTGAGAGAGATGATTATAGCTGAATAAACATCTAAGAAGATTCTTAGAATCTTAGAAATCAATTCCAGTTCGTCTAAATTCAAGTCATGGAAAATAAATAAATCTATTTTTGCAGGCCATCGACGTCTGGATGCTGTCGTGCATGACATTCGTGTTCTGCTCGCTACTCGAACTCGCCTGGGTCGGATATCTGAGTAGAGACGAGGATACGGTAAGGAGTCAGTTGGCGATTGGGGAAAGTGGAGCGTGAGGCATGGATTATGTTTCATCGCGCATTTATTGCCATTGAATGTAACGATTGCTAGTGAAGAATCAATTTGCAAAAATCAGCAGGAAAAGTGAAAATTCACATTTGCATCGGATGGTACGTCCAGTATTATTTAATAAATGCAAATTCAATTATTTTTTTAATAACATATTTCAGGGTCCGCTATCTCCGCCCTCGCCTCCTCCCACAGCGAAAGTGACCGACAAACCGCCCCCGTCACCGCTCCAAGTCGACTCCAAATACTCCACCCTGCACAGGTTAGTGCCCGACCACCAGAAAGGGGTCAGGAGCGAGATAGTGTGAGAAAAAGAGAGAGCCTCTCTTACTGCGACAGAATATCAAGCTCCGGGTCCCTTTTTGTTGAACAGCTTTGTGGGATCACTAATTAATTAGTTAAATAGAACTAATTAATAAATTGCAGGCGGAAAATGCAAAGCGATGAGGAATCGGCGCTGCTGTCGCTGAAAGACAACAACGACTACGGGTATATTCCACCGGGTGAGTGTGAGCAGAGAAATAAATGAATTTATATATGTGGCACGAGTCCTGAACGTAGTTTGAATGCTGAATTTGACCCGTTTTGACATACATGGATATTTCACACAACAACCATACACCGCCCAGGACAGGACTGATAACAGTAAACGCTAGTCATCCCCGTATTGTATGATAGTTATAGTAAATCTACGTGGAAAGTATCGAGGATGCATTGTCAAACTCGTGGTCTCCGCAAATTTGCCTCCCTAGTGAAACTTATCAGCAAATTGCAATCTCTTTTTCTCATTCTAAATTCTACGTGATGCTTTTCCATAGCTATTTTGTCTGCATCATTTATCTCGTGACATTCATATGTATGTTTTTTTTGTAATCTTATATTCGCTATTTCCAGGTTTCGGTCTGAACGGCAACATTTCGTCCGCGATGCGATCCCTCTCTGGACGGTGCTCGTGCGAACCGCGCGTCTCCGCCGACCATGATGATGTAAGAGACGATTATTACATCATCACTAGGAATTTCGGATACTACGACGCCATATTGACAACATTAATGTAGACTGAAAATTTCTGCTATTTTTAATTTTCATTAATAAAACTCTAGCTTACGTAAGGATTTCAAGAAATAATCCCCTATGTATCTATATTATTATTATAATTATATTCTAGTTCCATCTTCATCGCAATGGATCGATTCGCGGCATGGAGGAACCTCTGCTCGGAGTCAAACTGTCCAAGTAAGGAAATTTCACTCTCCAGAGGAAATAATTGATTGAACCGCAGAATCAAGTAGAAATCTCATTTTAGAAGCAAATAAAATGTCCTTGTCGACATCTCAAGAGTTCTTCAATGGCATTTTGTTTTTTTTATATGTTAGCTCCTATTTTATTTCGGGGGATCAGGTTTCATTGTTTTTTACCTTTTCAATTTTGTACCAGGGAATTCCATTTTTATTAAACCGTTCCGCTAATTTCTCCCATTCCAGTCGGCAGAAGAACGATCGATTAGCGATGAGCATCGACAAGATCTCAGCCTTCATGTTCCCCTTTCTCTTCTCGCTGTTCAACATCGCCTACTGGTACCACTACCTGACCGAACCCAAGTCGTACATCTGAGTTGGTACCAGAACCCAACCGTACCAGTACCTGGACCCCGACCCGGACTCCAATCCTAGAGTATTCTTGTCATCAATTTGTGAAATATCACGGGATAATTCGCACTACCTCATTCACTTCTTTCACATTGTCGTGTCAGTTTTTCTCCCTTTTCGGATTTTTTTTTCGTAAAATTAATCAAATTTTGAAAACTAACGCGGAATTGTGGATAGAATTATTTCCTCGCCAATTCACTTATTTACTCAGTCCCCTCATCCGAATAACTCTTCCCGTTGCATCAAACTACGGGTAAACACCATTTGCGAGCCGATTCATATGCGAAATCGATCAAATCTCCTCTTTTCTCTATCTCTAGGCCCTCTTTTTTTCCCACTCACACAACCAAATTGCTCACTTACTGTGTTCTACGAATTCAAGCAATAAAATCGATAAATGTTTATGAAATTGATACCTGGACCGATCGAGAGATGTCGTTGAGGGGAAGGGTCCCGAGAGGAATGAGACGATCCGGCGCCTGGAAGGATGGCACTACCTCACTTCCTTGTCTAACCTCCAGAAAAGAGTCAGGGGAAGTAGAGAAAAGCGAGAGGGAATCTCTCCCCTGGTACTTTTCAGGAACCGTCGAATATTCTGGGGTGTTTTCATGCCGAACTGCGAAAGCAATAGCAAATCAACGAGCATGTCATTTTTTTAAAGCTTAGACCAAACATTTTCTCGTTCTGTTCTGTCCAACTATTCCCACCAAAGTCTGATTGACCTCCATACCTTTCCGCACTCCGCAATCAGATCATCATTGAGCCACCGCGCAATCTCCTCTGTATGCTCGGGTTTCGCCTGGAAATTGGAAAAATAAGTCAGTTTCCGGTTTGTGAAATCCAAAAATATCGCCGCTTTTTCCGGGAGCTGATTGCGTATGCTTGGATGCAGTAGTCTGGACTAGGCGCGGGACGCGGGCCATAACCAGATTTCGTTATTTCCCTCCCCACAAGACTTCGTGTGAAGCAACAACGAAATCGCATGACGAGCGAAGGAAAGTTCACGAATTTCTCCGGTTCACCGGGGTTTTGAGTGGGGAGTGAAACAAGGTTGTGAGGGGTAGTACAGTGATGGCAAATGCACATGCCAAGGATCTTCAATATTTCATTTCAAATTTCACAAAGCTTTTCCAAACTGCTAATCGTCTAACAAATTAATTGATCCCATGATGAATCTGACTAGCAGATATGTTCCAATAGATCACGTGCAAACTTGTCATTGTTTTTTCCAAAGATCAATTAATTTACCCTACGCTAATCCCCTCTCCTCTCCTTCTTCTCCTCCATTTTCCACTTCATTTCAATCGTCGCTGGCCGTCCTATGTGGCCGTATGATGCGGTCTTCACCGAAGAAGGTACTACTCCACTCCCCCTCGGTGCACGGTTCCCTCCAGCGTGCCTACCCTGCCCTAACGTGGAGGGTACCGTGCACTAACTAAGTACTCCCAGTGCATCTACAGGATTAACTACAGTACCCCATCCCATCTACAGTACCCTCAGGTCTCACACCACTCTACTCGCTCATTTTACTACTGTTCGCTCCACTGGGCGCCCTCATCTACTGCACAGCGTCGAAGAATTCGCAAGGTACGGTATCGAAGAGCACGGTATCGATGAGATAATGTATCGTGACATGACTAAGACTACGGTAGCACAGCACCCAACATCAGAGCGTGCCGTGACTTTGGCACCGTGCCAATGCCAAAATACCTTGGCAGCGTACCAAAATATCCTGGGTATACTGTAACTAACCAATTATCGATCTGTCAGGTGTGCCCCCACAGCGTTCGGAGAAGTCCAAGTCCGCCTCTGCTGCTATGAATATTAACACGGACCAGACTGGTCAGTGATCCTCAATCTTTGATCTTTGATCTTTACCGGTGTCAGACGACTCTACGACGACTCTTACAGCCGCAGCAGCCGCAGCCGCTGTAGCTGCTGCAGCTGCAGCAGATGCAGCCACCCCCGACAACCGCGTGCAGTGGGCGACCGTATTCGTCGAGGGGCAGGTGAGCACCGTATGCCTACAATACCTACAGTAACCTCGAGTCAATCTATAGCACCCTCGTGAGGGTACTGTAGATGTAAGTCTCATGCCACATTACATTACATCACAACCACATGCTGACGTTAACGAAATACATATGTAATGTAATGTGTACGATGAATAAAGGAGGAATAGAGGAAAGATTACATCATCACTAGGCAATTGCAGAATGCGAAATCGCTTCAACAGGAGTTCATCACGCAGCTGCGAGACTACACGGCGCCTGAGCGAACGGCGGTTGCCTTCGAGGCCAATGTGAAAAGGAATCGGTGAGGAGCAAGATGATCTTTGATCTCTGGTCTTTGATCTTCGATCTCTGGACTCTGATCTTGACTTTCATCGGTCTCTGATTGTGCGCTTAGGGATGGCATTTTGGAACTCTGAGCTATGATCTTGATGATCTTCGATCTTTGATCTCTCGTCAGATATCGCGACATTCCCTGCTTCGATCAAGAACGCGTCATTCTGTGCAAGTGGCCACACGATTACATCAACGCCAACTACTTCAACGCGCCCGACGGAGTCAAGTACATCGCGACGCAGGTATACCGTACCCCGAAGAGATACCGTAACCCAGCTACCATAACCGAATGAGATACCGCGCCAGTACCGTAACCCTAGAGATTGCATACCCCCCCTACCGTAATAGGGATAGATACCGTTCTCTACCATATCCAAGACAGATGCTGTAACATAAAGATAATCCATAAAGATACCGTACATCTCGCCCCCTGCCGTAACCCAGACAACTACCATAACCCAAGCAGGCCACGAAACCCTACAGTAACCCGCCTATTACAGGGTCCCCTATCAGCGGACGCGGCGGCGGATCACATGGACACGCAGAGCGACTTCTGGCAGATGGTCGTGCAGGAGGAGGCGACCATCATACTCCAACTCTGCAAGTTCATCGAAGGTATACGGTAGATACCGTATTCCCACTGATACAGTATCCTTACTTACCGTGATCCTAAAGGCTCCTCCTACCTATGGTGCACTCACACGACTACAGTACCCCTCGTTACCGTAGTCCCTCGACGGCATGATTCCCGTACCACGACCACAGTATCCTCCCTACCGTACTACGACTACAGTTCCCCGCATTCCGCCGTATTTGCAGGTGAAACGGAGAAGTGCGCCGAGTACTGGCCGAGCGATCTGAAGACGTCGATTACCGTAATCGACAAGTTCACTATTCGACGGATGAGCAAGCCGGAAGAGGTCGTGCCCGGCACGACGAAGACCATGTTGAGGGTTGAGAGGTGAGCGATTGCATCCGGAAATAAGTCTACGACTCCAGAAGGCTAAGATGGCGAGCGACGATTTCGAAGTCCAATAGGCGCAGGGGAGCGGGTCGATTGGACTTTGAAAGTCTTCGCACGGCAGCCCAGAAGTCTAGAATCGCAGACTTATTTCCATCTGAGAAGAATTACGCAATAGAGGGATTGCATAAAAATGACGCAACGTTGCAGCAAGGCGGGCAATCGACTGGTGCAGCATCTGCTGTGCGACGCGTGGCCCGACGCCCTCGCGCCCTCCGACCCCAACACGATACTCAAGCTGTGGAAGTACGGTAGTTAACTGGGGATACGGTATCTATTGATTGTGTACTGTAGAAATCAGTGGCTTACTGTAGATGCAACTAGTCGAATCCAAATACAGTACACCAGCATCAGCTGCTGGTGTACTGTACTTGGATTCGACTTGTAGAAAGGCTACTGCATCTATTGACTTACTGTAGTGAAGATACCGTATTTCAACTTACGATGTACTTTATCTTCTACCGATTTGCAGATACATCAAGCAGGAGGTTAAGGCGAAGCCGGGCCCGGTGGTGGTGCACTGCAGTGCGGGAGTGGGAAGGACGGCCACCTTCATCGGTATACCGTATCCCTACCGTAACCCTGCTATTCACTACCATAATCTTCCCTACCCTACCCCGGATACTGTACTGTAACCCACGCTACAGTACCTCGGGTACTATATTCCTACCTACAGTATACCCTTGCAGCGCTCAGTTACGGCGTGGAAATTCTCAAGAAACCGGGTACAAGTGTGGCGGATGTTGTGAAGGAGGCGCGAAAAGTGCGCGCAAAGGCGGTCCAGACGCCCGTTCAGGTGAGGGTTACGTCATCAAATAGGCAATAGAAGATTGCCTCATCACTTGGTAACCACCACATGATTTCAGTACATCTTCTTGCATTGCTGCTACCTCGAGCTCTTCATCCAGGTACTGTTGTGATGAAGTACTGTGGCCATTGGCTATTGTAGCTACCGTAACCTGGTCAACTGTAACTCTCGGTACTGTAACCTGGTATAAAACAAGTGAATTTACAGATGAATTTAATCCAGCGAACGCCCGCCGTAGTCGCTCTCTTTGACAACCTGCGAAAGTACATCGAAAAGAAATTGGAGAAGAGGGAGAAAACGGAAAAGAGCGCGAGGTGAGACAGATTGCGCCATTACTAGGCAATTCTTATCTGATGACGTCATAGCTATACAGTGACGTCATCACCAGGAAATGCCTACAATACGTAATCACTACGCAATGTGCAGTTTCCAGGACAAAAACGGGAAACTCGGATGAGCTCTTGATGAAATGAGAAAAGGAAGCGAAGAAGACATTGAGTTCAGATCCGACCCATTACTTCTATATTCAATCGATAACATGTCAGAATAAATAAACGCAGTTTGGCTGCTGACTGTGCTGTTCGCACACATCATGGGGTATTTTATTACAAATTCAAAACAATAGATACTTTCCCCATCGAGAACTCCCAGTGGTGTGTTTATTGTGGCTGATTTGGACGCTTTCGTTCACACTCTCGCCCTTGTTTCTTCCTTTCATCAGAAAACGTTTTAAGAATTCGGACGAGTGCTTGTGAATTTGTAATAGCAGATAATACGGTAATTCATGTGCCGATTGATTGCCGGATTACTTACCCAATAACTGAACATGACGGGTACGGTGGAGAGACACTGGACGGTCACGTGAGATTCGTCCATTTCACGCAGACGAGTGGCCGTGTCGAAGCAGTTGCGCTCGATTACTCTGTAATTACATGATTCCATCATCCAGAAAGGGGTCAGAGGTGGGAAAGTGTGCCAAACCGAGAGAGTTTCACTAAATGCAACGTTGGCCGAATCTACGTGAAAAATCTCGGTCGTGAAAAAACAACAACTAAGGATTCAGATTTCGGCTATTTCCTGTCGACGCGATAAAACGTGAAAATTACAACACGGATAATGAACATGTGATATATGTTCTCTCTGACCTGAACAGTTTTCCGTCCTTGAGCATGTCAGCCTTGCCATCGTCTCTCGGACGAAGAGTGACGAACCCGTCGTATCCGAATTTCTGGAAACATTTTTTTCTTTTATTTTAATATGTATTTAAATTAAGAAAAATAAAATATTCGCTCGTACCTTGTTGTACGAATTGAAAATTTATCTGAACAGCAAAATCTTGTTTTTTTTCTGAGATTTGTCTACAATGTGATTGGAAAAGGTGATTTTAGAGTGTTTTTCGGGAATAAAATTAAACATCAATAAATTTCTCGCCTTGGCAAAGTCGGGAATCGTCGAGGGGAGAACGTGCGCGTGCACGTCGATTTTGCGACGAGAAGAGGAGGAAGTGAACATTCTGAGAATATCGATTGATTATGGGGAAAATCGATTTATAAACAATCTTGGGAACAAACGACAAGGAAGTATTGAATTATGTTTCACACGGAGTAATGAAAAAGGAACAAAGCGACCGGTTGAATAGCTACTTTTCAAATGCGTTTCACGGAGAAGCGTAAGAATATGTCGTTGGTGAACTTTCAATTTTTATCAAAAAGAAATTTTTAAAATAACAACAAAAACAAACGTTCAAGTAAATTGATGTATGAGGAAACGGTGTTCGAAAGGCACAATACAAGAAAGTTTGGCCCCATTCTGGAGGTTTTAACGGGCAGAACGGATTGAAAATGTGATGGAATGGGTCAAATAAACGACGCAAACAGTGGTTGTGCACAGTCAATCGACCGTTCGTTCTTTCCCTCCCCCTATCAACCCGCCATAAATCAACCCTCTCTCGGTTCTCTTATCTCTCTCTTATCTGACGTTATCGGCTACCAATCTTCCCCCGATCTCTTGCATCTCTAGCTGCCCACATGATTCCAAACCTACGGACCAGGGTTAGGACGAGAGAGTATGCAAAAGTGAGAGAGTCCCTCTCGATTTCACACGGTCTCTCACTCCAACGGCCTTTCTGTAAGGTTGACCGGCCTGTGGAATGATGTGTGCCATCTCGATGCGCAGTAGAAAAGGCATGCATGCCGGCGTGGAAAAGAGGATTGACAGAAAACAAAAACGAAAATGTTTTCCGGCAATTATTACTTATTGCTTGATATTAACATGGGAGAATAGCATTTACAAATTAATGAAAGCTGTTCTAGATTTGATGCAGCGGAATTCCTGTTCTTTTCTTTCGTTCCTGGCATACAATCTCTAGCATTTTATTTGTCATGGGAAATAATGGGAGTTTCCAACACAAAATAAGTTACAAATTTGATCTTTCATCTTTCAGAGAGCATCATTTCCGGGGTGTGCAAATTAGCTACGTTTCACATCCGTGTCCTAGTTGTGACTTCGATCTGAGCCAATCCTCTCAATGACGGCTTATTACAAGAGAATCGAGAAGATTCGTTCTGACGAAGAGTCAAATAGCATTCGGAAGGGATGTTTGCGCCCCTTTCCTCTATTCACATAACTCCACCAGACCTCTAGAAAGGGCTCAAGGGCGAGAGAGACTTCTTCTCTCACTCAACCTGAGCCCATTTCTGTACGCTTGCCAGACCTGTGGAATTTTGCGATGCGCATCACACCATAAGACCTCCGGAAAGGGTCGGCATCTTTTTAACGCACTCTCTCGTCCCTGACTCCTGTTTGGAGGTTTCGAAAATCTTCGTTCCCCGATTGTCTACTAAATGTCAGGATGTCTCATCCCAAGTTCGTACAAGCAATGGATCGTCTCAAGGAGTTTCGCGCCAGACTGGCGAGAATTCAGAAAGTGAAGGGGTCAGTTACGCATTTTTTTTCTTTTTCCTCAGAAAGATCAAATCTGAATAATAATCCGAATTTGAATTCAAAAGGGCGTGATACATTTTACAATTCACACCCGGGGAGGTGAGATCCTTCAGCAGAAAAAAATCTTACTGAATTTTGCCCATTTCTCTCCACCAAATCCTGCGTGTTTAAGGAATAAATCGATCGTACGCGACCTCAGAAGGATCAAAGATCAACAATCGATAAATAGAAATGTTGCAGGCAGTTCGAGTTGCTGGTCCGCTTCGACGAGGAGTCGACTGCTCTGTGGGGACTGTACCAGCAAGCGCTGCTCGGCGATATCAGAGTGCCCAGTGAGAAGAAGTTATTGATTTTATTGTGAACCCTGATTCTCCACTATGCCCCTTCGCAGTAGGGTGGCCTATTTCGGTGTGCACCGGGACCCGGTGCTAAATCGGTGTCAGCACCGGCCGGTGCTACTTGTTCCCGGGAACAGGTCAAAAAGCGAGAGTGAGGTCCCGTTCAGCACCGAGCACCGCCGGTGCTAACTTGTTATGGAAATCTGTAGTTATCATCATTCATCTTTCGACGCCCGATCACATCGGCCTTGTGGCGTAATGGTTAACGTTTTGCTCTTCCACCCAAACCACCCGAGTTCAATCCCTTCCCGCACTACGATTGCGCCAAGAGTGCAGCTACGTCATTTTGTATTCTAATTACTCTGCAAGTTATTTGTGTTACGTGCTTAATTTCAGTAATACCCAAACCAACCAGAGAGACCCGGTACTGAAATTGAGCACGCATAATCGAAGAAAATATCGACAAAATAGTAGCACAAATAACTTGAAGAGTAAGTAAACGCTATTTAAAATGCAAAATTATGCAATTGCTCGCTTGGTGCACTCCTGGTGTGGGGAGGGATTGAACCCGGGTGGTTCGGGTGGAAGGGCAAAATATTAACCATTACGCCACAAGGCCGATGTGAGCGGGCGTCGAGAGATGAATGATGAGAACCACAGATTTCATAACAAGTTAGCACCGGCGGTGCTGAGAGCGCCGCCGGTGCTGAGAACACCGGCGGTGCTCGGTGCTGAACGGGACCTCACTCTCGATTTTTGACCTGTTCCCGGGAACAGAACACCGACTGTAGTTTTCTGTTCCCGCACCGAAATAGGCCACCCTAGTGAAGATACCTAAAATAATCAATAAAGTTTCTACCGTATGCCTACAGTATCCTTCATTTACCGTAACCCGGGCGACGTTTCCCACTGCACCATAATTGCGCAAATCGCTAGTATAATGCCCCAAATCATTAGTGAAGATACCTAACATAATCAATAAAGTTTTTTCAGTATGCCTACTGTATCCTTCATTTACCGTAACCCGGGCGACGTTTCCAACTGCACCACTATTATAAAATTAACTAGTAGTGTGTCCAGTATCAGCGTCTGAGGTACTTATAATAATCGATTAACTTTTATTTAAATATTCATACAGTATCATCGGCTACCATATCCCGGGCGACGTTTCCCAAATGCACACAAATTGCGGATGCGGTCACTTGAAGGTTCTTATCGTTGGGAATTTCGATGGGGATACTTTTTAGTTTGTTTCCTATGAAGTTTAGTGATTTTCTGACATATGCCATTCGTCGCCCAGCCACACCACATTTTAAAAACCTTCTATTTCTTACGTAAAATCAATGTTTATTTTAGGATCAATTTATTTGGAAATATTGTTGGATGGATCCGGAAGCACATACAACGATAGAAAAAAAACAGAATGGGTAATGTAGAAAAGTATTCCAAAAATTGATTTTTTTTCGTAAGAAATAGAAGGTATTTAAAATTATTCGCGAACATCGAGATCATTACATCGCCTAATTGGGCCTGATAATTGGGCTCCTTCATATTCCTGGTCACTACCGAGAGATTTTTTTAAACAACCAGAAGCAGAATCTCTAACAGTTGTCCACATACAATGAGAAAACGGTACTTCCTGTGATTAGCGAGGCGAGAGATGAACAACAAAAATGAGAGGTTCGCCAACGATCATGTTTTGTATACAACGGAAGTTTGTGTTTTTGCTTTTTTTTTGATCGAATCATTTTATAAATTTAAAACTGACAACTTCAACCACTCCTGTTTTGAAATGCACGGTGCGCGCACGATTTTTCAGTTTGCGATAGAACGCACGTTCGTGGAACGTGCGCCGAACGTGCGTGGTGTACTTCGGTAAGAAACATCGTCAATTGTGCATCGGGCGCACAAGAGGCGCACGTGCGCTCTACTAGCGCCCCCAGTGCAAACGACGAAATTTCTTACAGAATTCAGGATGTACGTACAACGCACTTTGTGTGAACGTTCGACGCACGTGCAACGCACCTTGTGCACATCGTGCATGCACGCACCACGCATCTGCGGCGCCCGGGGGTTTCACGGGCGCATTTCGTGCGCGCACCGTGCATTTCAAAACAGGAGCAATCGGTATGCAAGGTTGTTCGTGGTACTGTTAGATGAATCCGATAACACATACATACAACGATAGAAACAGAGAGGGAATTGTAGAAAAGTATTCCAAATAAATTGATCCTAAAATAAACATTGATTTTACGTAAGAAATAGAAAGTTTTTAAAATGTGGTGTGGCTGGGCGACGAATGGCATATGGCAGTAAATCACTAAACTTCATAGGAAACAAACTCCAAAGTATCCCCATCGACATTCCCAACGATAAGAACCTTCAAGTGACCGCATCCGCAATTATTGTGCATTTGGGAAACGTCGCCCGGGATATGGTAGCCGATGATACTGTATGAATATTTTTTAAAAAAAGTTAATCGATTATTATAAGTTCCTCAAACGCTGATACTGGACACACTACTAGTTAATTGTGTAATAGTGGTGCAGTTGAAAACGTCGCCCGGGTTACGGTAAATGAAGGATACAGTAGGCATAGTGAAGAAACTTTATTGATTGTGCTAGGTATCTCAACTAATGATTTGGGGTATTATACTAGCGATTTGTGTAATTATGGTGTACTGGGAAACGTCGCCCGGGTTACGGTAAATGAAGGATACTGTAAGCATACGGTAGAAACTTTATTGATTATGTTAGGTATCTTCACTAATGATTTGGGGCATTATATTAGCGATTTGTGCAATTATGGTGCAGTGGGAAACGTCGCCCGGGTTACGGTAGCTCAGGATACGGTAGAAAAGTTACATTAAGCTAATCAATATTAATAAGTGCCTTACTAATGACCTGGCTGAAATTTCAAAATTGAGTTCTAAAACGATACACCCCCCTCAAAATGTGCTTGTGAGGGAGCAAAATCGGAAATTTCAGAACGCAACTACACCGACCCCGCCGAGCAGTCGGTGATGTGGGCGTGGTCGAACGGGAACAGGAAGTGGCACGCATGGAACGGGTGCAAGGGTGAGGATACGGTAGATGATTACGGTATCTACCGTATACAAAGGAATTCAAGAAGAACTCTACCAGAAAATTGACTCTAAAAAGGATCTACAAAGAGATTTTTATAAAATCATTGATAAATAATTGGAGGCTTGACTCGCGACGAGGCCTCGTCCGCCTATATCGCCGGTGTCGATGATCTACTCGGACAAATCGATCATCTGATCGAGGAATGGAGGTGATCTTTGATCTTTGCTTTTTAGTTATTTTTCGGGCCTGAATTTGCAGAAAATATCGTTTTTTTATCTTCCAAGACCACCAAAAATGTTGCAGCCACTAACAATAGGCATCTTCTGAAATATCTGGATTGATCGAGAAAAATCAATAAATCAATATTCAGGGACGATCAGGACCCACGGGTGCCCGACAGAGTTGGCGTCGAGGCGGCAGAGGAGAGGAAGGAGGAGAGAAGGGAGATGAGAGAGAAGGCAAAGGAGGAGAGACGGTGAGGGTTACGGTAGGGATACGGTAAAGTACGGTAGGATATTGTAGTTCGGCTTTTAGAGGAGAATAAGTGGAAAAATAGAGATCAGAGATTGAGTTGAGCTAATTGCTAACTTTTAGCATTCGTGATGCGTGGATGAAGACGGCGCTTGGAGTATGAACGAACTTGATCTTTGATCTTTCATCTTTCATCGATGTTTTCTACATTTGTGCGACAATTATAAAATATATTATACAAAAAAAATTTCTTCACATAATCGTATGCATTCTCATCTCGCACAATTTTCATCTCGCACAACATTACACTGAAACACGTTTATCACGGGCTGTATGAACAGATAGGAAATTGCGGAGAGAACAAAAAGAGAAGAGAGTCTAGGCGTACAAACTCTTCTGATCCCAAATGTGCCTTAGGGGCCGGAAGCGGAACTCGTCCGGCTGACCCGTGTGACGGACTGTGTCCCTGCAAGGAGTGGTTGAGCCTCCAGAAAGGGGTCAGGAACGAGAGGGTGTGCAAATTTGAGAGGGTTCCCTCGATTCACAAGCTCTCGCACTTTAAACCCCTTTCTGGTGGATTGGCGGGCCTGAGGAATAATGTGGCATTATGCTGCCCGGTGCAATCTCCAGAAAGAGGTCAAGAGGAAAAAGTGAGAGGTGAGACTCTTTCACGCACTCTCGAAACTGACTCCTTTCTCGAGGATTTGGAAGGGTACTGTAGCTGATAGATCGATCGATACTAGAGAAGATATTTTCTCCAGCAACTTTCACTTTTTTCCAAATTTGTCTATTGAATAGAGATGATGAAATTCCTCCTTTGCCTACTTGAACGGTGTGGTTTTCCACGAGAAGATTGGCGTCGGGTCGTAAGTTGGGCCAGACACGGCATCGAAGGAGAGAGTGTCCATCAGGTTGATGTCGGTGATCTGCAAACATAGATAATTATCGGGGGAAATCGATAATGATCTTCGAATAACAAATTATTGTGTGCAAAATCGAGAATTTTCTGGAAATGGTCAACACTGGTCGTCGGGGAGCCAATCCCCGCCGACCGCTCCACTCCCCCCTCCCCCCAAAGCAATTGCGAGAGCGGGGAAAGGGAGGGATGAATTAGATACGTTTCAAAAATTTGTGATACGAGCGATCAGGAACGTAAATAAATGATAGTGATCTGAGAAATTGATTATAGTTAATTTGCAAAAAATCGATAATCGAGATGAGAGAGCAGGAAAAATGAAGAGAGCAATCGATGGACTCGCCTTGACGTCAGTGGCGCCATGGTCTCTGTAGCCGAGCGCCTCGAAGGGATACGTGCCGTTGGCCTGCGATCGCGTCATCACTAGGCAATATTAACAAACTAATACACAAACTAAGTATTACGTTCTTTGTCCACCCCGTTATCAATTGCCAATTTTTACGTCTGTACTACTGAGTCCTCATCTGACCGATAAACGAATGATAATGAGGGTAACCGTCATTGTTTGCATGATTCCAAACCTACAAAATGGGATCAGAGTCAGAGTGTGCAAAAGTGAGAGAGAGTCCTCTCGACTTTGTACGCTGTCAAAAGCCCTTCCTGTGGGAATTTTCAATGATCTGGCTATCAATTCAGCACTTTTTATCATTTCTCCTCGTTTCATCATCCCTACGCAATCGTACCGGGTTCAAATCGGATCTGCACGAGAGCGCGTTCTCCGCCGAGTAGGGCGGGTTGCAGTCGCAGCGCGACAGCGGGTCCTGTGTGTAGTTGTTCGATCTGTAAGATTGCGGTAGCTCAGTGGATCAGATCTGGAGTACGGTAGTTCGCTGGGTCAGGCACGCACCTCATCAGACGACGCATCGAGTCCACGTCGCTCACGAAACGCTCGTCGCGAGCGAAGATCAGCGCTCTGAGAGGGGTACCGTAAGAGTGTAAGATAGGTTACGGTAGATTACGTTAGGATGCGGTAGGTGTACAGTAAGTAATTCTAGGAGTACTGAAAGTCACTGTAGGGGTATCGTACGTTACGGTAGGAGTACGGTATACCTCGGGGTCTTCTCGTAGGTGAACCAGTCGCCGTACTGGTCAGCGAGGGCGGCAGTGGCCGAGTCTTCGTAGACGTCAGGGAAGTAACTGTAAATTCGTAATATTACCTCCAGAAAGGGGTCAGGAGCGAGAGAGTATGTAACAGCAAGAGGGCGTCTCTCACTTGCCCACACTCTTTCGCCCCTGACCCCTCTCTGGAGGCTCGGATAGATCCCTATTGTCCCTGGTCAATTTCGTATTGTCTGCCGTATTTCGACATCACTAGGCAATCTAATATTAAACGAATGTGAAACTAACGGCATGTTGTAGCTGGGCCAGTAGCGCTTCTTGTTGAGGTGCGCCGACATGTCAGCGTGCTGGATGTAGCCACTGCAGATTGCGGTCTCAGGAACTATCGACAACTGTGGTTACTGTACCGAAAACTATCGATAACTGAATGGCTTACGGTAGCTGCTCGAGGACGTGGATGAGGCCGCGGGGCAGCTTGTGCATTCCCGGACGGATTTTTTTATAGTCGACGATCACCCACTGAAATACGGTAGATTATGGTAGGATTACGATGGGATTATGGTACGATGAGAGTACGGTAGGAGGTGAGAGTATGGTAAAATAGATTATACTTGGAGTACGGTACGCTACTGTAGGCATATCGTTGGTTTACGGCACCTTACGCTAGGATTACGGTATTCACCTGATTATTGTAGGTGCCCGAGTTGTGGCGCGCGAATGTGACCGCCCACTCCTCAGCGGACGACGCGAGACGAGTAGCGAGCTAGAAGAGATTGAGGTTACGGTAGGTCCGCCGATCGGCAACTGATCTACCTGCGAGCGCACCCAGCATAGCACTGTGGAGGGCTTGGTGTGTTTCATTATGTGTTTGTTGTAATTAGAGATGGTCGTTTCGAAAATGGCCAACTTCGCCGAAGTCAGCATGAAATCGTCCACGGAAGGAATAGATCCTGAGAATAGAAGATTGATCTTTGATCTCTGCTTATCTGATCGAACCGGGGTAGCTGGAGAAGGTGTAGGTGTTGCCGGGCGTGTGGTGCAGCTTGAATCGATATCTGAAACGGTTACAGTACCCTCGGATACTGCCACAGTATGCTACCGTACCTCTTCTGCAGTCGAAGCATGCTCGAGTACGAGGTCCAGGTGACGTGCGAGAAGAGGATGTTCGTGTTCTTGTCGTCCACCTGATGGATGGTTTATAGATTTATCGATCGATAATGTGTCTACAGTATACCTTCACCAGGGCGGAGCAGTGTCCCGAGCCGACCCATGTGCGCCTCAGGCCCTTCGGCTTGCCCAACTTGATCTCCAGGTCCTCAATATCTCCCGCCAGTTGGATCAAACTGAAATTAGAAGACTGATCTTTGGCGTTTGATCCTTCTTATATGACGAGGCCCGCACCATGCACATCATTCCACTGACCGGTCAACCTTCCAGAAAGGCCTTTGGAGTGAGAGAGTGTGTGAAATCGAGAGAGACCCTCTCACTTTCGCACACTCTCTCGCTCCAACCCTGGTCTGTATGTTTGGAATCATGTGCATGGAGACGGTCTGTGTCTTTTCCGAGAGCCGAAAACTGATCTCATATCTTTAGCCTTATCTTTGAAAAATTTTCTACTATAGACTAGTTTAATATATTTTCAAACCGTTATTTTATAATATTTGATCTTTGATCATCAGGTCGTTGGTCGTAGATCTCAGGCCTTGGATCTCTGATCTCTAGTATTTGATATTTGGTCTCTGGTCTTTGATCTTTGAACTCACTAGAGCGGATGGATGACGAGGTCATTGTCGCTGATCTTCTGATTCAATTTTCCATGGTATCCGTCAATCATTCCGGCGAGCTGATTAATCGTCACGTTGACCTGCGATTCGTTGTTACTCATAGTTCCCAGCCTCCAGAAAGGGGTCAGAGCGAGGGAGTGGGTAAAAGTGAGAGCAGGTTTAGCTCTCATGCGCAAACTCTATCGCTCATTGATTGTGAGTGTCGCGAAAATCATGCAATGATTGCGTTTTCAGATGTGTTTCACCAATTGTGTTTAATTCATGAAACTTCAAAGATCGATAATTGGCAGAGGTTTGTGTCAAACAAAAAAAAATATAGTTCACCTGTCTCCAGTAGATATCGCGGGGGTTCTTCTCTATTTCCTGTCTCATGTAAACGAGATTCTGGAGCAGGAAGACGGCCAATCGATCACAGTAATCCTGCGCGCCGTCACAGTAATCCTCCGCCGTGTTGTAGATGTGCATGGCGATCAGGTCGCGCGTGGTCCTGCCTGGAAATCAGGGAAAACTAACTCTGACATAGGTAAATACACAAACCCTCGACGAATCCGGCAGCGTAGCCTTGCAGCCACTCGGGCACCTTGTCGCTAGCCACTTCGACGTCCAGCAGGCCCCATCTAACAATAATAATTGATTAATTAAATCATTAAAATACATAAAAACATATATTTAAAAATAAAATGCAGTAAGATTACGGTAGCAAGATAATGAAGTTGACCCAACTGACCAGAGAAAGAGAACAATACCGTAGTTAAGAGGCTGGCTTGTTAAACTTGGCACTTTGCCAAGCGCTCGCAAAATTTTGTTTGCTTTTGTTTATCGATTATTTCGTTGCTATTCAGTTTGTTTCGCGCGTCGAAACACTGCCCAGATGATAGGCCGTATCGATTATGTGGTGTTTGCCCTCACCCCGTCTGGTTGATACTGTTGACGAGTTGCGCCTTCGCTATGTCAACATCGCAAGAGGTGTAGCCCGAATCGGACTCTCCCTTGTTCTTGTAGAAATATAGCTCGCCATCGTTCGTTTGGCAAAGAACATACTGAAAATTAGGCACTTCTTTTGGCTTCACTACTTTGTTATATTCGCGTCCGTTTGTGCGCGTTTCCGCTGCCTTTGTTTTCGAAATATTTCCCAATCTTCTAACTTCTCTTTTATGGCCTCCGTGCTCGCTGTGATGCTCATGGAGAGTGGCTGATAACACGAAGAGAGGCAGCACCACCAAGGCAACCAGCGCTGATCGTGTCATGCTGGGCAATGTGAACTCGCTTCTCGCGCTGGCTTCCGATCCCAACTACGAGGCCAAGGTGACCGGACCCCTGCAATTACTACAGGTCAGTTAACAAGCGAGTTCTAGTTATTTAAATATTTTCGAGATGCAAATGTAGTGCCCGTGGAGTATAGCTACTTCAGCTAGAAGTCAAATGATATAGCAATTAGCTATACCGCAGCGTTACTTCAGCTGTTTAGAGCTGAAGTAGCGCTGATTTCTGTCTTCTAGCTGAAGTAGCTATGCCTTCCGCCAGAGGTAGCTGTACCCCACGAGCACTGAGTAGAGACACGACGACCAGAATACCATAGTTCCATCGAAAATCTAGAAAGATATCGACAGAATGGCGATCGCGCGACTGACAAGTGAGGGGTTAAATGGTCAGTGTGTCGGGTTGATAACTTGATAAGTTGATAGCCTGCGCAAGACACGACTGTGCACTAGATAAGAGTGGTGCCTATCACGAGCGGGAGACAAATTCTAGTGGAAAGAGGGATAATTGTGCGCGCCGATTTTGATAAGCGTTTGGACTTGCCGTGAATTTCAAGGATTGATCCTCCTTGAGTGGTACCACTCGCAAGCTTACATGTAGAGGGTACCAATAATAGGGTGATGTATTTAGGAGATCATTTATGGTATTATTGATTGAATGATTTTAAAAGGGTGTACAATTCCAGGAACTCGGGTGGAGAAGTAGTCAGGGCGTGCTGAAGGCGAACATTCTCTTCCTTTTCGATGATGCGAAGGATCGAAAGGCCGCCTCGCCATTTCTCGTTCTGATCATAGGTATGGCGTCAGATTTTAAAGTCCAGGTTGTATTTTTGTTCGCGTATTTGCACCATCATTTTGCAAGATACAATAACTATGTGTGAAATGGAGTGAAAAAAAATGAAAAAGAACCATGTAGTTCTTATAACCATTTTGCGTTTTTTTTTATTTTCTGTTACCCATTCAAAATCATCTCAATTTTTCTATGAGCATGCCCCGGTTATCAAAATTGAGAAGTTTTACCATTGTGATTGGTTCAGAGGATTGCTTCGTCCAACTCGGAGATGATAACTCACTCGGGAAGGAATACACCTATGAGATCAAGTTTAAGACGTGAGTTTTTTTTTCTCTAAATTATGTTTCTATGGTATTGCACTTCACTATTCCATTTTCTTCCTATTGAAGTAGAGAAAATTAAATTATTCATCCAGCGATTTATTCATATGCACAACTTGCGCTCGCTTTGTACTTTTTTTTTCTAAAAATAGAGTAAGTTATGTGCAGCTGTGCAAATGTCTAGTAGTCGTTGTCTACCAATCCGCGGATTCGGGCTCTTTGTTTCAAATATAGCTGTCGTAAATAATATTTTGAAATTTCAGGACGGGCAAGAACTACGTATTCGCTGCGGAGAATTTCAAGGCGCTCGAGAAGTGGGTTACGGTTCTGACGATCACGCCCATGGACTACATCAGGTATACGGTAGTTCATCATTTATCGACTCGTAGTACGGTAGTATATTTACCAGTCCGTTCGTTGCAGGATCACGAAGCAGTCGTTCCTGGAACAGATCGATGATTTGGAAGAGGAGAGCAGGAAAAAGAGTGGAGCGAATAGCAGAGATGAATAGGAAATGATAGCAAATTGTGTAATTAATAATTGCTAATTATCGAGTGATTTGATGCGCTTTCCTGTGCTAGTTTTAGATATCAGTTTGCAGTTCATAACTGTATATACGACGCTGTGAGTGTGTTTCAACTCACCCAATTGTGATAATTGTATGAAGGAATCTCTGAGGAAGCTTATCCATGTCTCATCGATTCAAGTGCCCTTTGTTTCCCGAAGGTTGTGAGATGTTGTATAAATCGTTCTCGCTATTTATTTGTGCGTCTGTGGAGGAAAGGATTACGCGTTGAAAAGCGCTTGAATACCTGGAAAAATTGGCCCTGGTTTATTTTCCCGGACCAGGCATCCCGTTTTAATAGAGTGACAGCTTGATTTACATAGTGAGATGTTGAATGAGAGGCTCAAATTATTAGAACGTGGTAACACGTCTGGTTAAATAAACCAGTGAAGTTGACAGTTCTACTTTGACTGTTGTGCATGTGTGTTTGTGACTAGGAGACACGAGAGACTGTTTTGAAGGGTCGTTTCGGAGAGGGAGCGAAGAGCGCGCAAGAGACGACAGAGATAAGGAGAGCAATGCCGGTGAGTCATCCCATTTCCCCACTTTCATTCCCTTCTCCCCCCCCTACTCTTCGGACGCGGGTTTCCATCAAATTCGATAGTTTATTGTGTAAATCATCGAAATTATGAGCGAGGGAAAGCTGTACGATGTGAGTTTGAGTGTAATTTGTGCCGGGGTTTGCTCTAAATTAATTTAAAGAATAGTTGGAAGAGCAGTGACTCATTCTTTTTTTTCTCGAAACTGCAATCAGAATATTGCTATTATGCATTGGTAATGTGTACGGGGAAGTAGGAATCGATAAATATAATAGATTATTGATTTTTTTGTTGCAGGCATATCATTCGAAGATGGAGACGCAGCTGCAGACGGGCAACATGGGACTGCTGCCGCTGAGGACGACCTTCAAGGGACCCGCACCCAGTCAGTTTCAAAGAGATTCTAGTATTACTCACGGCGTTCTGCGAAGAATATCAAAGTTAAATTCGTGATGAGATCATCGCCAATTTGCATACCATTTTCGCACTCTCTAACTGTATGCCGCAATTTGCATTGACCCGCCAGAATGCCGTGTTGCTGCCTAGTTATTTACTTCATACCGAATTAGGTAAAAGGCATTCCCTTTCGTAGACACCAAGTACAGAATTGATTTGTTTTATGTTTGTGTCGAAACATGACTCATCTTTTCTTGATGAGTGATATAACTAACATGTTAGACTTTTAAGAGGTTTTAGGTGCCTCAGGCATTCTGTATAATGCCAATATAACAGTAGTATTTAATTAAAGCAAAAATATAACTGTGATTGCAGAGACGGATTCTGAGGACATTGTCGATGAGGCTCTCATGTACTTCAAGCCCAACATCTTCTTCCGTGAATTCGAGATCAAGGTATTCACAGTAGATGTCCTTTTAAGCGTATCTGTTGCGATTTTGTTTTGTTTTTGCAATGCATAGGCTGTGAACCAGTAATTATTTCCTTCATGGATCTTCCATACGTTAAGGGAGAAACCGGGAATTTCCTTATCGCTTGCACATTGCTTTAGATCACGGCACTTACAACGACAATAAAAGTTGTGGCCTTAATTCTAGGTCGCGAGAATGTCCTCTGGGATTTAGAAAAAATTACAACGCTGTTTCGCAATTTAGTCAAATAAATACAGTTTGCGTTTTTTTTTTGAAATACGGAGGCCCGAGTTGTGAAAATGCGTACCACTCTTTGTGTCTCATCAAGGCGACAATGTTAGACGTTACAGTTTTTAAAGACATTTCTTTCAGGGTCCGGCGGACCGCACGCTGATCTACCTCACGTTCTACATCACGGAGTGCCTCAGGAAGCTCCAGAGGGTACGGTATACGCATTTATTTTTTAAACGGTATCCCCGGTTGAGTACTTACCGTATTCTTTATTCTAAAAGATACATTGGCAGCAGCAATAAACCACATGGTCATTTTAACTGATAGAAATTTTCGGGCAAAATCATTCAGAACCATTCAAAATGGCGATGTAGGAACACACAAAGAGTTACGCCCAATGACCGCATTCACACTTATCCCATTCCAGAGTCCGAACAAGCTGGCTGCTCAGAAGGATCTGGCCGCGCTGGCGTTGAGCCATCTACTGCCGATTCCGGGCGAGCCCAACTTCCCCCTCAACGCCATGTATCGGGTACGGTGGTTATTGATTTTTGATTTGCTCGTTAATGGGTGTTCTAATTAAAATTGAGCGAGTTTTTGGGCTTTGTTCTTATCGTCTCACTATTGGTGTTCTAATAATAGTGATACTATGATAGTGATTGTAAAAATATTTGTTCCACCTTTTTTTCATATTTCGTTCTATGTTTCTTCACTCTGAGATTCCCTAGAGGTGACGTAATATCTAGAGAGAGATTACCTAATAATGATGTAATATTAATATAGATTAACTAGTGACTATATCAAAATAAATTACCTAGTGATGACGTAATTTCCCTTCTTTGCAGCCGCCTGCGAACAAGTCGGACGAGGAGACGATGCGTGCGTACCTGCAGCAACTGCGACAGGAGCTGGGCGCACGCCTCTGCGAAGTCGTCTTCTCCGATCCCGCAGCGAGACCTTCCAAGGTACGGTAGGAGATAGAAATCGATTACTCGGTGCTCGTGGGGTAGCTCACTCTACAGAGCTACTTTCTAGCTGAAGTAGCCCCACGAGCATTGAATACTGACTTCTTCCAGTAACCTTCCCTTTTTTGAATGCAAAACAACGTTTTCTTTCTCATAATCTTTGTCCTACTTGGATATATTAAACCAACAGAAAAAAGTAGTTGAAAATATGTGGTTCAAGACACGCAAAAGCGGCGACTCTTTACGTTTTCCCATTACAGTGGTGGATGTGCTTTGCTCGCCGTCGATTCATGGACAAGGGACTCGTCGGACAGGGTGTCGTGCTGTGATATGGCTACCGTAACCCCAATATGTCCCGACAGGATACTGTAACTGCCGAATCTATTTATATTCTGCCACCCCCTCCCCCTTATTTCAAGTTGCTATTGTGATCTGCTCTGGTGTAAACGTTCCGCATCTGTATCTGTGTACATGTTTGTAATCGTGTACAAAAACATATTTATGTAGCGAACCGCCTGATTTTCATAATGCTGTCTTCCTGACTTCAGCTGTATTTCTCTAGGTTTTTTGTTGTAATTTTGCTAATAATAAATGATTTGTGATATCCTTGGCCACAGCATCCAGTTGGCACCATGCCAAGAACGTCTCTCGTTGTCTGACACTCTCGTTTGGCGCGCTCTCTCGCTATCTCTCTCCTTCTCTAACTCGTTCTCGCCGACTCTGTTTCGAATGCTGTGTTGGCATTTCTGTTATTGAAAGATGGTGTCCCACGAACTTTTGGTGAACTGATTGTGAGTTCTCACAGTGGGGCAATGGTCGTCGGCTGCCTGGTGAAACCCCGAAAACCGCATGTTCAGCCGATAACTTTGAACAATGGTATTCGCCTATGGCTCTGTGCTAAACTAGCCTGATGAGCAGGGTCAAAGTGAGGTAAAGTTTTTTGCATAAATAAATTGATTTTTTTGAAAAGAAAACCAATCTGATGACACACGAGTATGTTCGTATTATTTCTTACAATATTCGAAACGGAAGATAAGTAAGTATTATTTATTTATTTTAAAAATTAAATTTTGAAATATTTTATTTAAATAAAATATTTTTTAAAAAAATATTAAAGTGTTCCGCATGTACCATTCATTTACAAACTACAACGCGTTTCGAATCAAAAATATATGGTTCTGAATGGAATTGCACTTACCGTAATCTGTGAGATTTTATTAATAAATTCACGAATTCGTCTTCCACTTTTTCTTTATTTCCCTTATTCTTTCTTGCTTTTTCTCGTTGTATCCTTTTCGATAGTCATTTATATGATTTTAGTTCTAAACGTGAGGCTCTCGTACACACTTCTGTTGGGCTATCTTCGCTGTTTTCCATTTTCTTTCCTGAACATATTTATTTGCAGAAATCCCTCATCATGTCCGCTGCCAAGGTTGATATCGACACCGTCGCCGATGCCATCTCTCCGTCCAAGAACGTCGAAGCCGTTAAGGTCAGTTCTTGCTCCCTTTTTTGCAATCTTAAAACCGCTGGGGGTAGAAACGTTTCCGCGGCACATGTTTTACTTTTAGTGTATTTATTTATTGTCTATTACTTTCACCTGGAAATAATAGTATTTCCAGGAGTCTACTCCTACAAAGAGAAAGGCTGAGGAGGTCGTGGAGGAAGTTGAGACCAAGAAGGCTCGTGTGAACGAGCCCGCCGACACCACCGAAGAGTCCAAGCCCGAAGCGCCTGCTGACGAGAAGAAGTCTGAGGAGGAAGCTGAGAAGGAGGCCGAGGAGACTGTCGAGGTTGAGAAGCCCGACTCTCAGGCCGAAGAGGCCAAGACTGAGGAAGTGTCTACGGCTCCTTCCGATGGTGAGTGTTTATATAGATTTTATATAGTGATGTATGCATTTCATGTATATTCCCGTCGAATGCTTTTAATTTCAGAGGACCGTGAGCAGGCCAGAAAGGTGATTTCTGCTGCCTTCGCTAAGAAGGAGGTTGAGAACGCCGAGGACAAGACTAAGTCTGTCGAGGAGAAGATCTTCACTGCCAAGGGAGCCAACAAGACTGAGTTCCTTCACTTCGCATACTCTGTTGCCTTCAACATTGCGACCGTTGAGGAGTTTGCTTACTCCTTGGAGGACGCCGACAAGGAGGTTTGTGCGTCACTTTTTAAAGTTCCTCAGCTTAAATTTCTTTGTACCATGTTTTTCATGCGTGTCATTTCAGATCAGCGTCGAGGGAATTACTGAGGAGACCAAGGCGAAGATCACCGACAAGGTCGAGGGATTTGTCAAGAACGCCGAAGCTGACTTTGACTTCGACGCGCTCACCGTAAGCAGTCAGTAATTCAATTCACATAGTTGCTAAGTTCGTTTCACATTGTTTGATTACATTACAAACCGATTATCTACTTTCACACTCACTGATGTTCGCAAACTGTAACATTTAATCAATACTGTAAAATAAATAATTCAATGTACTTTATTCTGTGTTTGTGTGAGATCTCCACGTTCCCAGGGAGAACAAGTATACATCATCTGCCATTGAGGGGTCAATTCCGGAGTGTGCGAGTAGATCGGTTATAGCGCGATCGAATGATTTCTGTGTAGTAGATGGGTCCTGTAATTTCTTAATTTTTAATATTTTGGGGAATACAATACCGATAGTTTAGTGATATTTTCCTTCGACAGATTTTGGACAAATGTAGCGATGTGCGTTGGCGGTTCGGAGTTGACTAGGCGCGAAATTATTGAATTGAGCGACGTTGTTAGCACTTCAGAATCAGCAGCTTTTAAATCCTGATTGACATTTTTTCTAGAAAAGCCGATGATACTTGAGTTTCACTCACTCTAAACTTCTCTAGAAAGAAGTTCCTCTCAGATAGTGTGTCGTTCAGATTGCTCCATATGTTCAGACGGTCACTATCGAAATCTAAACTAGGTATTCTTTGAAATTAGCTCTCACAATTTCGAACCACTTAGCCCGTGAACAACTTGTTTCACTATTATTGAAGATTCTGATAGTTCTTCCTGTAGACGCTCTAGTGTCTCATCGGATTCCTCTTGATTGCAGACAGCTGGCACCTGATTGTTAATGCAGCTAATGGAAACATTCGGTCTTCCCTTACTTTTTCTTCGATGACCTTTTTCATTTTGTCGACTCGTATTGTGCGCGCTAGTATGTCGAGAATGTCCGAAAACACCTGATCCAAACTGCATGCAAGGCGCAGTTTTCCGAAGCAACTCGATTCCTGGTAAAGGCACAAATATTAATGACTTTCTTGTGCCGATAACTTTTTCGCTGAAAGTACGAATCTCACCGGACTTTGCTTCTCTTGTTCCGCTGATGTGCCTTCACTTGATATTATGGGCTCAAAGACTGCGCTTGATACCGTACCCAGTATGCAGATGACAATTAACAGATTGGCGCCGGCGTACATGAGGTGACAATTGGTGGACTAGAGCAAAGTGTCGAGAGTCAGACTAGTTCATGTGGCGCATCCGAGCAATTTGGCACGCGCGCCTTCTCTCTCACTCTCCTTCTCTTCCCCGCGCATTTGCTACTCGCGATCCCGAGCACTCTCGCTATCTCTGTTCGCCCGATCCACGAATTAAAATTGTGTTATGTGTTATAAAAAGGCTATAGCACTACCCGCAAAAAGGTCACTGTGATCGCATCAGCGAATTTCGACAGGAATACATGAATAGTAGAAGTATGACAATGTTTTGTTATAACGAATCAAGAACATTTAATACAATCAATAGAGTAGGTATTTATAGAACATCAGATGGGATTAATGTAGCATGCCGGTATCTGAGACTACGGTAGAGGGGATATTGTAGCAGGGTGCAGCTCACTTCTTCTTTTTCTTGTCAACCACAGCCGTCTTCTCCGATTCTGCCTTTGCTTCAGCCGCAGCTTTGGCCTCAGCCTCCGCCATGTCAGCCATTTGCTTGGCGCGAGCCTGGTGAGTAATCGATAATTTGCTTGGCGCGAGCCTGGTGAGTAATTGATATTTTTTCTTTGCGCGAGCCTGGTGAGTCATTAATAATTTGCTTGGCGCGAGCCGGGTAAGCAATTAATGATTTACTTGGCGCCTGGTTGGTAATCGATACCATTTGCCAGCCAGACTACGGTAATCAAAAGAGCCATGAATTTAATTCAGCGATAGACTTATAGCTTCTGCGCAGATCATTCAATAAGAGCTACCGTAACCCTGATTACGGTATCTCACCTTCTTCTTTCGCTGCTGCGCGCGCTCCATGGCTGCCAGCAGCTTATTCGCGTCGATCAGTCGCGCGCCGGACAGGTCGACAGGCGCCGCGTGCAGCTCTCCTGACAGGAAATGAGTACGGTACCGATCAATACTAAACATCTACTGTAGTCTTGTCACTTTCATTGGCTCTAGTTGGAACTAGGCAAAAAAATCAACGGTACAGTATGCTACTACTGTAATAATTACAAGTAATCACTCACCAGACACCTCAGGGTCGCTCATCTCTGGAATCTCGTGAGACTATTTCTCCAAAACTCAGAGAGGAATTGGGCGGGCGTTTTGCTAGAGACTTAGAAACATTGTCCCGCCCGAGGCACTAAAAGAGTGGTCGCTAGGCTACCTCCACTCACTCATTCACACAATTCCCTTAGGATGACAAAGCATAGTGGGCAAGCGTATATTACAAAACAATGTCTTTTATTCATTTCCAGTAAAGTGTGTGCCAATACTAATCAATGTAGGTTACAAGCATAGCGAAAAAAACCGAAAGTAATACCAAACGAACTAGTGAAGAAAAAAGAAAGTGATTTTGCTAGAGAATACACCGTTTACTAATCACAATACCTAAAACGCGTGTGTAGGGAATTAGAGGTAATCGAATCAGGACACAATCAATAAATACTAAATGAAGTGAGAGATCAAGCGACAATGAGAAAGAGAATGTGAAAGTAAAACATTAGAGTAATGCATCACAGGGTGGAAGGCCGGATCATTAGGAATTATACGTTAGGTCAATTTAGTACTACCGTACCGAGAAAGGGAAGAGAGAGGGCTACCGTACTCCATCTAGTCTTGCTCATTCCTCCATCCCTCACTCCGCTTCTTCACGTCGTGTCGGAAGGGAACCGGAATCGCGTGAATGCACTGAAATTGCAACCAGGTGAATACGGGCTTCTGCAGATTCATATCTACTTTCATGCTCGGGAGGCATATTATGAGCATATCAAGCGCTCATAGAAAAACATTAATGGCGAATTTTCGTCTCATTTCGCAATCTTTAATTTGATCAATAAATGAACCTTTCATACCGTAATCTACAAATCTTTCTATGAGCAGCAATCTGTCAATCTACGACAACATCAACATGAATTCCCGTAGCCGATTAAGCAATTATACTTAGTTAATAAAGAATAATAATTAATAAATTATATTAATTAATTTGAATCACTCACGTGTGGGAGCATGTGCTGCATGAACAGGTGGGGCCGGTGGTACTGCTTGAGGCACAGCCGGTTGTTGCACTTGTAACTGACCGTGCAGTTGTGCTCCCTGAGCAATACGGTATTATCGATTGATTAGCTGAATGTTAGCCATAATCTGAATTCGTAGATATACGCGAGTAACCTACGCAAACACGTTTCATCCATTCTTCATTGAAAAGTTAACTCAAAATTAGTGAGTGCTAAATTGTGAATCTTTTTTTTTCTATCAATAATTCCCCACTCGCACTTATTTCCACCACATTCCACTCCTCCAGAAAGGGGTCTGATGCACCGCGATATGATTTTCTCTATACCCGCTCACTTTCAGGCACTCTCTCGACCCCTTTCTGGAATCTTTGTTCACTCACTCTCGATGGTGTCTCTCCACCTCCTCGAAGCTGTCGAACATGTGGTCGTTGCCTGGTCGCGTACACTCCGCCGCCACACAGTACAGCATCATGTTCTGCAAATTATTATGGTATTACGGTCAATCAATAAATCTCTTGATAAATGCCTACTCTTGATAATTGTGTTAAAATCCAAATCCAATAACTCAATATTTACAGAACTTGAGCTACATTAATAAATATTTACGGTACTTCAGCCACAGAATAAATCAATATTTACAGGACGCCTTGCTGGCATGCACTATTGATTCTACCGTAATCGTCGACTGCCCACGCAGAGTCACTTATCTATTGAAATTACCATAGTCTACTACCCTATCTACCGTACTCACTCTGGTGTCCTTGAACATGGCGTCCCTGCACACTGCCTCCGGCCGCTTCTCAAACCAGTACGCCAGGCACCAGGGAGCGGCGACGGTCGCACAGCCTTGCTGCAATTGTGCAATTTTATATTAATTTTTTAAACAAAATGTAACAAATATATACCCCGAGGTTACATTGATCTACCAGCATCTAACAATTATCAATTGTACATCAGCGTCACTATTTAAAGTTATCCATCAAAACATGTCGTGTAGAGTAACTTATCGATTGAAATAACCGTGATCGAATACCTTCTCAGCTATGCTCAGCTACCGTATCCTCAGCTTCCGTAAGAACCACTACCGTAACCTCCACCGCCCATGACTCTTCTCTTCTACCGTAACGTCTACCGTATCCTCTCCCACCGTATCCTCAGCTACTGTCTCTGATGCTACAGTATCCTCAGCTACCGTAAACTCCACCGTACCGTAGTGTCCGTGCAGTGCTTGCGGTGGACGACGACTGCTACGAAGGTGTCCTTCATCCCGCAGTCGAGACACTTGCACACGAGCTCGCCCTCGATAGAGTGCTCACTGAAGGAAAGGAAGGGATGGGAATATTGATTGATTGTTCCGTTTTTGTTTGTTTGAAAAAGCGCCCGCCCCGTTTCCAATTTCTTGTCCAATTAAAAAAAATGTCCATTTACCAATTTTTTTGTCAAACCCTTCTCTCTCCTACTAGCCCAGTTAGCCTAGATGAGAAAGAAGACAAAAATAATTACATTAAATATATAAAATATGTTCTCAATTCTCATCCCCCAACTGATATACATATTGTGAACTACCGTATCGGATCGATATCACATACAGTACCCCTCGCTTACCGTGTCATGTGGATGTAGACGTCCTCGCGAGATGTGAACTTCCGGTTGCACGTCGCGCCACCGCAGCGCCACTCCGCGGCTACAAAGCGCGTTTTTTTATTAACTAATATTATCAATTTATATATTGGACATATTTCTTGCAAAACAGAGATAGCACTTCACGCACATTAGATAGTATGTTGAAAAATAAAATCCATGCATGATCCCAATTGCGAAAGATAAATGATCAATTAATATTCTAAATTGTTTTGAAAATATACAATAAATAGTCCACACTAGGACAAAGATCAAATACTCAATGCACTTTTGAAGTTTTCGTCTATCTATCTTAAAATCAGTTATGCATGTGATCAATCAATATTGGTAATGAAGCACGGAATTGCCTAGTGATGACGAAAGACACTCACCACCGCCTCTGCCCACGTGCGCCGGTATGCGAGACGAGGATGCCTGAACAACGAATGGATTATATTGCGTCATCAATATGCAACTTCTAACCATTGCCCATCGTATGAAAGCGTTGGGATTATAATTTAATTAAATAAAACTCTTCTGAATTGTCCCCACCGACATCCGGACCATAAATATCATTGTTTTCTATATATTTTTTTTCCTCAAAGGCCCATCTTCACTAGATCTAGGTTTCCCCGAGAGATGCTGCTACCGTATGTAATACCTACCGTATCCTCCCTCCCATCCGTGGTCCTGCCTCGCTTCACCGACGGGCTATCGATCGAACGCTGGACTTTGTTCTTGTCGTCAGCAGCGACCGCCGCCAGTCCTGAAAAGTAAAGCCATTTATCGATCGGTGTCCGTGTCGACTACCGTAGTCTTCACGAAAATCAATACTCGTCGAAATCTACCGTACTCCAAATCTACCGTAGCCCAAAACTACAGTACCTGGATCGGTGACGGACGGTGCTCGTCGGCTGGCCCACTCGGTGATGGTACCGTTCTTGTGTCGTCGAAGTGGGACCTGAAGACAGCAGGAATTAATCGAAATTTCATTACAGCAGCAAATAGTCGCATTCCTAGGAACACCCACTGATCTATCAGGTTGTCCGGAAAGTAATGTCCGATTTGGAGTGTGCACTTTGAACTTTCGGGTTTCTGCGAGTTTAAATCGACATCACTCTTACTCATAGTATTTTATAGGACAACTGTTAGATAACAACTTTCAACTATTGGTTGGTTCTACTTTGCTACTAACTCCTAGAAAAAATAAAAGTACTATCCCCGATACCTTCGTGAAAGTGAGAGAAAAATTGCTCGAGTTATATCGTAGCCGAGAACTGTTGTCAGGTCCCCAATTTAGAATGAGCTAGTGTACCAACCCTCCTCTTTCATAGTACGGTGAGAATGAGCCGCTGCTAGCTTTACTTTAGAAGTTATGGTTGTTCAAATCTAATTAATCCGGAAAAAGTAATGTCTTTACGATTTCGGACGAAGGTTACCGAGGTACAGCAATCGAAATCTATTCATGCGCTATTTATTCATTGGTATGATGACATACTTCCACAATAATCCGTTTGAGCTATCATCTTCAGCAGAGTTTGAGATTCAAAAAATCTAAAATTTTGAAATTTGCAAATTTTTCTAGTTTTAGTGCTTTATTTAACTACGTGTCCTGTCGAAGTAGTGAGAAATCAATAAATGCCCTATTTATCAGACATACTAGTACACTTTCTCTTTAAAATGGTCAGCGAAACGGATGTATTCACTCTTTCTCAAAAATGGCAAAAACCGTAAACTCTCATTTTCGATCTCGATTTTTGAGTCTTATACGAACTGTGAGCCAGTTTACAGGAGAGAGTATCTGGTGTGATTTGAATAGCTCTATTATGACAATGGTGGATGTGCTTTGAAACCAGCAAAGTGTGAGAAATCAAGTCGTTCGGATAACTCTAGAAAGTTAAATATACCGTCTAGCGTAATATCTCGCTAGCATCAAAAAAGTTAGAGACATCACTTTTGGCTAGCCCGAAAAGGTAGATCTGTCTCAATGCCATGATTGTGTTAAACCATCATCACCCTACTGCAACATATCATGTATCGGGTCCTACCTAGTTGTAGCTTAGAACTGCAAAGAATTGAAAAAGATGCTTCGAAACCGAATCGCCCCACTTCGCCCACTAATAATTCTTGCCATAATGGTCAAGCTGCCATGAAGAAATGCGCGATGAATAGAGGAAGACTTTCTGTATTTCACCATACTAGCGAGAATTTACATAATCAAAATGTAAAGAAAGTTCAGATTATTTTTCCAAAAAAATCAAATCGGACATTACTTTCCGGACAACTCTATACTATAAAAAAATTAAATTACAGTAAGCAAACGCGGATCTGCCCTAGTAACTAATCCCATCGTGTATTGATTTATTACCGTACTCTATCGATTTGTCAATAAACAATCGATTAAGTACTGTACTTTATCGATTAACCACTCACCGCTGGCGTCGACTGCGCGCTCGCCGCGTTTCTCGTGTGCAGCGCCGCGTTCTCACTGAAATTACCATCTTTTATTCACTCAAAGGCCAAATAATTTTTAAAAAAAAACTGTTCGATCTACTTCCACTAATAAGGAATCCCATAGCGATACACCATGGTTTACCATATTTTCAATAATCACCGTAACCCGTTACTTCAAAGGTCTCACTGAAACTAACATCTCTAGTTCATTCAAAGGGCAAAATATTCATTTGCTTCTAGATTTACTTTCACTAATTCTGAATCCCATAGCAGCACATCATTTTTCATTTAATACACTACCGTAAACCTATACCGTAATCCATCAGGTGAAATAAATCGATACTCACTCGATTGGCGGCTCCACATTGACCATGTCGATGCGGAGGTTGTCCAGCTCGCGCCTCTTCCTCTTCCTCGGCTTCTCCTCGGGACCCTCTACCGTACTCTCGGCCGCTACCGTACTCCCGTCGACTGCTGCTGCTACCGTACTCTCGGTCGCTACCGTACTCCCGTCGACTGCTGCTGCTGCTACCGTACTCCTCTCGCTCTTGACTTGAATCAGGGTCGGCTGCGCTGGTGGGAGAGGTACGGTATCGGGCGAAGGGGGAGCAGTAGCTACAGTACTCTGCGCAGCTACCGTACTCCGCTCGCTCTTCACTTGCTGCAAGGGAGGGGGTATTGTATCGGGAGGGGGAGGATGGGGAGCGGCAGCATCTGCTTCCACCGTATCCACAACTGCCTCCTCAGCTCCTCCTTGCCCATCTTCCGCTTGAGAGTCGGCTACCGTATCCTGCTCCTCATCGTCATCGATCGTAATGACGGCGTCGATTACGGTAGTAGCGGCGACGGGCGGCGGATTGCCGCGCACCACAAGCGCGCCCTGCAGCTGTTGCGACGGCTGAGACGACGACTGGGAGGCGACAATGATGCGATCCCTGCTCAGACTCCTGCTGCCTGACGCACGAGAGGTGTGCCGAGCGTCTGCGATGCGCGGCGCTGCAGGCGCGTTTCCGGCGTCGTCGTCGTCCGACACGTCGATCGGGTTATCGGTGGTACCGATGGTGATGGGCGGCGCTGCGGGCTCCGCCGGCGGTGCTGCACGAGTCGCACGCGGTGGCCGACCCACTGGTCGCTTGGGCTGCGTCGGGGTCGGGGTCGGGGCCGGAGCCGGGGTCGGAACAGGGGGCTGGGTCGGAGCCGCAATCGGGTCGGTCGGAGTCGGGACGCGAGGCGGCGGGATCCTGGTCGGGGATGGGGTCGGAATTCTGGCCGAGGCCGCAGTGGCCCGAATCGGGATCGACGTCGAAAGCGGGACGGCCATCGGGTTAGGAGATGAGACGCGGGGCGGCGGGATCTCGGTAGTAGGGAGTGGGGCTGCCGGCGGCGCGGCTCGGGGCACGGGATCCGCGCTGGCGGGCACCGCCTGCGGTACCGTCGGTTTCGGGGCGCCGCCGCCGTTCTCCTTCTCCTTCTGCCGAATGAGCAGAGTGCTCACATGGATGAGGATCTGAATGAATCAATCAATAAATTAGTCAGTTTACAACGTGTATTGTTAGCGAAGAATACATGATACAGCCACTCGGGTGACAAATCATTCGAGCGTGGTTTTCCTATTGTCCGTGGCAAGGCCAAGTATTGTAATCCAAATATTTTAACGGCTGAAATATAGTCAGTTCCCGATTGCTCGTGATCATACCGTACTACAACTACAAAATGCACCGTACATCGAGGAACTTGGAGAGGCAGCCTCGGTCGTCGGGGGCGAGATCCGGCTCCCTGTTGACCTCCTTGATCAGATCCGCCAGAGCTGCCATCTGGAAGCGAGCCATCTAAAATCAATCGATAAATTAGTAAATAAACATTTATCAATAAATATCAATCGATAAAAAGTGGCTAATTAATAACAATCAATCAATATCAGTCATCGTAGGCATTCATCTTCAATAATAAAAATAACTTATCAATTCTAATTGTGATCGTGTTTTCCTACCGAAATTTCCACTGTAACAGTACCCCTCCGCCGCTAAGGGTGAAGGAGAGTCCACTAATAGTCGATCGTACCCATCCTACTACAGTAACTATCCTAAATACTAACAATAAGTAAAACGTAAAAAGGTAGCATCAAAGACGGTATCACGCGATATCCGCTTCCGAGCCCCGCACAAGTAAGTAGCCCCATGCTGGTTACGTTGGCGATTGAACGTTTTGAACTGCCGTTTATGAACCATACAAATATTTTGTCCAGGATATGTGAGGGACACGTTTCAGAACATGTAAAACTTTTATCTTTTGGGTTCCTAAACGTCGGTTCCAAAACGTGACATCTCGGTTCTGTGCGCAACTAAATACTAGTAATCAATAATCTACCGTAATCTCACTTCGGTATCGTTTCCAAGCTTCAGCGAGCGGAATCCTTTAGCGAAGTCGACCAGCATCTTCAACGCGCACTGCAAGAGGAATCAAGAATTGCAAAAAAAAGATTAAAAAAATCACTATTCAAAATAAATTATGTTTACACATTTAGAATACATAGAGCAGTTGTCCAGAATTCATTAAATTGTAATGCAAAACGACTGTGGACTCCAATAGAGTTTTGCCCAATAGAGTTTCATGCAGTAAACCGAACCAGATCTCAGCATCGCAGTGTTGGACATGCTAGTCATGCAAAAGTTGTGTAGACTACTTATAATAATAATACAAAAATAATAGAAGGAAGTAAGTCTTCTCGTTTTCGAGATATTCGGTAATGGCGCACGTTCGGACAGACACACTGAATCATACACAGAGCCAGAAAAAAACAGAGCGCTTGAAATAATAATAATAATAATAATAATAATAATAATAATAATAATAGCTCCGTCTACCTTTCTGAATTGGTCGTGGTGCGCGCGCTGCTCGCGCGTCTCTTCCGCCTCCTTTGCCTGCGCGCGACTCGCGTGACCGAAGAACGATCGGAACATCTCCTGCAATCGAAGTGATACTATTAATGGGGAAGAGATGATGGATACAATCTCATTGTTCGTCATCTGTAGACTTTCTCACTAACAACAAACGCAGCGGCATACCTGCCGACCAAGCCTCCCAGAATTGCCCATTCCTATCTCGCTATTGACCCCTTTCTGGAGAATTGGGCGCTAATGGAGTGAAACAGTCATACAAAACACTTTTCCTAGCACGTTAAATATTATTATAATAAAATATACATAAATATCGATTCGAAAAATAATTGATTTGCAATACCTTGAACATCCGTGTTCCAAGAAGAACCCCTAGAACCTCAAGAAGAGGCCTCCTGAACCCAGTCACGAGTGAAAGAGTGTGAGTAAAAGTGAGAGAGGCTCTCTCATTTTCGCCCACTCTATCGCTGCTGACCCCTTTCTGGAGCACATACCTTGGACAGTCGACTCTTCCTCGCCTCTTCACTCGCCTCGTCAGCTCCCTCGGGCGGCGCCGCATCATTCTCCATGGCGCCTCTCTCTCCCTCTGTCCGGTTCCTGCCACGAGAAAGAATCAATCGATAAAGAGGTAGTGCTGTAGCACTCTACTACAGTAACGAAAAACGTGGTTCCCGCAGAGAAAGAGAGATAGTCAATCGATAACGAGGAAGTTCTGTAGCACTGTGTTACAGTAACGAGCAAAATGCGGCGGCCCTCCGAATTCTATTCTACCGTATTCTAGCGTGCATTCGCCAATAACAATATAAGCCAGAGCCTCGACATGGATACGAGGTTGAGGGAGTGAAGAACCTCCTTCCTAACTATACGTACTTCAGTTTGCCAAGATAACTGACAAGGGAAAAATTAATAGAGATGCACAGAAATGGCGCAAAATTGATTGAAGGCGCATAGAAACAAAACATGTAATGAATGAGTGTGAGGGGAGAGGCGGTATTTCAAATTTAGAGAAGCCCGCGTTACCGCGAAAATAAGGAGTGTATACGGCAACAGACATTGACACACTAATAGAGAAACAAAGAAGGGCCGGGGCGCGAGTGACCAGACAGAGGGAGTGTGTGGATACGAGAGGGACGCGACGGTTAGAGACCATGATCTCTCAATGCCACACACTCTCTCGTCTGCTGAGATAGCACGAAGAAGGAGGGGGAGAGTGTCTCCTCTCTTCTTTTGCACCAGACTATCCCCTCTTTTGTTAATCGCCAATGAGATGAACCAGCATGAGACAGTCCGATAAACAGACGAAAATGTGATCAGATCAAAATAAGATTCAAAGGCTCCTCATCTAATTGTGTATTGGCGATACAACATTATCAGATTCAACTATTACCTAATTAGATTCTAATTTTATCCCTTAAAAATATTTCAATGCAAACATGGCAAATTCGTGAACAAAGTCAAATGACGCCTGATTAGATCCTGAGAAGGCGTCTGGGCTAGTGGCTTTTGTAAGGTGCTAGCAAGGTGGTAGCACCGGAGCCCACTAAACGGGGGAGTACCATTACAGAAGAAGGGTGTTGGGGTAAGCACTAGGAGGGACCAAACATATTCGCGCGGGAAGAGCTTTTTCTCCACTCATCTGGTGGCTGGTTCTCGGGTCGCGCGCCAATTGACCCATGCTCCCTACTCGTAAGCCATGGGGCAACCATAACACCAAACCTTCAAAAAGGGAGTAAAGAGCTAGGGAGTAGGCGAAAGAAGTAGAGTCCTTCGAGATTGTACACCCCTTTCTGCAAGTTTGAAGGGCCTGCGGTGAAAGTATTAGTTTAGGTGGAGCTCCGACCTATCACAACTCCCCAATTATCGTACAATTTTAATAAATACTTTATTCATTCTTATATTATTATGTATACTCTTCATAAACGATCTATTAGCAAATATTGACAGCGAATATTCAACGGTGGATACAAATTGGGGAGAGCACAATTTCCTATGTTTCAATCACAGCTTTGCGAATTAATTAATTGATGAATTAATTAATGACGAAAGTAATCAAAGTTGCTGGGGCCAGTTCGTTCATGGGTTGTGTGCGTAGAGCAGTAAGAAGTGTATGGCCACACAAGGGGGAAACATCAGTCTTGTACATACATATTGATTAGATGGGCGAATGGAAGGGTACTGTAATGAAGGGGTACTGTAAGTATCGCAGGAGTAGATCAAGGCCAGAATGATACAACGCAAACACAGCTGGTTTAGAATTGCATCACGAAATTGGAGTAAAGGGAAAAAAAGAGGGAAAGAGGTAGATCAGCGACCGAGAAATTATCGATCGATAAAGAATCGAAGAAAGAAAGATAACAAAGAAAAAAAAGGAAAGAAAGAGGAAAAAAGTAATAAGCAATGACCAAACCGAGCATGAAAAGCACACCGAATAAGTAATGAATAGGCAATGTCAGGGACTACAGTGTACGCAGGATTACGGTAGGGGTGGGGTCACAACCGACAGACGAGAATATCGATGACTTAGAATGCTGCGCGCTAAGGAGAAACCAGATACATTGAGCAGGACCAAAACACACTAACAATGACAAAATTAATGAAATGATAAGCAAAAAAAGCAATTTCAACATAAATAATTAGATAAACTCTCTGAATTTCGTGCTCACAACCAGGTGCTTGCAATAAATTACACACATACACATACTTACAACGGGGGAACATCTACCGTATTTCTGTTTCATAGTCAGTCAGTTCTCGATAGTCCTTCTCCGACCACCGTACTCCTAAATGTGGCTGACACTCTCTGTGAGTGCATCCACATCGCTGTCTTCATCGTCTCCCGCCGCGACTTCACCAATTATCGATCGACGTTGACGTCTCCGCTCGTAGAAGAGGAGGTAGGCGCCCTTCTTGTCCACCTCCGACTCCGCCACTTCCTGCAACGAGAGAGATCAAAGATCAAATGTTTAGTGGAAGATGTTTAGACAGAATACGATTACTAGTCAACAATAGAGCAGAGTTCAAATATTAGAGTACGGAGATGGCCGATCAGTGTTTCGGCCCTTCGTCTGGACATAAAGATCAAAGATCACCGTGATCCCATTGAGATCTCAAGCAAGAGATGCCACCACCTGATTACGACCATACACTTTCGGAGCACTAGTAAACTCCTAGCTGAGTTTCCAACCTCAAAATTCCCTTCATCGAAAGGAAATGTCTGACTGCGACCTTCTGATTGATGTATGCAGTCGCTTGATGCATGCTTCAGATTGTTACTAGTTCAAACTCCAAACTACAAACTCCGCCCCCTCACTCACCCTCACTGCACAATCATTCAGCAGCAGCCATCCCTGCTCGCCGTCCTCCCTCTCCTCGCCCGACCGCGCGTACGCCACAAAGTGGCCCGCGTCCAGCTCGCCGTAGTGGTTCTGCAACGAAATCAATCAGTCAATCAATCGATAATCGATATGTACATTCCCCCCAAGAAGGACATCTAATTCGTCTGCCTTGCCTCCAACAATTTCATCAATTTAAAAAGCTAGGAATAATGTCCGATTCGGTATCCCCAATAATCGATAGTTGCTTATTGCTTTCTAGTATCTTAAAAGCCATCTATCGCACTTCCAAAAATTACAGTAATACCATCTACTGTAGTCTCCACAATTACCGTAGTACTACAAAATACCGTACCCCGAACAATTACACTAACACTATAAAATAAAAGGGAGGAAAGTGCTCACAGCCATTGCTATGCAATCGTATATCTGTTCCTCTCCACTTCCTCCTCCTCCCTCTTTCCCATTCACTCCTTTCTCTCCTCCTCCTCCCTTGACGTAGGGCGAGGCGTCAAAGGCCGACAGCGGAAAGTCGATTACCTCAAGGGAAACTGAGATTATTGATTGATTGGGTATTACAATAATCGTATTATTGAATAATACTATGGGGATACGAGAGCCTCGGGACACAAATGGACACAATGCAAGATTGGAAATTCGAGATAATTAACAAAACATTCGATGAGATCTTGACATATTTATGTCCTATCGTAGTAGTACAAAAGTGTCGGCACATCGAGCGAGTTCATTTTTAATATTTAAAGCTTTTGAATGTCATGGGATCAATCTCTGTAAAATTGCAGATGAATTACGCACTCGAAGATAACAATCCGTTTGAAGCACGAAAGTAAAAGGTTATCTAATTAAAAAAAATTCCTGTACAAGTTTGCTCCTTCTATAGCACACATCTCGCGAACTAAATTAAAATCGGTAAATTACGCTCTACAATATTCCGACAGCGCAACTGTTCTACCGTAATCAATAATTGCCAGTTACCGTACCCGCTTACACTTGCCCATTCTGCCCTCCTCGCGGATGTACTCGAAGCGCTTCAGCTGCACAATCTGCAACAACAAAAATGCATAAATTAATAATAAAACAAATAACGAAAATCATGAGCACATGCTATTCTACGCTACAGTGGTTAGTGCCTTTCGGCCTGACTGTTGCGTACATAATGGTCGCTGGAGCCAGGTTTCCAATAACTGTACTAGTAGAAACGCTAATCTACCGGGAGCGCAATCAAAATGTTTAGTTGAACTTGTAGAGTAGTCATAATATGCAGCTTGTTCTACAGTGATTAGCACTTCTAGAATGACAACGAAAGAGTTACTGATCATTTCTACCACGCTTCAAATAAGTGCCAAATTAGAAACGCTAATCTAACAGGAACATAATCACAACATCCACAATTTTGGTTGGAAAAGAGATGTGATTGTTTAGCTGCGCATAGATTAGTCGCCCGTTGTAGGCAATTGCGCATCTTCACCACTCACCAGGAAGCGTGGCAGCCGCCAGATGTCCATGTGCTTGTCGCGCTTCGTCTTCCTCTTGCACCTGCAACGAGCGCAAATTGGAATGTACACCACACCTTTATATTTTATAATTCAAGGCAATGATTCGTTCATTCTGGACAGTAGTAAACAATTGCAAAATATTCTTTACATTTTCCCCAGACGAAAATGGATTCTCCATTATTTATTATCACACCCTAAAGTGACCAACCTTATACAAGCATTAAACCCCAGGTCACCTTTATTATAATCCTTCCAATCACACTTACAGATTCCATTGAGCAACGAAAATATATTAGTTAGGATCCTGTTGCCTATTACTGTTTCGTATTTTTACTTTAATCAATTTCTGTTGTCGTACCACGGTTTCCTGTGACACGCGTACATGTTATTATTATTAAAAACAATATTAAATAAACATTTAATTATTTCTCACCGCTTGCACTGCATGGGGTCATCCAGCGTCTCGGATGCTGCAAACTTGCGCAGGCAGTTGTCGAGAGAGGAGGGGCGAATGTGCGCGTCGCGGGCAGAGGCTACGGTAGCGTCCTCGGAGAAGGCCTGAGATACGGTAGGTGCGGGTGAGCAAAACTGTGGTTAGAGTGCCTTCGGAAATAGATAGGGAAATGAGGGATGAGAAAAGATGATACGAGAAGAACCGGGCTTGTGCCGTTTTCATGGCTATAAATTATAGCCTATAATCGGGAACTTTCCAGGGCATGGCTCTGACAGTTTCCATCTCGGGACAAAGGAAGAGTTTTTTTTTGGTTTAGTTGGAAGAGGGAAAGGAACGACGTAACGAAAGTGATCACAGGGCTGCGTTTTCAAACACTCGTGCATCCTCTATCCACCATGTTGTCCTTACAAGTTAGTCCAACGCGCTTTCCAACTTGAACTTCCTATTCTAAACATCTATTCCTTTTCTGCATCCACATTTTTCCTTTTTTTAAATCTAGCTCCAAATCAGTTCTGGGTTGCGTCACTACCGTATCCCTCTGCTCACCATGCTAGTTAATACTCTATCAGAAAATTAAATTCTTTAACGAATGTAAGGGGGCTAGAAAGGCAGCATAGTCAAGGAGATCCGAAGATTCATATCCGTATTATTTGGTATCCATGAGATTAACCAGAAGTCCATCGAAACCCATTTCCAGATCCGCAAAATGTATCATTTGTGCAACCCCCAACCACCTTGATCCCTCATCCATTTTTAGAGCGCTCTCTCGCATTAAATCTGCTTGTCTCTCAATCCTTTTAGGCTCCATTTGAGATACGATTGCCCGATAAATCGCGCCTCCTAATCAGTTTTCGATAGCCCCCCCCCTACCGTACCCCTCCCTCCCTCTCTCTACTCACCATGCTCTGGCTGTGGTTGTACTTGAGGTAGAGGGCGATCGGCTGCCAGTCGACTGCGAGGGTCGCGCCCGGCGGCACGCAGCCACCCGCGAACGCGGGAGTGTCGTCCACCCGAACGGCGCAGCTGCAACAAGGAAATCAATCGATAATTAAGACAATCAATCGCTAACCACACACAAAATCAACAATCAAGGAAAACTGAATATTAAATTACTATATATCCCACAAATCGATAATTCCACTTCCTTCGAAAGATCAATCAATACTCACCCTCGACAGAATCGCAAGGGCGGGCAGACGGCGCACCACTCGAGTGTCTCGTCCACGAGTGAGAGCGAGAAGGGAAAGCCCGCAGAGACGTCCTCGCAGCTGAAATTATTGATTGAGTTATGCAAAATTGGTATACAACATGTGTCATATTCTATAGCAAATTGCATTTGTTCAACTCGAAAAAGGTAACAATGTCGCGTCCAGACTTTTCCGCGTTTCATGCTGGCGTTAAGACATGGCATGGAGGTCGCCGAACATTATTTGTCATTCTCAAAGTTGTAATTCATTTATAGAAAACAATATTCCTCTACGACGCGGAAACACGATTAGGGCGCTCTCTCTCTCGTGAACCGACAGTGGTAAACGCAGCCAAAGAGAGCAGAAACTATAGCACCTGTCACGCTACAGTTTCACGCTCTCTCAAAAAGTGACTAGCATCGGAAAAAAACTGATTTCTGGAAAGAGTTGACAGCAAACTACTAGCACATCTTGCTACTCCCTATTTCTACACATCAATATACAGAAAAAAAGTACTTAATATTGTAAACATACGGATCGAGTGCTCTGCTTGCGAACGAGGGCGGCGGCGTGGAGATGAACCGCTTCAACTGCCGCCACACGTCGTCGTACAGCGAGCGACCCGTGACTGCACCCGAGATCTGTGCAAAATCGATATATAGTACAGTATTTTTCACAATACATCATTTTAATTACAGAAACCCCTTTCCGAAAAAATATTCACTATCGCCTAACATACGCTTCCCAGAGTTATTGCTAGAACAATTGCAGATGAACACATCTCTCACAAGCTGATATCATCTGCGTTACCACTTCATTTGTTCCCCCACATAGCCCAGAATAAACTCATTTGGCGATCGAAACTAGTGGAACATCTACCGTACCTCTGGCTTCACCATCACGGGTACGCCGAACAGCAGCACGATGTGGCCGGTGGCGGCTCCGAGCAGGTACGCCTCCTGGTTGTGCTGCTGCAAAGGACGACGTTTACCACTATTTTTAAATTCTAGACACATTGTGTGCTCGTTCGACGTTTCTCACTCACCATTCGTCGGTGCACAGCGGGCAGACTCTGGTCATCGCCCTCCATCAGATACAGCTGCGCGTTGGGCATCGCGCGCCCGAGCGGCTCGGCGGGAGGTACGAGTGCGAACTTAACGAGATTGCATCATCACTAGAGAATTCACAGCCGTCCAACATAGGCGCTGATTAGGCATCCAATAATTAATCTTTTACCCACGCAACGACAGAAAGAATCAGAACAGGCCATGTTCTCTGCCTTTTTAACTCTACATGTAACAATAAAGTGACTGGTGGATGCATATTCACTGACGAAACCACCGTAAACTTAGCCCAGTCATGTCTCGTGGATAACTCGCTTTCAACAATGCATATTCCCACTATTTCCGTTCACATTCATCTGATCCCCGATTACATCATCCTTAGGCAATCCTCACTCACCCGCTGTCTGCACTGGCTCGTGAGGCGGTAGAGGAGGAAGCGGCCGGCCGCGACGCCCGTCCGCTCGGCCGCGTACTGCGCGAGGGCGCGCGCCGTCGCGTCGCGGCCCAGTCGCAGACCGTGGCGGATGGGACGAGAGCCGTCTCTGAGAAGACGATTATTAATGAAAACAAAATAAGCCGTCGCCGTCTGAGAATGTGTGAGTCGCACATATAACTAGTTGATTCACAACACAGTGGAAATAATTATAGATGCTTCAGATTAATATAATGCGCTGGACGATGAGACTAGGTGGATTGATGTAGCAGCAGTATATCATATATCTCTACAGGCAAGTAATAATACTAATAATGAGATTGTTGAGAAATACACAAAATAATGTTTGAAAACCTAATCAGATTAAAATCATCCAAAAAACACAGAGTGCAAGGAGAATTTGCCACTGTCGCCGCAGACTAGGGAGATTGGCGCAACAGCATTTATTCATAACGAGTAATCTAGTACAGCTGCTATTGGTAGACAATTACAATTGAGTAAAACAATCTTAGTTAATAATATTTAAAAAAAAATCAATAGTTCTGTTCTAACCGTAGAATGACGATGAACTCGAACAGCTCGACGTTCTCGAAGCCGATGGGCACGGGCAGGGCGGAGAAGGGATCGAAGCAGGCTGAACGTTTGGAGCACTCCTGCAATGACGGGGAATGAGACGAGATCAGACCACAAACTACAACGTGGAAATATTGGTGAACGTGATTTGAAAGACTACAATAAATAGTAATTTCTAGTAGCGAGAAGATTCGGTTTCGGCCGGAGGCCTAACAAAGACCGCCTCCTTGAGGGTGGACCTTGTTAGTAGGTAAAACTACACCACGTAGGCAAAATCTGAAGTTCTGCAAGCCATCTCCTATCAACTAGGAGAGAGAGAATGAAGTCCACGGCAATTTTTTCTCCGACAAAGGTCCAAAAAGTGTGGCCCACCGAACTACCGTATTTTGGCCCTTTGCTGTATCGAAATTCAAAATACCATACTGTAGCCGTCTTTTCCTTACCATTAGATTTTCATACATTTTATTGATTTTTAGTCATATTATTAACAGAAGCGAGGTTTATTTAATATTTTTCTCATTCTTTTTTTCAAACCACCATACACTTATTTCCGCTATGTTCTTATAGGAAACATCCGTTTTATCAAATGGGAAAGCCTATCAAGGCTGTCATGTATGTATTGTAATTTCGGAGCTATATTTAAAGTTTTTGCAACTTGTGGGATGTGTGACTAGCTTCATAAACACATTCTCTAAGGGGATCCGCAGGTAAATGCTCGAATAAAAGAAGATAATTAAATAAAACATAATCTCTTCTCCGGAACCAGGTTAAAAGCCGGCGAAAAGTGTTGTTTGATTCTGTGTTTAGTGGGTGTACTGTATGCGTTGGCGGTCCAACCAGCGCTGCCAGATCCTTATTTTTCAGATCCTTTAGGGACCACTTTTCTTCAACAGAGTGTCGGGGAAAAAATTGCCGTGGAAGTCTGACCGACAAAACTACAGACTACAAACAATTTTAAAGATCAAACACCACCAACCTTGCACACGAGCGACGAGCGCAGCTGGCCGGTGAATAGTGTGGTGATGAGTGAGTCGTCTTTCGACACGTAGTCCCGCCAGGCCTGCGGAAAAATTAATAGATAATTTAGATCCATAGATCAATGAATAAATGGATATCATTGGCATCTTTTGGATCATCTACAGTGCATTCTAAATCCCGGTTCGGCAATAACTACGCGCAAAGCGCGAAATGACGAAGATCAGGATATAGTAATTTTGTGTGGCGAATTTCTCATACGAACTACGGGACAAGTCAGATCAGGGTTTTCTTCAGGGCCTTGGCAGGTCAATGCCATCAACACAACAGGATCCCCACTCGCGGATTCATATCATAACGATGAAACCGCTAATAGAAGGAACTGGAAAAGGTGGAACTGACAAATATCAAGTAGAGTAATTTGAAAAGATGAATTAGGTCGTACTACGGATGCAACTCATCAGATCTGATATCCTAATCCTGAAACCCCTTCTCACCTTGGCTCCTCAAAAAAATGTTACATGCAAATTCCTGGTTCCACACACACACACACACACATATATATATATATATATATATATATATATATATATATATATATATATATATATATATATATATTTTATCGACGCCCGAAGGCGCAACGGAATAATGTGTGATTACACGAACGATGTACAGTAAATAAAGACTCTCTATGGGAAGTATCGTTTGGGAAGGGGGGGGGGGAGGTTGCAATAGGGGCAAATACACTTGGAGAACATGCACATGCACTTGGAGCAATGAACACACAAGCCAGATCAAAGTTTTCTTCAGGAATTTGGATCCATTAAGGTATGAACACTACAGCACCCCACTCGTGGATTCATACCATAACTATGAAACCCCATCCCACCTTGGCACCTCCAAAAAAAATTTCAGCACTCACACTAAGGTTCACATCAACATCGTCTGCTTGTTTACATGCACATTTCTGATTCCACATGTACTTGCAATAATGACCGCACAAGTAAGAGCAGTGGTTTCGATAAAAATTTAAAATGATAATTAGATCACGACTACAGAAACCACCACTCGTGGATTCATACCAAAACGATGAAACCACCCCTTCCCACCTTGGCCGCCACAATGCACACATTAGCCAGATCAAGGTTTTCTTTAGGAATTTGGAGAACAACTTCCTTTACACATTAGAAGAACACCGTTCGTGGATTCATATCCTAACCTTGAAACCCCTTGTCACCTTGGCACTACAGAAAGCAAGCTTCAAACTAGATAACGCAAACATGAAACCGAGTAATGATCAGACTTCCCTCATTCTAAATTATCTCTCTTCGATCAGACAGCGAGAGAGCAGGCAGAATTGAGAGGGTCAGACCATTACTCCTCAAGCTCCTATTCCCACCTTGGCCGCCGCCTCGCTGTCCTCCACGTCTTCTTCCTCCTCTTCATTCTCTTTCTCTTCCTTCTCCTTCTTCTTCCCGCCGTTAGCCTTGGCAGGCAGCGGCTGCTGCTGCTCCACGGCTGGCTGGAATAAAAAATATTATTATTAATAAAAATTTAAAATACATTATATGCGTTGTAACAAATGTTTCAAGTGTTAGCAGTCACTCCCAACTTCTGGCTGCCAACACGTGGTTCGCAGTTTCGCCAGTCAGTCAATGTTCCGATGCATTACTAGTCTGCATTCCAACCAAACAGTTTTAATTAATTACTTTAGTGTAAACAAATTCTCAAAATCGTGAATACATTAATAAACCTAGTGATTTCCCCGTTTCAACATGCCATCATAGTCAAATCTCGGAAATGCTTACAATTTGTTCTCTATATCTTTTCAAAAACAACCTAGCAAATATATCAACACGTGAATACACTAATTATCTATCATTCAGGATATGCCAATAATCTACAAATCAATAATCAGCGCTGACCTCCTTGAGCAGGTCGTGCAGCTGCTGCAGCATGAAGCTCACAAACTCCTCGCAGTCGTGCTGCAGCGCGTGGTCGAAGGCGCGCGTCTCGCGGATCGCGTCCTGAGCGGAAGAATGAGGGTTACGGTAGGATTACCGGAAACGGAGTCGATACGAATGGTTTGCCAATTTTGGACGTTGATAATAATGCATTAAGTCGAACATTAAGAATAACATAAGAACAACATTAAGTCGAATTGCGTCACCCACTTAAAAATCACCGTTGATACACAAAATCATCCTGAGTTGTCAATTCCTTTCAAGGAACACAGTGCTACGACTTATAACCTTCTCATCTACCGTAATCCCATCAATCGATGCAATACGGTAACTGGCTCACATTGAAAGACATGGGCGAGATGTTCTATTCAGTACGAATTACGTTTTCACTTTTCAACCACTCACCAGAAAATAATTATGATAAATCGAACGGCGCTTACTACATCTCACCACTGACACACAAAATCACCCTGAATTGGCAATTCTTGAATTTCAGTATCATATCCCCGTTATCCAGCCAATGGATTCTAATATAGTAACCCGCTCACGTTGAATGAGACGGTGGAGATGTTTTAGTCAGTACGAATTAACTTTTCCACACCCTGATAGGAAGCTACTACGGCCAACCGTACGGCGCTTACTATAATTGACTAGTGATACACCAAATCAACCTGAATTGGCAATTTATTGTGCTCATGGAGCGCAACTGTCATACAAGTAGCAATTTGAACCACTATTACTTGTATTGCGCTTAGAATAGTCATAAATATTGGAAACTAATTTAATACTACAACTCACACCTGATCTACCGAGCCCTAAGTTTTTCACACCCTGACAGGAATCCAGTACGGTCGCTTACTAAATCTCACTGTTGCCACACCAAATCACCCTGAATTGCCAACTCCTAATGATCCACCGTAATCCACCAATAGATATACTAAGTACAGTAACTCACATTGAACGACACGGGCGAGATGTTCTTCTTGCCGCTCGTTCTCATCTCTCGCAGCAGATGGATGTACTGGAGGGCGGCGGAGAAGGCCTTACGACTCGATGAGGGACGTCTGCAATGATAATAATAATAATAATAATAATATATGGCTCCAAAAATAGCATAAAACAGTTTCCAAAAGAATTGAACGAGCAGCTCAACTCTGGTATTTTTGACCCCAATGGATCCCTAGTTGATAGACCCAAGGGGGGAAGATAAAAATTTCCGACGGTTTCTCACCGGGGAAACCGTGGTCTCCCATTGGGGGAAATTTTCCCAGTGGGATTCCACAGTTCCCCCCATTGGGAAACCTGCGGCACCTTTGATCTCTCCGCCATTGGTTTATAAACTAGGAATCCCCTGGGCCAAAAATACTAGAGAATGTATTACTGGGTGGGGGGGGGGATTAATAGAAACTTTTGATGGGGTCTCTCCCTCTTACTGCACGATTATCATGCAGTAAGAGGGAGAGGAGAGAAAAAAAAAGATAAAGATAATTGAGTGGAAAATGAAAAATTTCAAGGTTTATATTTTTTTCTATCGCAGCCACTCAGGCAACTCGTTTTGAATCTAATCAGAAACAATTTTGAATCTAATCAGAACAATTTTAACACTAACCGTGGCTAAATTAGATTCTAATTTCTCTCTGATTAGATGCTAAATTCGTTAGATATTCTGATTAGATTATAAAAACGTCCTGAATAGATTCTAAAAAAGTTCACATTAGATTCCAAAAACGTTCTGATTAGATTCTAAATGAATTCTGAATAGATTATAAAATTAGTATGATGATGATTTTCTGAGCTGTCCTCATTTTTTTTAAAAATTGATGTAGCCCTATCCAGGCACAGCGGGGCACCTCGTCCCTTATGGGGGAAGGTGCTTGCGATCCCCACTCTCGCATTGAAGGGGAGAGTGGGAAACGATCCAAAAATGGCTGACATATCAGCACAGTACATCACCCAACAGGGAAAATCCTGATACGAACTTGAATGACCCGAGGCAATGAGTAGGCACGACAGTATGTACTCGAGACGGGGTTGACAGATAATTTGGAATCTAATTAGATTCTGAATTCTATCGGAATAGATTCTAAATATTTGAAGGAAGTTTAGTATCTAATTAGATTCCGTTTAGATTCAAAAGCTCAAGAACAATTTAGAATCTAATTAGATTCAACGTAGACTCTAAAAACTCTATGATTAGATTCTAAATTCTACCAAACTCTGATTAGATTCAAAAAGAGTTGCCTGAGCACGCTATGGATAGATATGGACGCTATCGATCGTCCCAAAGTTCATACCCAGACGTAACCCCCCCGAAACGTCAATGTGCCCTGAGGTTATAACTAAATTTGCCGGTCAAATCTCCGGGAATCAAAAGAGTAAATATGAGTACGCTTTTTGATTTATATCGTGATGGTAAAAAAGTACATTAGCAATCAATCAGTCGCCTCAGTGTTCCTTACTAGATGTAACACCGGCGAAACGCCAATGCGCCATGAGGCCACGGTGTAATTCGTCTTTCTATTCCCTGGCCATCCAACCCACTCGAACCCACTCGAATAGGAAAATGTACGGTATATGCGTATAATTCGACTATTGAACGACAGTAGAATCAATAAAAGCGGATCCTTGGTTTCTATATGCAACCAGTGCAACCGCAATCTGCCCGCAATGCATTGCCCCAGATCGAATCGGTAGATTATTACCGTACCTGCTGAGTGCCTGTCGCAGCTCCGCCTCCTTCTCCATCAATCGCCGACTGAGAGGCTCCACTCTTGCCAGACACTGCACGGCCGCGTTACGGTAGCAGAAGTTACCGTAGTTGATCAGGCCGACGGCGGGACCGCGCACTGCGAAAAAGAATATTGATTAGCATTGCAAGTATCGATCATCTATCCTTTCTCTCGCGTTGTTATGTACTAGAGCGGACGAAACAGATGTGATTAGTTCTTTCGTACTTTCCACCCTGTGTGAGAAATCAATTAAAGCGAATTTTTGGCTTTCAAATGGAACCATTGTAACCGCGATCTGCCTGCATTTAATTGCCCCAGACTTTCTCTGCGAGAACTCAACGTTGCCTGCGATCCTAGCGACAAAAACAATACGGAAATTTCTAAATAAATAAACAATATTGGAAGCTTACTCTATCGTATTCCCCTGGCCCGTCATTATATAATAGAGCGCATTCAATAGATGCGATTAGTTCGATTTGATCTTCCAGTTCAAGCGAGCAATCAAATCTTTAGGTTTCATTTGCAACAAGTGCAACCGCAATCCGCTATTAACACCCAGACATTCTCCGAGAGAACACAAACTTGTCTGCGATCCTAACGATCAACGTCTATGAGATCAGAGCTTAGCGGCAAAAAAAATCAACAATATTTTAAGCGATCATAAGCTTGCTCTGTACTCTACAGTACCCCGCCAATTTCAAACACTCACGACTGCTCTGTGCGATGCTCGCTCCGCTCCTCGCGAATCGCGCCTCCTCCGGCCACACTCCCGTCGACCGATCGCGCTGCTCCAGCAGCATCTGGAAGCGAATAATTATTAAATAAAAATAAATTAATAATGCAATTAAATAACTAAACCAAATTTTAGGCGACCCAGTTAGTATGCGGTTTCAACGCGCAAATATGAAAGAACAGAATTTGAAAGGCTGATCGGATTACAACAAGCTTGCACCAACAAATAAATTGTCTAAAACTAAAGCACAAATTTAGTGCGCGGTTTCAACAGGTAAATATAGAGCAGTAGCATATGGAATTATGTTTGATGTTCGAAGAATTTTTTGAAGAAAAAATGTCTAAACCAAAATCTGAAAGACCCAGTCAATACACGGTTTCATGGGGGAAAATGAAACGGGCGAAGAGGAAAGGCTGATCATAGAGCCTCTTCTTGTTTCTCACTATCGTGCGGGACCGCGGTTTCACTGCTAGCACATCATAGACTTACATTGGAACATTTTCAATCTCAGCACATGTTGAAATAAAAAAGACCAACCGATTTCAAAAATATTACCAATCTGCGAACACGAAAGCTTAAAAAACAGAAACTGTCTCGTATGCAAAATCTACGTTTTGAGAAATCCTAAAGCTACCGTAATCTTATCAGTTGCCTAAAAGCCGGCACTCACTCTGACTGGCTCTCCGTCGCCGCCACTCGCCGTCACGTCGCACACGCGCGCGCTCGGATCGTCCAGGAGGGCGGGCGCGCCTGCACGATAGAGTACATCGCCATGATTATTTATTGATTGTCAGCTCGTATGCGCAACCAATTTCAGTTATACCAAATCGATGTGAATGGTGTTTTCGAGTTTCACAAAGGTATTTTGGAATATGATTCAATAAAGATTTTGAAAAATAATCCAGAAACATGCGAGATTGCGGTTACACGAACGATTCACATCCCCATCAGCGATTAGAACCAATAAATGCCAATTTTCAAATTTATCAACTAAAATTAACCTCGTTGGAGCCTAGTTATTCAATGAGATTTAGGGTTTCTACAGTAGTAAACCATCTATTCACACAGTTATTATTTTATAAGAAGCACCTGGTATAAAATACAAAATAACTTACCAGAGGGCGACGCCGAGGGGCTGTTGCTGCTGCCGCCAATTGTGCTGGGGGCGGGGCTGGACGAGGTGGTGGAGGTTGCTGCAGCTGCTGCACTTGATGCAGGCTGCGATGAGGAGGAGAGGGCGCTCACGATGGATTGAGTCGAGGGAGAGGAGGGGAGAGAGCAGGAGGCTGCAATCAGTGAGACGTTCGCTTAGAAAGCCGACGTAATTACATTTGGGAAAAATATAGAAAAAAGAGCATTCCAAAAAAACAGAGCAAATTTATGTGCCCTACGCAAACTGGCAATTGCGAAATGTATAAAGTGGACAGATTTGTTCACAAAGCTGGTCAGATGTTGATTAGCTCCCAGTAATTTAATGCTGCCGCGTAATTCCAGTTACAATATATGAAGATTTCAAAAACATCTCACTCAAAAATTAGTTCACAGACCTTGACGGGTTTTAAAATGTATAAAGTTAAACAAATATCTCGGTTGCTAAAGTTTAACCTGGAAATTGATAGCAACTAATTAAACTGTAAACTCACAACCGGAAGTGAGCAGCCAGAGGCGCAGGTCCTGGTCCGGCACGCGCAGTTCCTTCGCGCAGTAAGAGAGAAGATCGGAGATGCGACCGAAGCGGGAAATCTGGAATGATAAATATTCTCGACAAATATTACAAAAAGGTTCTTAGAGCAGAAACAAACACTCATATGTCCAATAGATACAAAAAATAGACTTTCGGTACGAAAATGCACACCGCCATGTTCCCGTTTCACCGCCTCCATTTAGTGAATAAGGAATTGGCCATTGGATTCAGCATCAGGCTAACCGACAACAATCCCTACACCGGTGCCCACACGTTCGTTCATCGACCGATCGATATTCCACAGAAAATATAACAATTTTTTACAAGCATAAAAGCAAATTCGCATCCTTGACAACGAAATTACGCATCCAATCAAGTTCCCGTTTCACCGCCTACAATTAGTGGATATTATCAGTATCGGTCGTTGTAGTAGGTTCACGCGGCAGATAAATAAATAAAAAAAGTTGTACATGTTCTCCGCGTACTCGATGCGCACGATATATTCGTCGTCCCTCGACCAATCGATATTCTACCTTTCTGGTCTGGTCATTAAAAACAAACTGGTTGCACAGCATTTAATCTACGGCGAAAATATGCACACCCGCCAACTTCCCGTTTCACCGCCTACATTTAGTGGACATTTTTGGTATCGGTTGATGGGGTTGCTTTATCTTTCGAACAAAGAAATACGTTGTACAACTTATATGTTAGTAATCAAGCATCGATAAATATTACAAAAGGATTTTAAAAAATAGCAACATACTAGAAAAATGAAATCCTTGCCAACGAGAAAATGCGAAACCGCAAAAATTCCGTTTCCCCGCCTCAATTATGTGAACAATGTCCATCATAAAGATAGTTTGCGAATAGTGAATTAATCGTCCACCGATCAATCGATACTCTACCGTAACCCGTTGTACCGTAATCCCTCCTACCTGTGCATAGGCCCAGGCCACAGCCTCCCTGGGCTCGCCGCCGCTCGCGCCGTTCACGCTGCCCGTCGTGGAGAAGCGAGGACGACGATCGAATCTGCAAATTATAATACATCATACAATAAGATTAGAATATTGCGTCACAACTACGCAATATCGCCCACCCACAAAGATTAACACATTATTATTTTTTTAGTTCAATGAGCTGTGGGGAGAGCAGCTAGTGGTGGTGCGGCACAAAATCAACGGGGATAGGCGGGCAGACAACTACAGGGGTACCTACATTCTATAATTCCTACAGGCGGGAAAGTTCGCAGCGCCAGTAAAGGTAAAGGTGTTAGGTCTTCTACACGCAAGGCGGTCTCGACCACCCCTATGCCTGAGGGGCAACGAGAGCCTGTCCTGAGATGATCAGCGGCTTGTTGCGAGTCTATTCTCGTGTTGTGTGCACGTGAATCGGGGATCCCTTTCGAGGCATGTTTGGATCGTGATTTACCAATCACTACCAACATTTCTTAACCCCCTTGGTTGGGTGGATCTGCAGGCACGGGGGGTCGAACTTGTGATCATTCAATTCGCATTCTAGCACACAACCACTGCGCTACCCGGCCTTGCAACACAAGTCAGGCAGGAAAATAAATCAGATAGCGAGTTAAGGTACTTGGCTTTTCGAACGATCAACCAGGAGCTTATTACTAAAGTTTGGCGAGGTTCACATGGAAAAAAAATATCAGATCTTTCGTGGGGCAGACCTACGGTTATGCGCCAAATATACGATCGGCAGTCACTTCAATCCCAATTCAAAAATATTTGTTTTTATTAACACCATTTGAAGCGCTCATATTAACTGACCGACGACATGGCGACTATCTAGTGGCGAGGTTGCACAAATCACACGGGTTTTCTCGCTCTCTTCCCCTCTCTCGCCTCGCGTAAACTGGACGACGACTATTACAAATATAAGTGGTGTTGTTCTACCGTATTATCCCGTTCCGCGCGTAGCCAAAGAGGACAATTTGGTCAAACAACATAAAGGCGCACACAACTTTTTTTGTTTTCGTATTTTTGCCTAATTTTAGAATTATTTTCAAAATCCAAATTGAAAAGGTTGCACAGGGCATCATGGGCTATCGATTGAGCACACGCATGTAGTTTAACTCTTCCATCTGTTTACACCGAAATCAGAACCGGAATGAGAGCGGAACCGGAGCCGTGAAATATGTTTCTGTGTTTTAACTGAATGGTCTTCTTCGATGTTCGTATGATTTTATAATTGTAATATCTATCCTATCCGCCCCGCAAACACTTCTCTTTCCATTCACAAATAATTATTTCATTATCCAAAAAAGAAGCACCGCACTATCTTCTTGACGACATGGCGACTACCTAGTGGTGGCGTAGCACGACTCCCCCGGGCTCTCCCCTCCCGTGTCTCATCTCAATATATCCGCCCGATACATACATATTCCCCTTTTCATAAATATTTATATTATACTCACAAGACTAAGCACCTGTATTATCTGACCAACTACAAGGTGACTATGTAGTTGTGGTATGGCACGAATCCTGCGGGTCTCCCTCTACCTTCATCGTATCTTCTCATCTCGAATAAACAAGACGACTATGTACAATCTATCCAACGCATACATGGGCAGACATTGTTGCTGGGAACTCAAATTCACGACATCAATTGTATGGGGACAATAGTAGTTGGAATTCATTAGGCTGTGCCAAAAATTAGAAAAAAAATGAACTTCATTTAGCAATTAAAAATATTGTTGAAAATTTGGCGAGAGAAATCATGAACATGACCCAAAGATACCACAGAAATTGCTAGGGTTATTGTAATAAATTTGGATCACTTTCTTTTCCGTTCTCATTCTACTTAATGTCCTAGAATGTGCAAATTTTAGTCTAATTTCGACTATTTTCGGTCACAATCGGAAGGGTCGGAGCAAAAAAGCGGGAGGGTATTGTTGAAAGCAACACCCCAGCCCATGTATTATCCAACGAGCAACTCCCCATTCACAAAATCATTACTTTAATGCCCCAGCTGGACAACCCGGTGTAACCTGATCTGCTACATGGCGCCTACCTATTAGCGTTGTGGCACAAATCCCGCTGGTATCTCTCTCTCTCCCCTCACCTCACCTGACATAAACTGGATGCATCTCCAGCTCGTCTCTCTCTCCTCCTTCAACGACGCGAAATTCGGCCACGGCATCGGGCGGACAGCGACCGTAGGGGAGTCTGAGAATTTATGTGAGACAATTATGCGAAGGGGCGGGAATTGTTTGTGAGATGAGATAAGAATGAGTTTCTTTGTAATTAATAGAGAAAAAACAATAATGTGTGTTAAATTGTTCTTCGAAATACTTAGAAATGTTCTGAAATATGTTATTTGCGTGCTCCGAACATTGGACGTACAACTGAACATGTAAGGATACGAGGCAGATACTCTAACTGCGTAACCTCAAATCACCATGGCTGTAATCGTGAACTAATCATCTCCATCCATATCCATATCAAACCGTCGTAATACTTCATTACAAAATTGAATCAAAAACCCGTTTATGCTACCATAACCACTATCCGTATAATAAATTAATCAATAATCGACTACCGTACCTCCTTCTCACAATCTCGTCCGTCGGCCGCAGCAGTCCGTGCCAGCGGACGAGCGCCGACCACAGCACGCGCGGGATCGCCAGCCATTCCTGAAAATGAAAATCAATAAATATTATTCCTCCACTACTAGGGAATCGAAATGTCTGTCTGTTTGTGTGTTGGTTTTTTTTCCTTCCGCGTGACGGACGTGTTTCCGCTATAACTCTTTTCAAAGTTTAGCAATCTTCTCACATCCTTTTGCATGTGATAGGCAACGACGAAACACATCGAAATTAATATTTTAAAAATCGATAATTTCATGGCCAAGTCGGTAGCGAGCTCGACTATTACATTTATAAAATGATACGAACACACAAAAAGTCAAAATGGTACTTCCTGTGTTTACCAAAGCGAGAGAGTGGGCAAAAGTGAGAGAGTCGTGTACGTGCCTGTGTGGTAAACAACGGAAGTCCGTCATTTGACTTTTTGGTGTGATCGTATCAGTTTATAAATGTAATAGAAATCCGAGGGTCTCAGGTTCAATCCCCACCGGTGCATAGTCTTTTGCCGCATTTTTTGCAAGTGTCAAATGTGGCCCAAACCCATTTTTTCGTAACGACATTCACATTTGAGCATCTTTTGCCGAGTTTCGAAGTGAAATATCGATTGATTTCACTTCATTTCACTCAATTTCACGAAATTTTCGTACATTTCGTTCCAAATCATTCCACATGCTGGCAAACTTCGCAGGAAGGGGTTTAAAACGAGAGAGCAAGGGAAATCTAGAGGGACTCTCTCACTTTGGCACACTATCTCGTCCCTGACCCCTTTCTGGAGGCTCGGAATCGTGTTTCGGGAAGCTTTATGAAGTGTTTCAAAATCGCTCTTCTCGGATCCTTTTGCATACGACAACAGACCAAAATCCCCTTCAAATTTTACAAAATGTAATTGACCAAATCCATAGCCAAGTGGGTTATGCGCTTGACTTTCAAACCGAGTCCCCCAGGTTCGAACCCCCACCGCGGGCAAAACGTTTGCCGCATTTTTCGCAAGTGTCAGAAGCCCTTTCAGCACGTTCTTGAGTAACGTGAAACACGATTTCACCTGTTTTGCCGAGTTTTAACATGAAAAAGTTGCCAATTGATTCGCAGAACGTGAGGGAACACAGGAAAAGTGTTTTGCGATGTCGGAAACGTGTTCGAACACGCCCGGGAAATCAACACACGGTATCCTGCGTTTCCGTTGAGAAAGGTATCCTGCGTTTCCGTTGAGAAGCGATCGAAAAAAGTTGCCACGGAGCCACGAAGTGGCGTAGTGGCAACTTTTTTCGATCGCTCTCAGCCTCACGAGCCTTTTGCAATGGAATAAGCCAGAACTCTTCTAGAGATTAACATTCCCCACCATACTAAACTCCCCCTGGACCGGACTTGGAGCCGGCTACCGAGTCCTCCTACCTGGACCGAACCTCAAGCAAGCTACCGAGTTCCCCTGAACCGTTCCTGAAGAAGGCTACCGAGGTCCCCCTTTACCGTACCTGAAGAAGGCTACCGAGGTCCTCCTGGACCGAATCTTAAGTAGGTTACTTAGCTCCCCCTGGACTGTACCTGGAGCAGGCTACCAAGTTCCCCCATGGACTGAACTTGGAGCCAGCTACCGATCTCCCCTGGACTGAACGTTTACTCAGAACTGTGCATAGAGCGTAGTGTACGCATAGAGCGTAGTGTATTTAACCTCAACACATCCCGGCTAATATATGACATAACGTTTCTATTTGGAATCTTGCACGTATACCAGCCACTATTACGTTGTACTAGCCCTTCATACACGAAGTTTCGAGGCCAATTTCGCTAGTAGTCTAATGTAGAGTTGAAAATCTTCACCAAAGAGAAAAAACACAATATTTCATCATGACAACGCCGTCTCACCGCATTTGTCAGATCCCGTCTCAGACACGCGTTCTCCGGCGAGATGCACGGCAGCTGCAATATGAATAATTACCTTTTTTACAAACATTTTATAAATAGAAAAAATGTATTGTGGCAGATGAGAATGATACACAATTAGCCTGCCACTTGCGCGCTTCATGCACAAGTTACCCAGAACGAGATCACTACACCGCACTGAGAATATGGCTTCTACAGCAAAATAAATTATTTCTGTACTACCGTACCTTGGCGGACGCCCGGAATGGATCGATATTGGAGAGGAGGGGCGAGTTATCGATCGGCGACGGGCACTCGTGCTTCTCGTTCGGGGCAGCGCCCGCTGCGCGCTCGAGGCGACTCTGAACGGTTACTTAATTGACTAATTAAAAACTATAATTAATATTACTTTCATTTAAAATGCATAAGAATTGCAGGTTATCAGACGCAATAGGAAATTTTAAAAAATCCCCCTCCATGATCACAATCACCCCTCATGTCAACGGTATACCATAAGATATCGAGAACTTAAACTACAGTATCCGTACCTCCCACTCTCGATGCCACACGGCGGACAGGATGTTGCACTCTGCCGGCAGCGCGCCGCCGCTGCGCTCCATTCGACGAATGTAGCCACTGCAAATCAATCAATCAATATTCGTAAGGAGACTATCGACGCTGATGAGAGTAATAGAAGAGTGCCTGCAACTTTCGGGTTTCATGCGCAAGTTACCTAGTACAAAATCGCAATACCCCACTGAGTAGACTGTTGGAACAAAAAATGAAAAAAATTTGCACATCGTCGGTTGAGTAGCGCTAGAGAATACGTACGCAGAACAAAAAAATAAGAATGATCAAACAATTCTAGTTTTCATCTGCAATTCAATATACTCCAAATCATACACAGTCTGATTCCCGTTTCAAGCTTACTTGTAAGGTTCGTAGTATGATAATGATATCACAATTTAACACACTTTAGTTACCGTCTCCTTCCGTATTCCTCAACTCACCGTACAACCTCCAATTCGACGGCCGGCGTCTCCGGTCGCAAACCGAAGCAGATGTGGCCGATCTGAGTAAAGCCAGACAGTTGTATGTGAACACCATAATCGCGCTAGGGTTTCCGTACTCACCTCCTGCGCCCACGCGTACAGCTCCTTGACGTACTCGGGGTGCGTCATCGCCCACTGCGCCACGTCGACAGGCGCAGCTCGCGCGCCGCCGTGCCCCGAGGTCGCAACGATGCGCGCAGACTGCGGCTGCAAAGGGCAACCGTAACTAGTATACAGTAACCGGTTCTAGAGCGATATCGAACAATTTATACGCTAACATAGTAGTAGAATCACGCGCTCGGGAGATATTCCAATCTCCCCTTCACAAATCTGTATTTAGGAAAATAAAATCATTAATTGATTTCTACCGTAATCAGTCGATGGGGGATACCGTACCACTCGCATCTCCTCGTACATCGTCGTCAGCTCCTTCTCGTCCAGGTGCCCGTCGGCGTCCTCGTCCCAAATCGAAGCCAGGACTGCGAAGAAAATCAATGAAAATATCCAAGGAAAATCGGGAAATTTATGTGATTTTATCGTAATACAATCATCCACACACGTGTTTTCCAATCTCTAAGCTGCGCGTCGAGAAAAATAGAATTCCGTCAATTGGCAGCCACTTTTGAGTTTTACGTGTATGCCAAAAACGCTTTTGGGAAGAGACTCCCCCGATAAGATTTCAAGGGTCGTTACTTCATTACCTAATACTTGGCGATGAAACAAAAGGATTCCAAAGAATATACAATATAGGAAAAAAACAGTAGTAGCTCACATGCGAATCTGCTCGGCAGCGGTCCTCTGCACATGGCGGACACGCCGCACACCATCTCCCGGAAGTCCACCTCCCCGTCCACGTTGTCGTCGAACACACGCAGCAGTCTGGATAAAACATTTATTTCCAATTTAATATAACGGCGCATCACCATTCTGCACGTATCTGGCTTGATGGATAGAAGAAATTATTAATGGTAGATAGTACATTTCGTCCCACAGACAATACGACTCATTCCTAAATCTATAAACTGGGCATAACTAGAGCTGAAGTCGTTAAAAGTCTCAATTGATTCTTACTAATTTCATGCTGCCGCATATTTTTAGACATATTTCCAGCGTCAAAGCTGCCTCCTTCAAAATTTTGTTCACTAGTAACGGGCCATGTCGGTGTTAAAAATGTATGACTCCAGGCAAACTTGGCGAATCAGTGTCGCGCCGATTAATGATATCAAATCGACCAGCAATAGTTAATGATACTTTATCGATTCCAAGCGTAACCTATGTATTCAACAGTTCTAATAGTAAGCATCGGTGTTTAGCCCCCATCCTACTCTCGTCCATCATCGTCTACTCACCTCTTGACGAAAGACTCGGGGAAGCAGCCAGCCGCCGCGCTCTCCCAGCTCTTCTGCACAAGCATCACCGCGCCCTTAATCAATATATATAAGACAGGTATCACGAGAGATTGCATGAAAACACCTCCCTCGGGGAACAACTTTCAAAAAAATATTTCTGATTTCGATCAAACTTTTATGTGGAAGTATACTAGGGACGAGAATTCCATCAAACCGGGTCCCAGGTCTCAGAACCGGCTTTTAGGTAATTCCCGGTTTTGATGCCGGAATCAACGTAACTTCCTTCAAACTGAGGCTGCAATGTCGTGCTAGAGCTCAAAATGATCATAAAAATATGCTTAATATTTTCTTTGTTGCCAGCAACCACAATAAAAGTGAACCAAAAAAGTTACAAAATAAAAATTGGAAAAATAATGAATAAAAAAATAATAACCTATCTTCGATTCGAGAAATCGCAGAATTTCTACTCGGATTATTGAAGAGCAAGTAAACATTAGTTAAATAAAAATTTGAAAACAGCAAGAATAGGTCTTCCTCAGACCCGATAATTCGTCTCGAATGTTGGCACCTCTAATTTTTCTTTTTGTAATTTGGTTTAGGAAGTATGTGTGACCTTCGAAATAATGCGTAAATGTGAAATATTACTATTTCCTATTATATCGCACGCGTTGGGTGTCTCTCTATGTGTATGTGTGTCTGTTTGTGTGTTTGTCTGTCTGTTTGTTTGTTTCCGTCCGTCCGTGTTCCACTACCGAATATCTCGAAAACGGGAAGAGATAACGACTCACCGTCTTCTTCATTATGTTCATCAATAACAAAAAAATAAATAAAAAAATAATAAATAAAATTTATATGAAATGCATGGCCAAGTGGTTAAAGCACGCGACATTGAAACCGACTGCCTGAGGTTCGAACCCCGCCGCAGACAATCCTTTTGCCGCATTTTTCGCACCACAGTTGCCCTTTGCAAACGCTTTTTCAAATCACGGCAAGCGTTTTCGAACAAGTTTTGTTTAGTTTTATGCGTATGGAAGACTTTTTGAAACATTGTCACAGTGAACCGTCTCAGGGATCGCGGGAAAATTGGTTCTGCTATATCACCAACGTTCAAGGATGTTTAAATTTCGAAAACGCTTGCAGCGATTTGAAAAAAAATCGTTTGCAGTGGGCCACTGTGGTGCGAAAAATTCGGCAAAAGGATTGCCTGCGGCGGGGTTCGAACCTCAGGCAGTCGGTTTCAATGTCGCGTGCTTTAACCACTTGGCCATGCATTTCATATAAAATTTTATTTATTATTTTTTTTATTTATTTTTTTGTTATTGATGAACATAATGAAGAAGACGGTGAGTCGTTATCTCTTCCCGTTTTCGAGATATTCGGTAGTGGAACACGGACGGACGGACACAAACAAACAGACAGACAAACACACAAACAGACACACATACACATAGAGAGACACCCAACGCGTGCGATATAATAGGAAATAGTAATATTTCACATTTACGCATTATTTCGAAGGTCACACATACTTCCTAAACCAAATTACAAAAAGAAAAATTGGAGGTGCCAACATTCGAGACGAATTATCGGGTCTGAGGAAGACCTATTCTTGCTGTTTTCAAATTTTTATTTAACTAATGTTTACTTGCTCTTCAATAATCCGAGTAGAAATTCTGCGGTTTCTCGAATCGAAGATAGGTTATTATTTTTTTATTCATTATTTTTCCAATTTTTATTTTGTAACTTTTTTGGTTCACTTTTATTGTGGTTGCTGGCAACAAAGAAAATATTAAGCATATTTTTATGATCATTTTGAGCTCTAGCACGACATTGCAGCCTCAGTTTGAAGGAAGTTACGTTGATTCCGGCATCAAAACCGGGAATTACCTAAAAGCCGGTTCTGAGACCTGGGACCCGGTTTGATGGAATTCTCGTCCCTAGTATACTTCCACATAAAAGTTTGATCGAAATCAAAAATATTTTTTTCAGAATTGTTCCCGCCTTCATGCAATCTCTGGTGATACCCGTCATAATATATAAATAATAATCAATAGAAAAATTATTCCCTCATCACGGCTAACTATTGCTTGTTCAAGTATGGAAATGGGGAGCACGGCTCAGAGAAGTACTCTGCAAACCTTTGCGACCCGCGACATTTGTGTTACCAATGGTTCCTAAATCCCGGAACATCTTATAGCGTATTATCATCGAGGGGCTTATCGCAGCCAACAAACCATACACGTATGAAATTGGTGGGACACAATCAGTGTACTTGATTCATTGGCGTCTTAAAAGCGGTAGAGCAGGACATGAACTACAGTTTCCATCACAGTCTTCCCAATATACACGTCGAATGAAGCGCAATCTCACCTGGGAGTGGCGAAGGAAGACGCGCTCCAAGTCCTGCACTTCCGACACCGATACTGCAAGGGTAATATTATAATTATATAAAATAATATATAAATATAATTTTTAAACATGAATAGTAGTAATTGTCAGTTGCTGTCGATGGAGTCGAAAGCTATCATTAGAATGACACAACCCCACAATAATCTTTCGGGTATAGCAAAGATTCACCCTTGAAAATAAAAATCAAATGATGGAAATCCCTCTTTTCCAATCACAATCTATGTTTCAACAAACATGAATAATTGGGTTAACTAACCCGCTCATCGTGATGCACAACAAGGCATTTCTATTTCAGTGCTAGGAATGTTGAAGTGGGATGAACGTATTTAGCAAACTACTATGGTTATGGTAAATACTTTGCCTACATAGGTAGCGCTAATTAGTAATTACTACTTCACGTCGTTGAACTGTTCGTGCATTTCGACCCATTTTTAATACATTTTTTCCCGAAAATTGGGCACTTCTCATTGTGGGTTTCGGCATTTCTTCACGAGATACCTTCGAGTACTCCCATCTCATCCATGAATCAACCAATAATACAAGAATGTGCTTACGATGCGTGACGTAGCTCATGACCTCGTAGAAGTTTATGTACGCATCGTTGATGGGAATGGTGAGAAGGGGCGGACGGAGACCCCACGTAGCGAATTCCTTGTGCTCATCGATGAATGCTGCAGTATTATTGATTGATATTTAAGACACTCCTAGCGCAAATTTGGCCAATATGGTAATGTGACTACGGAACAATACATACGTCAAATAGGTCTCCGCTAGCGAAGATAGGCACTTTTGCACTTTGCATGCAAACCCGATTAACATAGCGAGAGAGTGCAGGGCAGACTTCTATTTGCATGCCCTGCCCTATGCTAATTGCAAAATTGCGAGAAACCCATTTGACCTATGGAACAATATGTCAGCAGGAATGTTCAAAAGCAAGAATTTCAACATTATGTAGCTGCTAGATCGGCCATACTAATCTTATTCCAAATATTCATAAATCAAAAGAAAAAAAAACTGACAATTCTGGACGTCTTCGCTCCTCGAGATGCCCACTAGCGCGCAGATCAGCTTGTCAAAAGTGATCGCGTCGCCGCCGCCCGCGAAGAACTTGAACAGCGACCGCTTCGCGTCCTCCGGAACGCTGCCAATCGATAATTATAGTAATCTTACGATAAACATCATCAGGAGCCAAGCTCAAATAGACTTCGCATGCGCAATGACAGCAGAAACCACAAGTGCAAATTTCGATTTTTCGATGATTTTAGGAGAGCAACTGACTTGGCTCCGCCGAGAATGTGCTTGGAGAAGTCATCGAGGTTCAGCTGCGACTTCTTCAGACGTCCGAAAGCGTTCTGTAGCCGCACAAACTCCTCGTTGCTCACTGCAAAGAAACAGAACAATTCAACTACTCGATTCGAGTCATTCCTTCGGCTTGATAGTAGCGATGATTTCTAAGTGGGCAACTAAACTCGATCTTCTCAAAAGAATTGAGAAATGAGGTTACCAAGATGGAAACTAACGGTGTGCTCTGGCCTGCGCGAGTGAGATGGGAGGATCGGCTCCGCCGTTTGCCGAGTAGATCCGATTGCCCATTCGACCACACTTCTATCGATCGGTTAGGCGCTGACCATACCTGCGAAATACGCGGTAAAGCGGGCGAACAAACAAAACACACGAAAATCAGCTCGCTAAGTCGTTGTGTGGATGGAGTGCGGGTGGAAAAAGCGAGGTATGGAAAACCTCGCGTTCCAACGGTGCACATTCGAATCGCAAACTAAGCGTATTTTTGTTAATTTTAGAAAATGTGTTTGCTCGTCAATTTCGTGTCGTGTTTTGCTTGAGTATCTTTATTTCTCCGCTAATAACATTGCCCGATGTCGATAGAATATGTCACCTGCTATTTCTCCCGAAACATCGTTTGTAGCCCTTGTTTTCCCGACAATTCATCACCTGACATGCATATCGCATTTCATCACGGCTATTTAGCTAGCGCTAACTTTCGAATTATATTCAGGTAGCGATGGTGTTGGCTGATCTCGGACGGCGTATTCGCAATGCCATCGGCAAGCTCGGCAAGGCGACCGTAATCAATGTAGAGGAGCTCGATGCCATGCTCAAGGAGGTACGCGTCCCGTTATAAGTCAGCTATGTTGTAGTTGGCGCGTAGCAAATTCAGTTTTCATAATACAGAATCTTATGGTTTGTAGAAGGAAACTAGGAGGATAGGAACCGGATCAGAATTACATAGTTCGACGGGCCTGCCAAGCCTCCAGAAAGGGGCTAAGAGTAGGTAAGCGTGTACCATCGAGAGAGAGTCTCTCACTTTTGTACAAGCTCTCGCTCCTGACTCCTTTCTGAAGGGTTGGAATGAAGTTGGTTGGTCAGCTCGTATATGACGCCGTTTGCGTTAGGATCAACAAGGGTCTGGAACAGGTCAAAAATCGAATCAGCTGAAAACATGCTCCTAGGGGTAACTTTCGATGCCGAACACGCTGGCGCTATCGATTTCGCAATAGGACCACTCTGGGCGCCGGTATGGCGCCGCGCACTTTTGGCGGAAAACGCGTTTTTCGTTAATAACTTCTAAGAAACTCGTCAAAATGGCGGAAAAACTAAAAGTTTAGATCAGAATTTGATGCTCTATCAAATGGCGTTATTGTCACATCATGACGATTTCTTGTTTTCGAGAAAAAGTCGATTTTTGTCATAGAGCGCATTACGGCTGAACCCGATACCAGATTAAAGATCGTATTTTTCTGATCATTTTGATATATTTGGTTAAGCAATAAGGTTGAAGGACGATTGTTTCCCATTGCTTCAAAGGTTTTTCACGCGCGCGGAACGCGCGTGCACACGCGGTATCCGCGTGGTCGATGCGGTAGTGGTCTGGAACTTACATCCGAAGGTCATAAGTTCGATTTCTATCGGTCGCAAATGTCTTTTGCCGAATTTATTTTCATCGAAATTTCACCCCCCGACAATTTTTTCAGAAATCTCGAAAAAGATATTTTTTCGAATAAAAAAAGTCGGCAAAAGACATTTGCGACCGATAGGAATCGAACCTATGACCTTCGGATTTAAGTTCTAGACCACTACCGCATGATCCCGCATGATGACCACGCGGATCCCGCTTGTGTACACGCGTTCCGCGCGCGTGAAAAACCTTTGAAGCAATGGGAAACAATCGTCCTTCAACCTTATTGCTTAACCAAATATATCAAAATAATCAGAAAAATACGCTCTTTAATCTGGTATCGGGTTCGGCCGTAATGCGCTCTATGACAAAAATCGACTTTTTCTCGAAAACAAGAAATCGTCATGATGTGACAATAACGCCATTTGATAGAGCATCAAATTCTGATCTAAACTTTTAGTTTTTCCGCCATTTTGACGAGTTTCTTAGAAGTTATTAACGAAAAACGCGTTTTCGGCCAAAAGTGCGCGGCGCCATACCGGCGCCCAGAGTGGTCCTATTGCGAAATCGATAGCGCCAGCGTGTTCGGCATCGAAAGTTACCCCTAGGAGCATGTTTTCAGCGAATTCGATTTTTGACCTGTTCCAGACTCCTGTTGAGCCCTTGTTGATCCTAACGCAAACAGCGTCATATATAGCTGCAGTGCCATGGTTAACGTATTCTTCATACGTATTCAGTAGCAAAGTTTAAGCGCGCGTGAACGCATATAATGATATCAATTATTAATTAATATTAATTAATTGTTATTCCCCAGGTGTGCACTGCCCTCATCGAGTCCGACGTGCACATCCGTCTCGTCGCGCAGTTGAAGAACAATGTGAAGTGAGTTATTTGCTCTGGATTCGCATAATTTCATGCCCCGAGCTAACATCTAAAAAGGGGCTAGGAGCCAGCGATTCTTTAAATGTGATAGAGACTCTCTCACTTTCACACAGTATCTCACTCTCCATTTGAGGAGGTTTGGAATCATGCAGACCTGTCCTAATTAACAAACCAACACTATAAAGAAAGTTCTTTAAGAAACAGCAATCCTGCTTAGAACTTAGCGAATCTTTTGTTGATGCAGAGTCGCCTGTTTAAAGAATGAAGTGTGATGTTTGCAGGAAAGAGATGAACTTTGACGAGATGACGGGCGGCGTCAACAAGAGACGACTCATCCAGAAGACCGTGTTCCAGGTATTGCACACACGACGTTCGGATCTATGCAAATTAGGACAAGGAATTAGAGAGTCTGAAAATAGAATGCAACGGGGCGACTGTCTTACCACGAATTCAATTTTGGAATTTTGCACTGAACGCAATGTGCACAGTATTCTTGCCCACCCTTATTTTACTTGCACGCGTTCTGATGCACAGCACCGATGTCTCGATTGCGAGAAAGCGATTTGTAATCCTTAAAAAATACTCGAAAAATGTGAAATAAATAAATATTATGATGTAAATGTACAGGAGCTGCTGAAGCTGCTCGATCCTGGCGTTACTCCATTCGCGCCGCAGAAGGGCAAACCCAATGTGATCATGTTCGTCGGTCTGCAGGGATCGGGAAAGACGACGACTTGCACCAAGGCGAGTTGAGGTTTCATCGCGAGAAGATAGGAGCATCAAGTAGTGATGTGCTTTGATAGCTTTGTCATTGTTTTTGCTACAGTTTCTCAGGTAATTTGAGGTTATTTGGGCAAACATGGGCGCCGAACTATTTGCTATCGAAAATAACTGGAACATGCGAGTTGCCTTATTTGTTTACCTTTAATTTGTCTCATAGGTCAATTAGGTACTCGCTAGCGAAGATAGGCACTTCTGCAAAGCGTTGAGACCATGTCGGCAAAGGAAAAGTTTGAATGTTTCATGCATTTCTGACCACTTTTTTGACAAATTTATTGAAAATTGGGCAATATGCACTTCTGCGCACGATTTTAGGCATTTCTGCACGAGAAGTCTGCGAAAAACCCATTTGACCTATGATTTGTCTCCTAAATCGCAAAGACCCGTAAAAATGTTCGCCATGATCAATCGTTTTAAAGTTCGTTATTAACCGTTGGTAAAACACAGGCATGTTGATGCTTCACACTTGCAAGTTAGGGACAGCAAGTAGTGGTGTGATTCAATGCGACTGTTGGCGTATTTTTTACCATAATTCCATATTTAATGGTGGTTTTCACGGCGCGCACTTGTGGGAGTGATATGTGGTCATACTAGTATCGTATGAATGCGCGATACAATGAAATGTAACGTGTGGAACTTGTGGAACGTGACACTTCCGAGCTAACTGAAGAGCGCGTCCCTCAACTTCTTGCGACTATTCTAATCCGTTAATTCAGCTAACGAAGTAATGTGCTAAGGAAGCTAATGTAGTAGCTCGATAATCAAATCGTCCTTAAATAAAGCCCCTTATCAATTAATAATTAAGTATTCGCCCCCTTATCAATTAATAATTAAGTATAAATCTCAGATGGCGTACTACTACCAGAAGCGGGGGTGGAAGACGTGTCTCATCTGTGCGGACACCTTCCGTGCAGGAGCCTTCGATCAGCTCAAGCAGAACGCGACGAAGGCGAGTTTTAGTAAATATTGTTATGATTGTGCGAATAAGAAATCTGATATTACTAAATGAGCTTTAAGTGTCGTGTTAAAAGCAGCATTGAAACCAGAATTGGACTAGATGTTTGAATGAATTGTAATAAGTAGTGGTAAAAAATATTAGGTTCATATAATAAATGGCTGAAATATTGTCACGATGTTACCAGCAGGAAGTCTGCGAAGATTAAAGTATCGCATTTAGAAGTAACACTGAAACGAGAATCATACTAGGCGATTGAGTGAATCCCACTGACAATGAGTGACACAAACTTTTTTTTTTGTTTTCGAAAGTTATTGGTAATAAAGTATTTAGTTGATGAAATATTTTAATATGACTATTTCCTCAAAACTAATCGATAATTGGTTCAGGCGCGCATTCCCTTCTACGGATCGTACTCGGAGATGGACCCTGTGGTGATTGCTGCAGAGGGAGTCGAGAAGTTCAAGAAGGACAACTTTGAGATTATTATTGGTTAGAAATTTATATTTTATTTACACATTAGGTATCTTGATCTCATTATTTGACATTGCGTTTAATGAGACTTCTGCATGTTACGAAACCTTGAATTCCCTGTCGAAAGCAGACAGTCTGAGGGATGAAGCTAGTACATGTAAATAATGTGGAATCAATTGTATTTGTCTTATTTTATTTCTAAAATATTTAAGTAATAAATAAATAAAGTATTGAAATTTGTAGTGGACACGTCCGGTCGTCACAAGCAGGAGGCGTCGCTCTTCGAGGAAATGTTGCAGGTTTCCAATGCTGTGGTGAGTATTATTATAAAATTATTATTACGATAATAATAATATTATTTATTTGACTTGAAAGTGTGCGGAAACAGTTTTCAATTAGCTTGTAAAAGTTGAGAAAATAGTGGATTACAATGCACTCAGGAAATTGGTGCTGTTGAGTAGTATTTATTTATGCGCATTATGCGACTGAATCAATGAGATGCACGAAATCAGTTTTCTTTGTGGAAAATAAAGCATTAGAGGAGTGCAATTGAATACTGTGTCCTTCCGTAACCATTCAATCTCTCCGCTCAGGAGCCAAACAACGTCGTCTTCGTGATGGATGCATCGATCGGTCAGGCTTGCGAGGCACAGGCCAGGTGGGATTCGTGTTTAGCGCTTTGCTGATATTGGGAAATGTATTTTCTTTTGCTTCCTCCCGGAGAGTACTTCATAATATTTATATATTTGTGAATGAATGTATGCCATGATAAGTTCATGTTTCACGCTTTGCTGAAACTGGGAAATGTATTTCGGTTTTGGTACACTCTTTGCAAACTGTGTAATCTTAATAAAAATAAATACATAATTCAGAGCCTTTGGAGACACGGTAGACGTCGGCTCCGTCATCATCACCAAGCTTGACTCGCACGCCAAAGGAGGAGGAGCACTGTCGGCGTGAGTTGTCGATTGAATTTAACGGCATGATTATTGGATTACGGTATCTCAAACTATTCCTGGATTACGGTAGCTTAAAATATTCTGTAATACGGTAGCTTAAAATATTCTGCAATACGGTAGAATAATGATCATTACCGCATCCCTGCAGCGTCGCAGTGACCAAGTCGCCCGTCATCTTCATCGGAACGGGAGAGCACATTGACGACCTCGAGGTACGGTAATTGGTGGTTATTGGTTGAGTTGGAGGATACTGTAGAGGGCAAAATTGATTTTTTTTAGTTTTAAGTGCAATTACGCAAACATATACCGTAATCCGCAGACAACGGGTATTGTAGATGTACCTTCATCAGTTATTCAATCAATCGATATTCCTTGTCATCCCCCAGAACTTGTCCATTTTTTCTAGTCGATTGTACTGTAGACGTGTCGTAATCAATCAATCAATCCTTCTGATCTCCCGGAGCCGCTGTAGTATTTCTTCGAGGATACTGTAGATGTGCCGTATCCAATCACTAAATCAATCGATAATCACCCCTCCCCTGATCTTTCAGATCTTTTCTATCTGGATACTGTCGATGTACCGTAACCAGTCAATCGATAATCAATCCCTGAACTTGCAGGTGTTCAAGCCGAAGTCGTTCGTGCAGAAGCTGCTGGGGATGGGCGACATTGCGGGGCTGGTGGACATGGTGAACGAGGCGGGCATCAAGGACACTGCAGAGATGGCAAAGAGGATTAAGGATGGTTAGTTAGAGGGGGGAGTACTGTAGATGGATGGAGTACGGTAGTTGATATAAAATGGATGAGAGGGGCGATGGACTCTGCATACGATTGAAGAGATATGAAGATATTAGTAAAACAATGTATCCGTATTTGCGCAATATATGCGGGTTTTGATGACTTTTTTTTTCGAGTTTCTATGGTAGTAACGTTCCGTAGTTCCGAGGTTCCGAGTAACCATGCATCGCATTTGGGCGGTTGGTGAAGCGTGAATGTAAATGGGATTTTGATTAATGATAATTTTTGAGCGCAAACACGATTGTACTCAGTGGTGCTCACGAGTCCCGAAATTCGGCAGCGCGGGGGGGGGGTCCGCGGAGGGGGGGGGGGTCGACCCCCCCCCCCCCCGCAACCCCTACTCGTGCGGGGGGATCCATAGTACAGGCAGCGGGGATATCAGTCATCACATTATTTTGAATCAGATCTATCGAAAACAGTGTTATTTTCACATTTTCACCCGCTCGGACCCCGCCGCGCGCGGGGGGGGGTCGCCGAATTTAGGGACTATGAGCATCGATGATTGTACTGATTTAATTTACGTAGCATTTTGCTTAAGCTGCTGGTGAAACGCGAATAACATTGAACGGTCTAGAAATTCGAGAAACGTATGAAATTCCACCGTCCAGCCGAAAGCCCCATCAATCATTGCTATTCGTAGATCCATAAAAGGCTTACACTCATCAATGCCATAGTAGTAAAGTGGTTTAAGAGATTGATTGGTATGAAGAAGATGGGGAGTTCGATTCCCCTTCTCTACTAACCTATTGCTGAATTTTCTATCGCTTATGCTGGATGGGGCTTTCGGCTGGACGGTAGAATTTCGTACGTATTCGAGAATAAACATTTTCATCGCTTGCACTGGTGAGAACTTCAATTGAACACATTCCTTTTGTGTCTGTTTTGAAAAAAAGAGTGTGCTTGGCTCATTTGTAAGCGTGTTCCACCTCTCCCACTTTTCTCGTATTCGTCTATATTTGTACAAGCTGTACACGATATATTTAAAATAAATTAAATAAATAATTAATATTGCAGGCATTTTCACGCTGCGCGACATGTACGATCAGTTCCAGACGATCATGAAGATGGGCCCGATGTCGCAAATTCTCGTGAGTTGGTTTATGGGTATCGAAGACTCAGAAGGCGAGCACCATTATCATTTCATCAATCTCGTAAGCTTTAACATCCTAGCTGAAACAGTGGTGTGCTCGGACAGCGTTTTTTTTGCGAACGGGGATGAGACGTATCGTCACGTATGGCTAGAAGTTTAAAGTTGGCGTGTATTTTTTTGACTCTCCGAAGGGATCTCAATAGCCAAGCCATGTCTTCCTCTCACGTTTACATTACTGGGTGAAACGGAAGTGTGTCGGGTGCCGCGTTTGTGATGATTTTAAATCGCAGATTCTCGTGAGTGGTTTCTGGATTTAAGGGCCTCTAAACTGAGAAGAATTGTCATTTCTCCCATTTCGTAAGCTTCAACACCCTCGCTGAAACACTGATGTTCCGTGCCAAAGAACTTTTTTTTGCGCGAGGGTTCAGAGATTCGGCTAAACCATCATTATAAATTTTATAGTGTTCTCTTATACTACCGGCGGACACATATCGCCTAGTCATTTTCCCCCAACGTTTGCATACTGGCTGGAACGACAGTCTATCGGGTTTCCGCGTCTGTGATGCTTTAAAAAATGGAACCGATATCGCTGATCGTCATGAGTGGTTTATGCCTTTCATACGTCAAATAGGTTCTCGCTAGCGAAGATATGCACTTCTGCATTGCGTCCAGACCATGTCGGTAAACGAAAATTTTGAATGTTTTATGCATTTCTGACCTCTTTTTTGACAAATTTATCGAAAATTGGTAAAAAATGCACTTCTGCACGCCATTTTAGGCAGTTCTGCGCGAAAATCTGCGAGAAACCCATTTGACCTATGATGCCTTTATGGACTTTATGACTTTATGGGTCTTTATGAACTTTAACTTTATGGGTTGAAGTAACTCCTAACCTAGCCGAATTATCATTCCCTCAATCTCTGAGGGAATGATGATTCGGCTTAAACATCCTAGCTGAAACCTTGGCGTGTCGGACCAACGATCTTTTTTTGCGAGAGGGGGTGAGATGTGCGGCTAAAATCATTAATTTTAAAGTGATCGTGTATTTTTTTTGGAATCACGGACGCTATCAATACCGACAATAACAACAATACAATACGTTTTGATTACTGTTACGGTAGAACGGTAGAATGCCTCGGCTGTGATGCTTTTTTTGAAAAGATGTACCCGATGACGCAGATTTTAGTGAGTGATTTATGAATTTTTATGTCCCTCTTGAAAGAGTTCAATCGATGGCTCCTTCATCTCAAGAGCTTAAACATCCTAGCTGAAACCATAGCGTGCCGGGCCAGCGATATTTTTTCGGAGAGGTGATGAGACGGCTAAAAGTAATTTTAAAAAGTTATCGTGTATTTTTAAATCATCGGCGCTGGACATATTATTATATTTTATCATATACCGGCAAGACCTTTCTTCCCCGCGTTTAAAAGGACCTGGCACTCCAAAATAAGTTATTTTTATTTTAAAGAAATTTCTTTTCTGATTAGAACGCAAAAAATCGCATATTTTTACGATTTTTTTGAAAGGAGTTATGATTTTTCAAAGTTCGGAATTTGCGTTGATGTATCGGGCGCTACGGTGTTTAGCGCGCTAAACACAGTAATGCCCGGTACACGAGTATCTTTAAAAAATCATAACTCCTTTCAAAAAAATCGTAAATATATGCGATTTTTTTGCATTCTAATCAGTAAAGAATTTTCTTTAAAATAAAAATAACTTACTTTGCAGTGCCAGGTCCCTTTAACGTATTAGTTGAAACGACACTTTGTCGGGTGCCGCGTCTGCGACGAGATTTTAATTTTAGACCCACGTTTGGAGCCGTTTCTTGCCTCGATACGATGCAACACGTCGTATTTATAAATGCAATGCGATGAATTTGAATTTAATTAATATGAAATTAATTAGGAAAGTAATTAATAAAACATTAATTATCGGACTAATCGATGCTAATTCAGGGTGCGATTCCCGGGTTCGGCGACTTCATGACGAAGGGCGACGAGCAGGCGAGTGGAAGCAAACTGAAGCGATGCATGACGATTATGGACTCGATGAGTGAAGCTGGTGAGCACGCGTAGACTGCGAATTATTGATATTGTTTGCAGAGTGCTCCATCCCCGGTTTGTTCTCGATTACATAGTCTAACTTTTCACATCTTGAGCTTTTAACATAGCACCCCTCCACTTGGTTTCCCGAGAACGATGGGGCCGTGCCCACGTGCGCTGGTGAGCATGCTTTGTTAAAAAAAATGATACAATATTACACAAATTACATTCACGCGTTGGGCCCGATAAAAAGCACACTGATTCACTGATTACTGATTCCTCTACTGATTCATGTTGTGCCTGGTTAAACGCGCTATTTGTTTGCCGATTTGGTTGTGCGTGTTTGCTGATATTATATTTTTGGGAGTTAAAAGCAAACCCAACAGTTCGGTGTTTCGCTCTCTCCTTATCTCTGTGTCTCTTGCCGGAGGAACGATTATTCCGTGATGTCCAATACCATTACAAAAATAAAATATTGTTCAGAGCTGGACCACGACAAGCCGACGCAGCTGTTCACGAAGGAGCCGACGCGCGTGTTGAGAGTCGCCAGAGGTACCGTATACTAGGGGGTCGACTACCATACCCTGGGGCCATACAGTATCCAGGATACTATAGTCTGGATCACTGTGCTGTTGCCGATTAACCAGATAATGCGTTGGCTGTTGCTCAACACGAAAAATTAATGGATTACGGTAGCCAGAATATGGTATTTGTTTGGGGTAGAGTACGGTAGGATTTGGTTACGGTACGATCTCTTTGATGTGCAGGTTCGGCGTGCCCGCAGGAGGAGGTGCGCGGGCTGCTCATGCAGTACAAGAAGTTCTCGGACGTCGTGAAGAAGATGGGATCGACCAAGGGATTGATTAATGTGAGTGGGATACTGTAGGAGTGGGTGGGTGGAAGTACTGTAGGCAGGGGTACTGTTGGAGCACAGTAGAGGATCAATGTGGGTGGGAGGGAGGGAGGCTGTCGGAGAACTGTCGAGTGGGATACTGTAGGAGTACTGTGAGCAGTGAGTAGTACTGTCGGAGGACTGTAGGGAGGGATACTGTAAGATAACTGTGGAAGGGGTTCTGTAGGAGTACTATAGGTCAGAGAAAATATGCTAATGGTTTTAAAGTCACGGAAACAGGCGACACAAGAATTTTCCGAACGAAGTTTGCCCCGGAGTTTGCCGTTTCGAGCTGCTCATTTTTTCCGCAAACTCTGACTGAATAGCGATAGTCGGATTGGCCCCAGTAGAAAAACGAAAAAAATATATTGAAAACTTAGACCCCGCAGTTCTCCGTTTCGAGCTATTCATATATCCGCTTATTCTGAGCGACAAACGATAGGTAGCGGATAGTCACCGTAAAAAAGTAAAGCATAAATTAGTCATAATGAATTATTGATTTAAATTTCCAGCCAAAGACGGGCGAGATGAACCAGAACGTGAACCCCGCCAAGATGGCGCAGATCCAGCAGCAATTGGCCAAATGTGAGTTGTTGTCGATTACATAGTGATGACGCAATCGAGACGATCGTGGATAGATATTGCATAGTTTTGTTGTCAAGCATCGATTGTATAATAGCGAACACTGGTAGGATAGGGGTGATTATCGTGGTCCCATTTCACAATGCACATTTGTGAAAACTGTGTACAACTGTGAACATAATCGTTCACAATGGATTTGCTCCAAACTCAGCCATTTGGGCTATTTTTTCTTCTTTTCATTGTTTTTCTGGTCTGTTTGCGAAGCCGTAGGAAAAATAGTGTAGTCGAAATATTAATTTTTGACGAAATTGACTGCTGGGAAGACATGGCGGCGACCGACGAAGCCGTTGTCCGGGAAATAGAGAAAGATTACGGTGGATGGGAGGAACGGAGGGGGAACAGAGAAGGGACGGGAGTTGACCCCGGAGGGAGACGAGCCATACCTCTTCCCTTCCCTCTATCTCTCTCTACTCTCTCATTTTTACACTCTATCTTCCTCACATGCCGACTAAATCATCGCTTCAACATGGTTTCTTCTTCTCAGCCCCTCCGTTCCTCCCATCCACCGTAATCTTTCTCTATTCCCCGGACAACGGCTTTGTCTGCCGTCGCCATGTCTTCCCAGCAATCAATTTCGTCAAACATTAACATTTCGGCTACACCAGAAAAACAACACCAGAAAAACAATGAAAAGAAGAAAAAATAGCGCAAATGGCTGAGTTTGGAGCAAATCCATTGTGAACGATTATGTTCACAGTTGTACACAGTTTTCACAAATGTGAATTGTGAACTCGGACCACGATAATCTTATGAATTGGAACTTCATGCACATTTATAGATCGTTTCCGAGTTTTCGAAATGATTCGATTAGAAATTTGCGACTGGAATTGTCGATTGACTATTTTAATTAGCAGTAGTGGGCATTTATTACGTAGTGATGACGTCATGCATCAATCGATAATGATTCTTGGTCTCTTGCAGCGATGGATCCCCGCATCATGCAGCAGATGGGCGGCATGGGCGGGCTGCAGAACATGATGAGGGAGCTGCAGAAACAGGGCAAATTCTAATCGATAATCTACCGTAATCTACAGTATACCGTAGTGCACCGTATACCGTAATCTACCGTATTCTGCAGTCCTTGGTATATCGTATACCGCAATCCACCGTAGACAGTAACCTCGGCTTATTTATTGATCTAAATTTCCCCCGATTCCGTTATTTCCGATGTCGCTCTAGACGGATATAGTAGTGATAACGTATCAGAAGAAATGACCTCGGTTTTTGGATTGCTAGTCGAGAGAGTTCTGAGAGGTCTCTGTTTCACATTCCTTTGTTTATTTCATTCGTTATCTCATCCCTTTTTCTCTATTCGATCATTAGTTCTCGTTTTTCACTCTTTCTATCATGATAATTCACATTAAATGTACTCCGTTTGTTGTTGTTTGCAGATAGTACCATTGTACAGTCAATGCGCAGATTACAGTACACATAGAGTATACCTATCGTCTCATGTATTGATTGATTGGCCCAACAGCCTTTTACGATAATAAACTTTTTTTAAATCCTAATTATTCTACGACATGGTTTGAGGACTGATTTAAACAATACACTATATTTGAAAATAAAAAAAATATTTGTAAAAAATGCTCAGGCAACTTGCTGATTCACGGTTTAGCGCGCCTATGAAGGCAATTTGTAATTTTCAGGAGTAATTCGGCGAAAATTTCATCATATCAAATAAAAAAAACATGTCATCTATGAATGATTTTTTTTGAAAAAAATATCTTTCATTCAAACAATTTGAATGGCGACCACTCGCTTCTCAGAGGGGGGGAGGGCACTCCCCATTCGTTTCCCATAGCAACGAGCGTGAGCGAGAGCCATTGAGAGGGGAAGAGAGGGAGCAGAGAAGAAGAGGGAGTTGGACTCTTTTTCTCAATGAGGAATGTTCTCATTATTATTGTTTTGTTGAGCATATTGATTACCTTTTCTTGTTTCTTACATGGTCTCTATTACATTGAATTGAAATGTTTCTCTTTTTTCGTACATCAGCCTCCATAAATAACAAACTTTGGATTCATTTTGAGCTCTTTTTACTCCCCATATCAGAGAGTGTCTCATACCAACGGCAAATTCGTAATAGCTTTCAATGTCGCTAAAAATCGCACTGTATACGGCGCCTCTCACGAAAGGCTCTGTTTGAATTTGGCAAAGCATTTTTTTCGAAATCGCTTTTCCAACATTTTCATCGAACATAATTTTTGGGTCCGATTTGAGTCGTTCATCGATGGGTTTTCTCTCCGCCCTCTCCTCCATCTTCGGCGTGGGCAAGCGGAGCTGCCACATCGTCGTTGTAGGTCTGGACAACGCGGGAAAGGTCAGACCCACTTCCGGTTTTTCTTTCCGATAATGACTATCATGTTAAAAAAAAGAAATTGACCATGTAGTTTGTGAAATTGATGAAATTCATCTTACCTTTGCTCTATAGATTGTGACCGCTTTCTGGAGGATTGAAAGAGCTGTGGAATAATGAGAGTGACGATTTCGGAAATGCAGATACTCAAATTCAGAGCACAATTCTCAATGCACTGCGCAACGAGGAGACGAGGGTGTCGCAGGTGAGATTGCTTAGTCATGACGCAATCATTGAACTTATTGCATAGTAATGATGAAATTTTTTGTTACCTGAATTTGTTACCTAATAAAGAAGCAATCGTCGAACTCTAATTCCAGGTCGTTCCGACAGTCGGAATGACGGTAACGCAGTTCACAGGCACTGGCGTCAATTTCTCGGCGTTTGACATGTCGGGGCAAGGTTAGATTATATATATATATATATTTATGCGTGTTCAATAGATTCTCCTTCTTATTCGCACACTTTGTGCGTACGTTCAAAGATTGGAAAATAACTGAGAAAAGCGAGTCACCTCATTCCTATTGATACTGACTTACCAAGCCATCAAATGCTGGGAAGCAAACATCGTTCAGACAAAGTATGTCTCAGATAGGATAATGAAGATTGAACACATTGACATTGATCACGGCATTTCGAAGCTGTTTTGATTATTTGGCGGGGTCTTGATTTCAGATAGAGCTGAAATGCCGTTGACCATCTCAATGAATTATCATATTCCAGGCAAATACCGTGGTCTGTGGGACTCGTACTACTCAAAGGCTGAGGGCATCATGTTCGTCGTTGACAGCACTGACAAGTGAGATATTGCGTCATCACTTGGCAATCACCGCTTTTTATCATGATTATGCAATTCAGACTGCGAATGAGCGTAGCGAGAGACGAACTGTGGATGATTATCGATCACAAGGATTGCAGAAAGGTTTGCCCTACTTGTTCATTCCACCCCTTTCCCCTAAATCTCTACATTATTTTATTAAAATTCGACTCTGTGGTCTGCACTTGGGGAAATAGGGAAATGGAAAACTTCTGATTACTGTATAGTCTTGTTACTACGGTCCTCATTTCGCGCGCTTTTTGCAAGTAGAAAATTTACAAAATGCTAAAATATTTTAAATTTGCAGGTTCCAATTCTCATAATGGCAAACAAGAGCGACAAACCGGAAGCGATGACGTTGGATGAAGTCTCACTCCATCTCGGTATGTGCATCGCTGAATTTGGATAAATACTATTTTGTATGCTTAATAATTCCCGAAACGGAACCAAAAAAATCTTATTAATGTGTGCAAAATCGCACTGCCTTGTACTAAAACAAACCGTTCAGCCCTATTTTGTGCGAGATTACTACATGCGTCAAATGTGCTCAGTAGTAGTGTTGTTATTTGGAATAATCCTATTCGAGAACAACAAAGAGTTATTCGCGAATAACAAAGGGTTATTCGCGAATAGAATTATTCCAAATACACACAGAAAAATATGTATTACTTTTAATACATGCCATGGACGAGGAGAGGAACCTCGTCCATAAAAATGTATTCAATCTAATACATTTTTATGGACTAGGTTCCTCTCCTCGTCCATGGCATGTATTAAAAGTAACACATATTTTTCTGTGTGTAACAACACTACTCAGTAGGGTTGAGAACGAGATAATTTACCAAAATTGTTCTGTTTTTTTTCTCACGCAAGACATTTTAAACAATATATGAGAATATGTAGACACAATACCGAATCATCAACCAGTCTTCCCACCTATTAATCTACTATGAAACCATTAACTCCCAGGTCTGGACATGCTGCGGAATCGGGCGTGGAATATTTGCTCCACTTCTGCAGTGACTGGTTCGTTCACACCTTCTCATTACACATTATTCCAAACCTAAAAAAAGAGATCAGGGCGATAGAGTGTGTAAACGTGAGAGTCTCAATTTCACACTCGTTTACTCCAAACCCCTACCTGAAGGGTAGACCGGCCTGTGGAATGATGTGTCCCTTCCCCATCTCATTACTTTCTTTCGACCACAACACAATAGTCCAATCATCTCCTGACCTTGTTCATGAGCGGTTTGCTTCCGGTTTGCGAATGAGCGTAAAGAAACAACTGTGTGAACTATTTAAATCTTTTCTCCAATTGATTCGGGAACAAGATTTACCATGTTCTTAATGAACCAACTTCTAAAATATGCATCATCTAAAATAATAATTGATGGAAGCCAGGCTGCCAAATCTCTAGAAAGGGGTCAAAAGAGTCTCACTCAAGCTTACCCCGTTCTGGAGGATCAGCATCACCCTAAACAGTCCCCTTTCAGGCAACGGCATTCCGCAATCGCTCGAATGGCTCTCGAAATCGGTCAAGGAATTTCTCGACGGAACCGGCCAAGTTTGAATTATCGATCCCTGGAGTTGCTCTGTGAAGTACAGTTGTCAAATAAATACGAGATTCAAGCATTATTAAGTGACACTTCCGAGAACAGACACACGTGCCAAAAACGTTTTGGTTGAGATATTTCTAAGACCACGTAACAGAGATTGCGTGAAGGATCGCTTGATATTTTTGGATTGCATTCCAGATTTGAGGGGGGATGACTCGAAACGTAACCGCAGACTCGATTGAGTTTCACTGTAAAGTTAAAACTCGCTTGACTTTCTGGATTGGTTGCGAGGTGGTTCGGTATTGGTATAAAGAAAAAAAAACAATAAAATACAGTAAATCTCAACTACTTCCTTCATTTTACTTTAATTGCGAAAAGAAGAACATTCGGTGGCATAAGAATCGCACTATCTGCCCACTTTTGCACAGGCATGCCTTAGTCCTCGTGCCAATGGTCAATCGACTTCCCCCCCTGGGCGGAAGAAAGTGAAATTACAATAGCACGCACACTCTCTCTTCACCTATCCCGAAACAGCAAAAAAGAGGAGATAGATAGGGAGGAACTGAGAAAGAGAGACAGAGAGGGGCAAAATCCTCCCTTCGGCCACTGAGAGAGATCCGAGAAAACGAGTCAAAACCGGCTTTTAGCCCCTGGTCGTTCTGCATTTCTAGCCAAAGCCAGCACTGGCGGATCAGCGAGCCATTCGCCTGTGGGAGGAAACATGACCACGTTCCTACTGCTCTTACTACTTCCGGCGGTTATTCAAACACAGTCGTTCGCCGCCTTCCGTTTTGACCTACCGCCGGGAACCGCGTTTGAGGACCGACCTATACCCGAAGGCGCCGGCCGCATCCGGCAAGTCGTCGCCGCGCCCTACCCCGGCAAGGAGTCGAAGCCGGCGCAGCCGGTGCGCCGCGAGGCGCCCGTGCCCCCGCCGGCGCCTGTTCCGCAGCCGCAGCCCCCTCCTCCTCCTCCGACGCTCCCGCCGCTTCCCGCCTTCACGCTGCCCACGCTGCCGCCTCACGCGCCCTTCACCTTCCCCCCTCACGCGCCCCACGCGCCATTCACATTCCCGACGCTTCCGCCGCATCCCGGCTTCAAGGCGCTGCACGATCTCTTCCATCATCACCCGCCGCCTGCTGCAGGTGCTGCAGCCCCGCCCCCTCCGCCGCCTATGGCATTCACCCTGCCGCCGGCGCCCGGAGCCTCGGATAACAATGGTGAGTCAGCAACCGGAAGTTAGCACTTCCGGTTGAATTTCCGGTTACGATTTATGCAAATTGCAGATTACCAGGACATAGCGGATTTCGCGAACAACAATAACCTGGCGCCTCCAGCGCCGCCCGCCCCTCCCGCACCCGTGAGTTGTGTCAGCATTAGGCAATTTGTCTGAAATTGCGCTTGTCATTATGATTGCGTAATAGAGTTGATCAGTGAAATTATTGATTTGTTCAATACGAAACCGGAAAGGAGGTTGCGGGCTCTTTCTAGAAAATCATTTGTGGTGAAATGATTCCGGCTTGCGACTCATCGCTATTGCGTAACATCGAAATTCGACGGTGAAAAAGCAATTGTTATTTATTTGATAGAAAAGAATGACGCATTAATATCCTAGAGAATCCCTTTTCAGAGGGAAAATTGTTGAAAAAAAGCGTCTATCCGCAGTGCAACTTGTAATGCATACAATTGCGTCATCCCTATTCGAACAATGTCAATCCGCAGGTTCCCGCACCTCCTCCTCCCCCTCCTCCCGTCGTCCCACTACCACCCGGTCCCACCGGACAGCAGGTAATTTCCCATTTCAATTCTCAGCTTCGTACCTATGAAGCGTGCCGTTGACTGTCAAACGTGTTATAACTGTGAGAAACAAAACGTTCCCCTAGCATATTTTCGCAAAGTGTAGTACCTATAGATCTAAGCAATTTCTGATTTTTTAAAACACATACTGCTTGCTGAAATTATCGTAGATAGTATTTAGCAATTCTTTTTTTTTGCAGAACATTGAAACACAACTGATTATCGAAGATCTAGAAGGAGAAATTCTAGATGAAAAATATATTTTGTCGAATATCTCAATTCCCATTCCCGCATTTGTCATCTAATTTCCAGATCGTGCCCTTCCCTGCTGCAGCAGCTGCAGCACCCAATGTCGCGCCCCGGTCGCCGATCCCGCCCTCTCCCCCAGCGCCCTCCCAGATCCCACCTGCATCTCCTGCAGCACCTGCAGCACATACAGCACATGCAGCCGTGCAGCCACAGCTGCAGAAGCAGCACTTCCAGCCGCAGTTCCAGCATGTAATTTTTTTTTTTTTTTAATTTTGAATTTAAAAATACCAATTTATTCAATAATAATGAGAGGGGAAGTAATTATGCATCTTTCTAAAAAAATATGTTTCAATTTCGGTTCAAGAAAAATAAAATGAAACTGGCGGAAATAGCTTGTATTGATATATCAAAACAATAAAAAATATATTTGAACTATTATCTAAGCATACTGAGTCTCTCACGACAGAATCAATCTGTCATTTATGTAAAAAAGTTAATTACAATAAAATCACAGGTGCAGCCACCGCAGCAAGTACAAGTCATGGTTCCGCAGCCCCTGCAGCACGTGCAGCCCATGCAGCACGTACAGCAGCAGCAATTTGTCCAAAACGTACAGGTACTTCAATCTGTTTAGCTACTTTTCCCGATAGAAATAAATTTGCATGCCGTATTATTGCTATTTCCCTCATTTACCTATTTTACTTGATAAGATTCATTCGTTCTATACGAAAGACTAGTGATTTGAGGCATCGATTTTGTATTCACATTGAGGGCAGTGAGAATAAATTTAGTCTCCAGAATAAGCATGATGTTGAATCTTTTGCAGGGCCCGAATCCCGTCTTCCAAACGCAGTTCGGCGGAGCTCAGCAGCAGGTGCAGCCGACCCAGTTTGTGCAGCCGCAGCTGGTCTTCAGACAACCGCAGCCGCAGCAGCTGCAGCAGGAGCAGCTGCGACCCATCCAGGTACGGCTGCAGAATGTTGGCTGCAGCAAGAGAAAATCGATAATTGCAGCCGGTACCGCATCATTTCGAGAACGAAATCGTCATTGACGCCGCTGATCCAACGCCCAATGGAGCCAAGCACTGGTTCAAGGACAGATATGACGTGTCCAGTGAGATTTTGGATGGATATAACGCAAATGTTTATGCTATCTAGATGAGGAAGTGATTGCGTTTCACGTTGGAAATATTTTTAGAAGGCTTTGTGTTTGGAACGTCTATTTATTTCCCCACAACATTTATCCCGATTTAAGAAAGTAGCATCCAAAACGTGTCATCACCGTTAGAGAAACAGTTCGAAGCGCAATTAAAATGTATGAAAAATAAAAAAAAGAAGAATTTGTAAGAAAATGGAATTGTAGTGTGCCGCTCTCATCTCGCATCGATCGAGCGCAAATTCCGCAACAAATTCCCGCCCAATCTGCAGAGGACCGGAAAGGTATACTGTATTCAATTGATATCGAGTGTTTTCACCGTAACACGATGCTACAGTAATTTGTCCCCAAATTCGCACAAATACGACGAATGTCATCCCCTGCTCATTATTCCAAACTTACAATTAGGTACAGAGAGGGGTCGGGATGAGTGGAGAAGTGAGAGAAATTCTCTCGATTTTGCACGATCTCTCACTCTAAACTCATTTCTGTAGCAAATACCGGTTTGTGAAACAATTTGCTGGAATACTGTATCCGGTGATACCGCCAACTGACTTTATCCCAGGACTGCTTCAGTAATCCATCTCCAAATTCGCAAAAAATGGATTAATTTCATCCCGAAAATACTGTATCCAATGCTACCACCAATTCAATAATTGCCAGTATACGATAAAATTGTAGTAAGACAATCTTCATCCCCGGAATACTGTATCCAATGAAATCACCAACTGACTTTATTCCAGGACGCCCAGCTCGCTTCGGTGATCTCCGAACGTCTATTTGAGTGTGAGAAGAAGCAGCGAGCCGGCCACTGGGACAAAGTCGAACATCTCATTCACAAGATTCAATTGAGCAAAAGGTGCGTTTATCGATTTGTAAATCGATAATCAAGGTTGAAACCAGGTAGGTCTACGATCCAATAATTCTTACCAGCGACGACTTCAAAGTCTAATAGGCGCAGGGCTGGAAGCGAGAAGTAGACTTATGATTTCGTATACTTATTTCCCTCTGAGTAAGCACAGCATTCAATGATTAGCTAATGATGACGTCAGATTACCTAGCGATGACGCAGCATGTTTGCAGTGAGGAGTCCGAATGTCGAATGGGCATGATCCAGGAGCGCATTTCCTGCGTGAATCTGCTTTCCTATTCGTGCCAATTTATCGATCCCACGTATGATTTCAAGCTCGTGCCCGCGAGGTAAGAGGAAATAACAAAAATATTTTAAAAAAAGAATGAACTGAGAGTATTTGTTTCAATTATATATTGCCGCTACTGAATGCGTTTCCGCGAGCTAGTGACTAGTTTAATTTGGAATACTGGAAGTTCTGTGTTTCACGCATAGCAGAAATCGAGGTAGAAGATTACAATGAATCATCGTTATTTTTAAAGATAAAAATAACAACTAATTGCAGAATCACCGTAAACGAGGCGCGCCAGGCGGAGTCGGGGGCGGAAAAGTGCAGAAAAGTAAATAGTAGAATAATTTATTTAAACAGAATATGCGGTCCACTAATCCCTTCCCCAAAATGACAGTAATCTGTACATTTATCGATTGCCAAACACCTTAAAAATGAATTTCAGGTCGTCAAGCTGGTCAAAAAGCGACTGGAAACGAAGCAGCGTCAGTAATTATTCCCAATTTGAGAAGCATTTTCAAAAATTAATCGGGAGATCGATCTCAGTTGCAATTTGTACAGTAATCTGATAAATTATTTGACTATCCGTTTCCCAAATTGCCGTAATTTGCGGGTAATTCATTATCGCCAGACAATGCAAAGGTTTATTGACTTATTGCCTATTGTTCACCATTTTTGCTATTTTTCCTCCCCCTCCTCCCCTCCTCCTCTCCATTTCTCCTTTCATTCGCACCCCTTCTTCTCGCCAACGGCGGTCGCTCCCCTCCCCTCTCTGCCACCCCGCTACCGTACCCTCTCTTCCCTCTACCGTACCCTCCCCCCATCTTCTACCGTATACCCTCCCCACCATGGCATCCAACGACACGCCGCAGTCGGACAAGACGAAGGAAGGAAAGGACGACGGGTACGGTACCCTACCCTAATCGATCTTCAGCTGGACCTACCGTATCCTGCGGCTCGTCGGCCGCCCTACAGTACTCAACTTGATTACTGTACTTTTTCAGGTATTTCAACGTTGAAAACGCGACAGTGACTGGCGCGGAGACGGACGGCCCAAAGAGCAAGGACGAGAAGAAGTCGGACAACGAGAAGAAGTTCGTGAGGCGGTTACGGTAGCCGATCGTGAACTGAGCCGATTACTGTGCTCGCTTACTGTATTACATCGATTGATTGGCAGTGGCGGCGTGAAGCTGACTGAGGAGCAGAAGCTTGCCAAAAACAAAGCGTTTATTTTTGGAATGGCCAAAAGGATGCTAGTCAAGAAGTACACTGAGGAATACGTAAGTGTTTATTGATTTTTTGCCGAAAATAATCAATAATTGATACCGTACCTTCTTTTTTCAGTTTCCCGCCACCTCGAATGACATCAAAACCGTGCTCAAGCATGTCCAGAAGGTGTTCGAGGCGGTTCGTCACTAACTAAGTACCCATTAATTAATAAATCGATAATCAGGAGCCGGTGATGGTGCATTGCAAGGCGCCCGCCTGCGTCGTCGGAGATATACACGGACAGGTACGGTAACCCCGTCGCTGGCAATCGATTCTACCGTATCCCTTGCTCGACTACAGTATCCCCTTTCGTGTCTGTGCCCCGACGACCACAATATACATTCAGTATGAAGATCTCCAACGCATCTTCACAATGTTCGAAGTCGGCGGTGTGCAGGGATATCTCAACCAACGCTTCGTTTTTCTCGGAGACTACGTTGATAGGTGAGAAAAAAGAAAAGAATTTTTTTTTGTATTTCTAAATTAATAAAACGTGTTATTAAATGCAAGATAAGACAATACATTGCAGAGGAAAGCAGTCTGTTGAGGTCGTCATCTCGCTCTTCTGCCTCAAAGTTTGCTTTCCCAACGAGGTTGTTGCTTAATTTAATTAATTAGTTATGTTAATTAGCATAATTTAATTAATTTAAGTTCATTCTGCTCCGCGGCAATCACGAGTGCCGTCCCATCAACAAGTCGTACGGATTTCTTGCCGAGTTGAGGGAGCGCTACCACAAGGTACCGTAACCCCCAACAGCAATCTACCGTAGTCCAGCCGATTTTCCGGACTTCGACTACTGTAACCCGCGGATCGTTCGAGATTTGTCGATTTTCAGAAAGACGCAATGTACCTCTTCGAGAAGTTCAACCATGTGTTCAACTACATGCCGCTCGTTTGCATACTCGGTTAGTAATTTGCATAATTAATTAAGCAATTAATAATTTTAAATATTGCAGCCGATAAGATCCTGTGCATGCACGGCGGCATCTGTCCCGAGATGAAGAGTCGCGACGTTTTCAAGGAGGTGAAATCCGGCACTGAATTTGACCCTGAAATGAAGGGAAATCTGTCTGTCTGTTTGCCATTTTGTTTGTCTGTCTGTCTGTTTGCCATTTTGTTTGTCTCTTTATTTTTAAAAAATTAATTTGTCAGATTCCGAAGCCGATGAAGGATTCGAATGTGCATCCGGTAGCCGCCTCGCTCCTCTGGTCGGATCCCATGATTGGCGAGCCAAAGTAGGCCTAAAATCGACTAAAATAAACAAAAAATTGATAGAAATTGGTCGAAACCGATTGAAAGTGGTCTAAAATGGATTGAATTCGGCCTAAAATTAAAAGTTGAAAGTGCAGATACCGTCCCAATCGCATCCGCGGACTCGGAATTCACTTTGGCGAGGCGTTGCTCGCTGAAGTAATGGCCAAGTTGGACGTGAAACTCGTCGTGCGCGGACATCAAGTGAGAGACACAAACAGACAGACGGACAGACCGACAAACAGACAGACAGACAGACAGACAGACAGACAGACAGACAGACAGACAGACAGACAGACAGAAAGGTCTAATTTGCAGATGATGATGAACGGCTTCAACTTCTACGGCAACTGCAAGCTGGTTACCGTATTCACCGCCACCTCCTACTACCCGGACAGGGCGAGTTGCCGGTTCTGGATTTCGCAGAACCACAGACTAAAATGCGGTTTTCTTTTCAGCCGAACAACGGAGCGATTATGACCGTCGATGGGGTGGGCAAGCTCGGATTCAAGATCATCACGCCGTTGATTGGCAGAGGTGGGACGACGGATTATCGATTTATTTATCGATCGATTAATCGATAATTGCAGGAAACAAAATATTCCGTGGCGACCATGATCTGTTCAATGACCTCGACAACGGATACCAGTATCATCCCGATCACGCCCAGGCGGTTGCGTTTTCTTCTTCTTCTTTTCTAATTAAGATACTGTACTTTGTTTGGTTGGATACTGTAGCATTCCTCGAATTGTTGCACGAGTAATGCTCATCGCATGCTCTCTCTCTCATTGATCAGACAGCGCGCGAGAGAGAGAGAGAGAGAGAGAGAGAGCATGCAGAACTGAGAGGGTTAGACCATTACTCGCCTGGCACCGCACTCTTGATCTGAGCAGCGCGCGCAAATTATTATTTTTTTTTTGAAAATTGCAGAACCGTCCCAAGGTGGTGGTGTTGCGGATGCCGGATCATCCGCATCGGCACAAGAAGAAATCGAGAGGAGGAGAGAGATCGGATATGAAGGAATCTGATGATGATGATGAGGAAAATGAATGAAAAGGAGGAGAAGAATTAGAGAAAGCAGTCACAATGCATTATTACTCATCAGTCAATTCGTTACGGATAAACGCATGTGAAGTCATGAAAGAATTGATGCTTATCTACAGACACAGCTACAGACAGGGGTCTCGACTCTACGGCACTACTGCTGTGTTTGGGACCAACCACTCTTGAATAAGTGAATAGACCATACAATGAGAAGGATGGAAAAGGATGGGAAATTAGTAGGGTTCTCTTGTTGGAACTGATTCCGGAGTTCCAATAAGATGAACAAAGGTCCTCTCTGTTTCCATTAATTCCATTATCCCCCCGTTGTTCGGTGGGTGGAATTCCTCTGGTATTGGAATTCCATCACATGGTGCAAATGACCTCTACTTCTCATCTCATTCTGAAACCGACCGCTCCACTCCTCTGTTCCGGATAATGGAATTCCAATAGGCGATGGAATTCCACCGCCCGGCCATTTCCAATAAGCAACCGTTCACAAAATGAGGGGTTATTGGAAATGAAGAGGAGGCAAATGAGATTCCAATAGCCTAATTTTTCCAACAAGGGAACCCTAGAAATTAGTGATTCTACACGTAGAATTAATGGCTGGTCCCAAGCACAACAGTCGTGCCCACTTTACACGTATCTATGATTTCAGAGCCCTTTCTGAAGACAGCTGTACGGCCGGTGGAATGATGCTTCATGATGATTTGAAAATTGCGAACTCCGAAGGTGTAGGGAGAAACAGTTGGACAAAAGGAAAAAACGAGAAAGCACTTGAACGGACAGGGAAAGCATTTTCTCTTTCTACACTCTGAGATCGGCGTTGTTCTATGAAAGACTGTCGTGAAAAAAGGAAACATAATTCCTATGACTTATAAAGTCTGCCCTCTATCTTGTGGTTGAATCTGGCACAGCATTTCGAGAGCGGCTACATGCCAGACGACGAGAGAAAGCACGAGAGACAACAGCTCTCTGAAGAGACGCGCGCGTTGCGTGTTCCTTTTCTCCCCGTTCAAATTCAAAATTCTGGAGATTTGCCTAAAATTTATGGCCGTCTCGCTGTACACCTGAATCGCTGTGTCTGGGTCAGTGGAATGATGAGCACTGTCTGGTAGGAATAACTTAAACTGCGACAACTTACACTCCAATGCAAGGTCAATGACTCACCTTTCACGCAAAAATTCTTGAACTGCAGTAGTGTGTATTACTGTGGTGCAAACAAAGCTACAACGACTAGGTGACTAAGACACTCGCGATTGTGAGAGGGCATAAGAGATCCGAGAAAAGGGAAGCAAAACCGGCTTTTAGTCCACGCACTTCTCTAACGGTCAGATCATCAAACCAGCCGGCAGAGTGAGAAACATGGCTCTGGTCGTACTCCTATCGCTACTTCCGGCAGTTTACTCACAATTTCCCGGCTTCAACCTACCGCAGTTCCCGGCTTTCACTTTCCCGCCATTGACCGCCTGGACGCTTCCCACACTGCCGCCTCACGCGCCCTTCACTTTTCCTCCTCATGCGCACCACGCGCCATTCACGTTCCCCACGCTGCCGCCGCATCCCGGGCTCAAGGCGCTCCACGACCTCTTCCGTCTGCCGCCGCCTGCTGCAGGTGCTGCAGCCCCGCGCCTTGCGGCGTTGGCGCCGGCGCCGTCGCCCGCCGCCGTCCCAGATAGCAATGGTGAGTCAACAACCGGAAATAGCCACTTCCGGTTTTTCTTTATCTCATTTTATTATTTATCGTGCACCAGAAGGATGCGACAACATGTACACAAATGTGCGAATAAAAGAAAAAAAGAGGCAAAATACAAATTGCATCGATGAAAATTGCAGATTACGAAGATGTTGCCAATTTCGCAGCCAACAGCGACAACTTTACGCCTCCCCCACCCGTGAGTTGCGTCATTACTAGGAAATTAGTGCATTTTTTGAATACTACCACGGCGTTTCGGGCAAAATGCTAATATTCGTGGTGAGGCCAACGTCCATCTAAGGATGTTTTGCATTCTCTTTGCGATTTTCCCCTGAAAACCGTATTACGTCATAACTAGGAAATGCACTGCACATCCTGCTAAACACATGCAGCTAAATCATCTTTGGTCAATGGCGCATGCAAATGGTGCAAAGTTGATTGCGTCATCCTTATGCAATTCAGCAAAACCACTGTTCAGGTTACCGCACCTCCCCCTCCTTCTGCTCCTGCTTCCCCACCTCCTTCCTTCACTCTCTCGTCCGGAAATACTCGCCAGCAGGTTATTAATTAGAGAGATATTTTTTAATTTGAAAAATATAGTTTCCCATTCTTGATTTAAAAAAAAATAGTTTCCCAAGATTATTTTTAGTCACAATTCTGTTTTTAGGTTGCAAATCTACATTATGTATAAATCTGGAGAGAGAAAATTATCTTTACTTTTAGAAAATTTGATTTATGCTCGAGTTGAAACACAAATATGCCTCGAAAAGCGTACATTCAGAAATTCTGAAATATCAGCTCTCGTTCGCTTCATGTTTTCCCCTCTGCTTTCCATTTCAATCCCCCTATCGTACTTGCTCTCTTCCAGATCGTGCCTTTCCGTGCGTCTGCTCACAATGTGGCAGCCCGGTCGCCGAACCCGCTGCTCCCTCCACCGGCGCCCTCACAGATCCCTCCTGCAGCACCTGCAGCACCTGCAGCCGTGCAGCCGCAGCCGCCGCAGCAACACTTTCAGTCGCAGAGCCAGCAAGTGAGAATCAATGTACCGTATTTTGCGGCCTTGAGCTGGGAATTTCCGTGTGGGACCTTTGAATTATTTAAAATACTGTAAATGTGTTAATCGTTGGCGTTGAGCATTTTCTCCCTTTAAATTGTTTTTTTTTCCTAAAATAAGATGTGAGATTTCTGAAATTTCCAGTTGAGTTCAATCACAGTATATTACAGCCCTTCGCCGCCTATCGCTTTGACCTACCGCCGGGAACCGCGTTTGAGGACCGGCCGATTTCGGACGTCGCCGGCTCGGCGCAGCCGGTTCGCCGCGAGGCGCCCGCGCCCACGCCGGCGCCGGCGCCACAGCTTCGTCCAGCAGCACCTGCAGCCGTGCAGCAGCAGCAGCAACTGCCGCAACTCGTCCAGCCGCAGTTCCAGCATGTAAGACACATTTATTAGAAAAAATTTGTTCGTCTAGAAAGAATGAAATGGGGAGGTACTGTGCTTCATTGTAAGGAAATGTGTCCGAAAACGGAATCAAATTGCCTCGTTGTTCGAGTGACTATCTATATCTGCTGCAATTATCTAAATGCAGGTGCTGCAGTCGCAGCAAGTGCAGCAAGCACAGCTCATGGTTCCGCCGACCGTGCAGCACGTGCAGCAGCAGCAGATTATGCAGAATGTGCGGGTAAGACCACTAGTGAGATTCATTTCCACTTACGGATAGTGTTATTAATCTTGTTAGAATTACTAATTAGGTATGTGTTTCACATCTCCTAGTTAGCGGAAAACTTTGTGATTGTAGTACTCGCTTTCTGCCTGGTTCCATAAGAATGCATACAGTAGAGACTATTCCAGGAACTAAATCCAGTCTTCCAAACTCAGTTCGGCGGAGTTCAGCAGCAGGTGCAGCCGACCCAGTTCGTGCAGCCGCAGCCGCAGCAGGTCTTCAGACAACCGCAGCAGCTGCAGCAAGCGCAGCTACGACCCATCCAGGTTCCGTTGACGAAATAGCGTGTTGAACTACGAAATATTGAATAGAAAGCGCTTTTCTTAATATGTATAAGTATATAAATATCACAAAATTCAGTTGGCCCCATGCCAAGAACATTTGTCTGACTTTCGTTGTCTGACTCTCTCGCTTTGCACACTCTCTCGCCATCTCCCTCTTTCCCTAACTCGTTCTCGCTGACTCTGTTTCGAATGCTGTGATATAGTATATGTAAAATTATAGAGTCGTCACAAAGTCCGGACGTCGGATCAAGCGAAACGGAACATGAATACGTGGAAATGGACGAGAAATTATGGCTATATTCGTGTTTAGATGATTGGAATACTATTGAACCATGACACTCTTATCTGTTCTAATTGTTGCGCATAAATACACAGTCCAATGCCGGTTTATGAACAATTTCCATGTACAAATACAAATACAAATTTAGTGTCGCTTTAGGGGCGCTGATCAATGTACATATTCTTAGTCGAATAGTCGAAAATAATATTCAAAAGAAGACCCCTTTCTGGAGGTTTGGATCGGGGTAGTGGAATGATGAACCTCGCTGTTGGAATTTTGCTGGAAAAAAGTATGTGTGTCACATCTTTCCACAGGCTGAAACTCCAGAAAGAAAGGCGTTTGGAGTGAGAGAACTTGTAAAATGGAGAGGGACTCTCTCCAAATTCCCACACTCTTGCCGCAACCACTTTCTGCATTTTTGTAATCATGCCTCTTCATCTGTAAATTTAACTTCTCCGAATCAATAATCGAATATTTATGCATCGACAGCATTTTGCTCGTCGGGACGTTTCACAAACCTAAATACAACAATTGTGTGTGGGTGGTGGTGTGTGGTGTGGGCGACGAAATACCATACCATAATCCATTTCAAATCTCTGGGTGTCTAACCGTACGCAGACGGCAGTGTTAGCGAAATTAGCAAAATATTTACATTCAGAGGGGGCAAACGGATGGGCGGGAAATCGATAAATCTAATGGTGTGAAAGGCGGAAGTTTGAGGGATCGAATCGACTAGTGTTGATATCATAATATGAATATTGAGTGGGAAAAAAGCAAGCAAAAGACGTTGAAAGCTATGCGATAAGTGTGTTGCTGACTATATTATATTAGCGACTCTCTCTCTGTTTGACAAGCAAGCATTCAATTATTAGGTGAGGGGTTGGTGAATGAGGAAAGGGGCGGGGCTAGTGTACTGTAACCAATCAATAATCACTCCTTGAGCTGCTTCAAAAGTATGCTTCACAAGCCCTGACAAACGGTGGGGAGGGAGAAATACCAATCAATAATTGTGAGCAAGACGGTAGGTCAGACGGTAGGTCATAACACAACAACTCGATTACGGTAGGGGCGGGGGAATAGAGCAGACTTGCTCGCGACCAATCAATATTTGAATACCCGGTGACACACGACGACAATAGATATACGGTAGTTAAGTGAGAGGGGATGGGGCGCCGGGTGGGCGCGGAGAGGGCGCGGGGACGGCGCGGCGCGGCGCCGGCACTCACATGAGCATCATTCCCATCGGCATTGACGAGTGCTTCACCTTCTCGTCGCGACGCTTCTTGGCGCGTCTGCAATTCGAATAATTAAATTTAATTAATTAATTTGCAAAAACAGAGTTTTCTTAAAATTTATTTTTTTTCAAAAATCTATCCTTTCGAAACCTCAGTTTCGCGTCATTCCACACCCTATGGAATTTCAAATTATTCCAAACTTCCAGAAAGGGGTAAGGGAGGAAAGAGTGCGCAGACACCAAAAGGGACTTTCCTGTCTCGCGCCTGACCCCATCTTCTGGAGGTTTGGTGCCATGTGAACACCAAGATTTATGGCTCCAGCTAGATGAATAGGAAAGATGTTCATGCCGCCCTTTGTAGAATCGCCTGTGCTGCCCTATCGATAGAAAACAGAACCCTGCTCGACCCGGAGAGAGAGAGAGACCGGGTTTATGGCTTCGCACCCCGAGCCTATTCATAGCAGATCCCCCCCATATTCCCCCCGGGGTCATCCATTGTACCACAGTTTTTCATATTATGAAAAAAATATCAATAGCACACATTGTTCCAAGTCTTCAGAAAGGAGATACGAACAAGTGTAAAATGGAGCAGCGCCTTTACTCACAATATTATTGCTGACCCCTTTCTGGAGATCTCACTGAGTCGTGGGAAAAGAACCGAGTCGATCCCTTCTAATTTGACGTGTATGTTCCCTCGGTTGCGAGATTAGGCAACAGGGTTGATTCACAGAGAGGAAGGGGAGCAAAAGAGAAGGAGGAGGAGGAAAATTGGAGACCGTAAAAGTTGGACAATTAGAGGAGGAAGGTAGGAGGGACGGTAGGAGACGAGCAAAATCGAGTCTTTCGTCTATCTCACCACTTATCTACCGTAGGACGCTCAAGGTCTAGAGAGTGATCTACCCGGCTACCGTAAGACTTTCGAAGACTTTATCGGACTAAGAGACCCGGGCTCCAACTATTCTACATTCTTCAACGGTCGTGAAAAGTGGTTTCCTGCTTCTAGGGGTGGTGCACGAAAGTGTAATATTTTTTTTGGGAAAATCCATTATGCTAATTTGCGAACAATGGACCGGAAAATGTTGAATAAATAAAATGTACAGAATGGCCTTTCCTGAAAATTTCTTGCATTTTTTACCCTACCGTACCCTCACCGATCTGCAACCTCCTCCTACTGATAAGCGTGATAACGGAAAGCCGGGGATTAGCGGCGGGCTTCAAAGGAACGCGCCCCTTATCACTCTGACCCTCTCACATTCGCCCGCTCTCTCGCGCACTCTGACCGCCGAGAGAGCGCGCTGATAAGGAGGAGAGCGCGCAGAGAAAGAGAGAGGCAGGTACTAATGAGGAAGAGGGATGATTTGTGATCTGGAATCATGGGCGCCGGAGTTTGAAGCCCATTTTGTAATAGGATTACGCGCTTTCGACCCACTCTTGTCGACTCAAGAATCGCCGATACACCCACAAGGTCCAAAGAGCGAACCCCTTGAATTTCACATGATTTCAAGTCTCCAAAAAGGGGTCAGCAGCAACAGAGTGCGTGAACATGAGAGACTCACTACACTCCCAAACCCATTCTTGAGTCGCGATCATTTTGCCGTCACTGGCTATCTCTCCGTGTTCCTATCAAAGGCTACCACCAGATAATTCCAATTATCGATTAGTCTCTAGCTACTTCAGGTCACTTCCGGCGGAGAAAAAATCAATAATTGTCTAAAGAATCAATAATCGGACCTGTTCTGGAACCAAATCTTGATTTGTCGCTCGGTGAGATTCAGCTTGGCTGCCAGGTCCGCCTTGCGGTCCGCAGTGATGAACTCGGCCATGTGAAACTCCTGCAATACATCATAGAGTTGCATTGTGCGAGTACAGTAAAATAGTCCGACTACAGTAACCCGCCCAGTTACCGTACCTTCTCCAGCTCGAGTCGAATGTAGTCCGAATAGACCATGCGATACTTGTCCTGCGTGCGCACCCGAACGTCTGCAATGTGCGTGTGTGTGGAGGTAAACGTCGCTCCGCCGCACCACAGTGCAATTTTGATCGAATCCGTGAGTTTTTTTTTGAAACGTCGCCCGGCCGCATCGCCAAAGTTTTCAGGCGCAGGTGTTAGTCCCCCTAATTGGTGGTTGTCCTTAGCGGGGTCGATTAGTGCTAATCGGTCCCGATATCTCTGTCTCACTGGCACCAAAGGCTGTCTCTATATTCGAGAGAGAGAGAGAGAGAGATAGCGGCACCTCCCTTTGATCGAACCCCCTTTGAAAATATAGACACCACATAACAGTGATTTATTGAGGTGCACGCGCAATCGCCGAGAGCTAGATAATATCACTAATTGGGCAGCCGACACATCGCAAAAATAACAAACTCCAGTTCTCCTATCTGACCGGAGAAAGATATCGTACTTGCTGAGAATATCGGAACGTTTACCGGAAAACGTGAAAAATATTCACTTTTTGTAACTTTGTAAAGAAAATTATTTACGACTCGTGAGTAGGTTCATATTTTTTGTCCACCTCGATTTACCGGAAACTACCCGGACATGCCCGGTGAAATGTGTAAAATAAAGAAGAAAATTCGATGCGAAAACCGACCAAGTTAGCGAATTGTCATCATTACCGTATACAGACGTGAAATGCCAGTAATTGCCGGTTCTGTCCTTTTCTTGCAATCGAATTTGTCGCTTTCTTTCACACATTTCACCGGGCATCACCGGGCAGATTCCGACAAATCGATGGGGATTAATCGAATTAGCATAAAAGCAAATCAATGTGTACTCACAAAGATGCAAATAGTGAATATTTTTCACGTTTTCCGGTAAACGTTCCGATATTTTCAGCAAGTACGATATAAGAAACGTCGAAAAGAAGTCCCAAATTAGGCTGCATGACTAATTGGAATTGACTAATTGGAAGGAGTCGCGTTTATGGACTCGACTACACTCAGAAAGGAATTCACAAGTTAACCTAAAGTTAAGTTAAACTAAGTTAACTTATTCATACTGACTTTCACTTACAGTTAAGTGAACATCTTCACTTGGTGTCCTGATCCTAGCAACTCTTTTCCCCAGGCTACACTGTGGTCCTGTAGATTTGTCTTGGAAATTACAGCTAATTAGTTGTTTCGTTAATTTTGTAGTTTAGCATCATCTTCAGATCGCGCTCTTCGTAAAGGTTTGCGGTTGCAATCAATTCATCTTTAGTCTGATTATGAGCCAGTCGAGAGAGAGAGTGAGAGAGAGAGATTGGGTGGGTCCACAGGGTTTCAGATCACTCAGAAAGCCGCGAAATAGCGTGGGAATCAGGGAGAATTGGATGTGAAATTAGACAACGTCACTGATAATGAGTGTGTTATCACTCGGTAGGAGAGTGGAGGGGGGGGAGAGAGAGAGATAGAGAGATAGCGGGGGAGAGGAGAAGAGTGAAACATTAGCGAGCCGTTACGAGCTCATCAATAACAGAGGGAGAGAGAGAACCGTAAAATACGTGTGACCGTAAAATAGGTGAGGGCGATTTACGGGCTCTTTCTACAAAGAGGGAACCCAGCTGATTAATGAGTTTACAGTCGCACGATGCGCGCGCGACATTCGCGCATTAAGACCTCACGCAAAACGTGCGCGGCGCACGCATAGCTAAGCGGCTTAACGCGCGCGCGCATCATAATCCCCAGGTAGCACTACAGTAGATAGGGTTACGGTACTCACTGTTCGTGCCGGGACCCGTCTTGTACGGCAGGTTCGTCGGCCGGTCGGGCTTGAGCGACGAGGCAGCTGAAAGAGATCAAAGATTACAAAGATTTTATCGATTTTTTGGTGAAATTCCAGGAAAATCAATAAAAGGTACCGTACCGGCGACTCGGAGCGAGAGCGACGTCAGCGAGTTGTTGGCAGAGGAGACGGGCGTCGTCGACGAACACTTTTTCGGCCAGTACTCTGCATCAGATTATTGATTTTTACGTCAGCTACAGTACCCCAGTTACAGTAACTACAGTGACTTCCGCGTAAAAGTAACAGTAAGTATTAACAGTAACTTCCGGGGCTCAAGATACTGTACTCGCTAGAGGCTATCACCCCAGGAATGACTGATGAACAAAGGAATTTCCGGAACGAGACGGCAAACTCCTCTGTCCGGTATCATTTTTCAAAAAAATAACTGCTCGACTGATCGACTCTTTTCGACGAGTACTCACCGGGATTGTAGGCCATCATGCCGTAGGGGTAGGCTGCGGCTGCAGCAGCTGCTGCAGCAGAAGAGGCTGCAGCTGCAGCTGCAGCAGGGCCGGCCATCGACGTCGTCGGGTACGGGTCGCACGGGTAGATCTGCAGCAAGACCAGCGATTAAAGTCAGTCCTCGATACTCAACCGTCGTGGACCTACCGTGCTCTGATTCGTCGTCGCCGCGCCCGCACCGCTGCTCGCCGCCGCAAACGAGTTGTAGTCCATGGTGGCGGCCCAGGCAGCCTTCTGATCCATGGCGAACGGATCGCAGCCCATCATGCCCGCCGGTCCCCACCTAAAAGACGGTCGTCGTCGAGAGTCGGAGCCGGGAAATGCTGGTCAGAACCGGCAAATGGGTTGTCCTATTTGCGCGCACACTCCATCAAGCGATCAATTGCGTTGTTCGCCGGTTCGGTTTTTTAGGACAGCTCTAAATCTCACTATCTTTTCCAGCCTATTTAGCGGCATCTCTTGAGATCTCACATGAACTCTATTGACAAAAAAGGTGACATGATCAAAGAAACAGCGCGCGCAATCTGTAGATTTACAGAGTGAAAATTGTGGAAACTGTCGTTTAGAAACCCGGAAATGCAAAAAATTTTTAAAAAAATGTAATGAAACTTATCCCAAAAAAACAAATCCTAGAAAATATGTTGACGGCTCCTAAACGACAGTTCCAGAATTTCCAATCGTCATATTTTTGAGTAAAATCGATAAAGTAAATCAGCAGAGAGAGATCGATCGATAATCTACCGTAATCCAATCTACAGTAACCCAATCTACCGTAATCCTCACCGCTGTCCGGGGTAGAATCCGCCCATGTGCGCGGTCGCCGAGAAGTCGACGGGCGCTGCAGCAGCTGCAGCAAACATCTCGCCCTTGTCGTTGCTGTAAAATCACGATTTTGCAGCAGCTGCAGCAAGGTACATTTTGCAGCGCAGAATTTGCAGCACATAAAAGCAAAAGTGAAAATAATGACACGACTTTGGCAAAAGCGTACTGCAACTGTGGCGAGCGCCTCTCTTACTGACTCTCGCCAGCTCCCCCTTCCTCCTAATCAACCATGTCTCTCTCTCTCACTCTCTCTCTCTCTCTCTCTCTCTCTCTCTCCGAGCACTATCAATTTCTCACGCGCTTGCTTTCCAATCGTCCCTTGAAATTTGGAGAGAGAGAGAGAGAGAGAAAAGAGGGAGACACAAACTTTGGAGCGAAAAAGAACGGGAGTACGAGAGAGAGAACACCGGCGCGCTTTGGCAGTTGGAGAGAGAGAGAGAGAGAGAGAGAGAGAGAGAGAGATCCCCTTGTCTGATCAGGTTGATCTACTGATCACGGTACGTTGGGGGAACCCTCGTTCCACAACCCGGTAGAACGGCAGAATGAGAATAACTAAAATAGGAATTGAGAGAGAACCTCTCACGTTCGCACACTCTCTCACCCCTGACCCCTTTGTGGAGAAGGAGCACATACAACAAGATACACTTCCCACCATCCCCCATTCTATCCTTACTTCGTACAACAGCAAAGTGCTTCACACAATGATCGAAAAAAAATCCAGGCTGGTTCCTGTCACGACGCCGCCAGGTTACGGTAGATGCTGCGTAATCGATCAAGTCGGGTCGGGCCCGGTCACGCCCCGAACCCATCTGGGTCGGCGCTGCGCTCTCTCCCTTCCGCCTGCTTTCTCGTTTTTCCTAGCCGGCGAGAGAGTGTGTGAATCGAGGAGAGCAGATCAGTGTCTGACACTATTGCGATGTGTGGTACCGTCTGTCAGATGGAATAAGAGGAGAAGCGTGAATGAATGGGAGGCGGTACCGCCCTTTAATCCTTTGGTGCCACTCTCGGGTTCCGCTGATTCCAGACGTTTGGTTCAGCTGAGAACAATGGGGGGATACAAGGACGAACGCGCGGATCGAATGACGGAGAACATGAGGGGATTAGACGGAGATAAGGGTTAGGGACTGGTGTGAAGCCCCGCCGGCTGGTACCAACGAGATGGTACCACAGATCAGGGTTCCATGTTCTTGGTGCCAAGAATAGAGAAACGACGAAGACACAAATCACAGTTGATCGAACTGAGAAATTCAGGTGGACCCCGACTTGGTACAAAGGCTACTGAAACCAGATAAGAGTGATTCCTTCGGGCACCGTTGCTGGTCACGTGGTACCAGACTACCGGGCGCGCGGTGCCACGAGTCAACTTTCAATAACATTCGAAATGAATGTTTGCGCACTTGGTAGTCACTTGAGTCCCCGAATGTCCCAATAAAAAAGGTTGATAGGCAATTGACAGAGAAATGATAGGGAAAGAGGAGGAAGAACATGAGTCAATTGGTCAGAGAGGGGGCGGGAAACAAGGTACTTGTGGTCGCAAGTTTGTGGTACTGTAATTGGTACCATGGATGTGGGCCGCATTTGGCACCGTTACCATGGATCCGAACCCATCAGTTCGGTACCGTGACGGGTTCCCATGCATCCGAGTCCGTTACAAACTCAATTCGATGGTTACACAAATCAGTTATTAGTATCTAATAACTGATTTGTTCGCTGGAAGGCCTGGTTAAACAGACTCAATACACATCATTCCACAGGCCGGTCAACCTTCCAGAAAGTTCTTTGGAGTGAGAGAGCGTGTGAAATCGAGAGGGACTCTCTCTCTCTTGCATACTCTCTCGTCCTAACCCTGGTCTGTAGGTTTGGAATCATGTGAATAGGAAGTAATCAACAGATTTCAATCAGACGGAAACCACAAAATCGGCACGGCGTGAAACAAAATGCGCGATTCATTATCGATGATTCCGGGCATCATAAGACCAGCGGTGATTAGGGCCCCCCTTATTGGATTAGGGTTCCCCCTATTGATATTAGAAATAGGAGCGGTGGAGAACAACAGAAAGACAATACCGCATTGCACGTGTGAAATGGAGACAAAAGAGGACGAGTTCTTTTCCAATATTTCAAGTAAGATAACCCTAGCAGTGTTCGGACTCGTGCCCGAGGGACCCACATGGACCCAAGCACCGAACCCGGATCGTCGGGTCAATTGGGGGGGGGGGTGAAGGGCTCATGATACTTTCTCTATCCGTAGCTGGGCCCGAGTCTTGCTGGGGGAGGAAAGAGAGAGGGGAAGGTCGACTTTTACGACTCTGGAGAGATGAGAGCACACAGAAGGAGGCTGCAGAGACAATAGAGAGAGAGGGAGAGAGAGAGAGAGAGAGAGAGAGAGAGAGAGAGGCGAGATGAGGTGGGAGAGATTAGCCCATCGTATCCGGGGATGATGAGATATTAAGAGATAATCAACACGTGATCAGGCGTGATATAGTGATTGTATCCGGGAACTTTCGAAAAAAATCAATACCTACCGTACTACCCGGTAGGTACGGTATCTTGATCTACCGTATTTCTTCGGAATTAAACAGTGATAGTGATAGACTATATCAGGAAAACTGGCTACTGTAAATGAATCAGCGGTGCGGGCTAATAGATAGAAGATAGTAAATGGATGATCTCACTAGGCAGATGACTCCCCAAGCTCCGCCCCCTTTGATCAGTGCCAGAAACAGTAGGCGAGATTGAGTTTCTTTCTGAGAGCGAGTGGGACGGCGAGAGAGCGTGCAAAGCGAGAGAGTCAGACGGCTAGAGACGCTTTTTGGGGTATTTATGATAAGGCTCGCTAGGCGACTCGCCAGAAATGTTGCTTCTCGGTTCCCTAGCGGTTGTAAAGAAGAAACTGCCAGAGGGCAAAATGGGGAGCGAAGAAAAAGGGGTGGAACGATGATACCCCGTGAGAGGCGAGAGAACCACCTGCAGTACCAGTGGGTACGGTACTCCGAAGCTACAGTACTCTATCGTGAACGTTGTGGGATAACATCGTTACCGTACTTGCCATCGAACCTTACGTGGGTGTATAAAATAAATCAGTACGCGATAACACAATAGCCTTGCAGTCCAGCTGAAAAAGGAGAAATACCGTCACATTCACTTTTAAAGGTAAAACCGGTGCCAGAATCCAGAAACGGTACCCGAATCCATGAAAGCTACCCGGTAAGTTAACCCCGGTGGCAGTATCCAGCAAAGGCACCCGGCACCTTCAACTCCGGTTCCCATCACCGGCCCAAGCTTGCTCGTAAAGTTATCACGCAATACTTTTTCTTCTGGCCCTTCAAAGAGCGGGCATACGAAATGGTGAGAACGGGCTATTCATAAAAGAGGCAGAGAGAGAGAGAGACACTGATCCTCCTAAAGGAAGAGAAGAGACGATTCACTTTGTTGCGCAATCCAACCAGCCAGCCGTTAGAAAAGAGGAAACAAAAGAATGGAGAGAGAGAAAGAGAGAGAGAGGGCATCCATTTCAGGACTCGGTTATGATAGGCTTTGGGAGGCCGACAGATCGGGTTGGATCAGATTCCAGCCTTTCTTGGAATAGCTCGGCGGAAAATCGTTTGGTTTTCGATATAAAGTAGAGGGAAAGCTTTTCCACACCAAGTGAATTGCGGTCACACATGGTTTATAGAAAGAGGAGCAAATAACATCATTAACTTCACAATATCCGCCACTCACAAATAATTCCACAGTCTACTGAAACGCCAGCAAGAGGAACTCTCTCACTTCCACAAACACTCTCATTACTGACCCCTTTGTGGAGGCGTTGGAATGGAAAACCCCCTCGTCTTACTAGCGTTTCTGGCAACACTCGGTTCCTCATCTTATCTGTTATGATCAACCATCAAACGTTTCTCTCTTCCTCTCTCTCTCTCTCTCTCTCTCTCTCTATCTCCTCCAACAGTCCTATCACCGTCGTTTACTGCCCCTGAGGCGCAGCCGACGATACCCCTTATCGCTGTAGGAAGCGCGGTTACCGTACACCTCCAGGTTCCCAATCTGATCATCGAAACTACCGTAATCCTCACCCTACCGAATCACCGGCTACCGAACCTGCGACTACAGTACAGTAATCAACTATCGTAAACCGACTACCGTAACCCAAGTACAGTATCCAGCTACCGTAATCGGACTACCGTAATCCTGCCTACCGTACTCACATCATGAATGGCGGGAAGGCGGCCGTCTGCTGCCACAGCATGGCTGCAGCCACCGAGGGGTCGGAGGAGGAGGAGGAGGCGGAGCCCTCCTGCTTCACTGAGGATGAGGGCAGCATCTGGAATGAGAGAGAGAGAGAAAGATAGAGAGAGATCAATCGATAAACACGGAAGATATACTGTATCAGACCGGTCATGGGGGCTTCGAGAAAGGGAACGGGAACATAGCTAGCCAATAGATGAGCCGGCATCAATCAATAATTTTGAGACCAGGAAAACTGATACGGATACGGCGGTTAGTATACATGTGAGACCACGGTCTCTTCATTTCGTACACTCTCTTCACCACTCGATGGGCGTGAAAAAGAAGAGAGCATGGTCACATATTTCGCACTCTAGAGATTAGAGATCAAAGATCAGGAGGAAGAATTGGATTCGGGGCGGAATATCGATCCGGCTTAAGACTGGCTGCGCAGTAACAAGGAGGGCAAAAGTGCTCAGCAATTAGATCGAAGAAGAAGAGGAAGAGAAAGGAACACAGTAGGACGGGGAACCGGTTGGGCTACCGTACCCCCCCCCCACTCTCCAATCACCCTTCCAGTGAGTTGGAGATACCGTATCCTACCGTACACTTTTCGGTTGGGGGAAGCTAAAGTACCCCTCCTCTCCTTATTCAATAAATCTAGGCGCGCATGGCGGAAATAGTAATGAGGTTGGCAAGAGAGACCGATAGAGAGCGCGATTGCACATTTGCATATTGGTAAATATCGTAAATCAGCGGGGAGATTGGGTGAGGAACGGGTAGAGCAACGGCAAATATTGAAGGAATAGTCATGATAGAGCGACAAAAAGCGCCGGAAATGGTTTGAAAATGGCAGAAAAATGGATATAAATTGGCGAAAACCGGCCGGAAATACGCGCAAATTGGGACGGGGAGTGAAAGACGCTGAATAAAGGCAATTTGCAGCAGCTGCAGCAAGTGAAATTGGTCGGAGGGTCGCAGGAATGAGTGGAAACAGGCGGAATTGAGGCGAAAATGGAGGGAAATGGGCGGAAAACGTGGTGAAAGCACCTCCAGAGATAGGAATGGACCCTCCTCCCCCAGTCGATCGATAGATGGGGAGAGAGAGAGACTCGAGGGGTAGATCAGGAGAAGTTTTGCGGGGTTCGCAGAGTTCGAAACACTGTCTCCTCATTTCACACACTCTCTCATCGGTGAAGAGTGTGTGCGAAATGAAGAGACCGTGGCCTCTCATTTCGCAGTCTATGGGGAAGGTTCGATTGATCCCCCCCTAGTGATCTACCAACATGCCTCCAGAAAGGGGTCGGGCGCGAGAGAGCGCGTGAAAGTGAAAGACTCTTTTCAATGTTGCAAGCTCTGACTCCTTTCTGGAGGCTCGAGCGGAAGAGTCGGCTTTGCAAATAAATTAGCCCCCGACGCTTAATTACAACGATAATAATAAAGTTTACAAAGATAGGCGGGGGGCATGTCGGGACACCTTGTAAAAGGAGTGATGGATGAAAGAGATATGGGGAGGGGGAGAAGGGAGGAGGGAAGGGGGCGGAGTCTCGGGGCGAGGAGAGAGGGGAAGGGTACGGTAGGGGTAGATCAATGGGAACGGGAGTTCATAGCTACCCACATTCTTCATCTAGATGGTTCGTCTTCTTTCAAGTTTGACACTTTTTTTTCGGGGATCTGTCTATAGGCACTCTCTCGTTTTCGCACACTCTCTCGCCGGCGTCTATCACTATTTTTGGAATGGTTTTGCGGCATTCTGTTAACATTTCTGAAGCTTCGCTTTTACGCCACATTTCGGCCTATTTCTTTCGAATTCCCATTCTCAAGTAGCCCCAATCTCTCTCTCTCTCTCTCTCTAATTGGCAGTCCCCAACTTCATCATAAAACGGCATTAGACGGTCTCCGGCTCTGGGTCGCCCACCTTGATCCGCCCCCAATAAACCATTGTCAAATCACGGGAAACTCTCTCCAATGAACACACTCTCTCGGCGGTTAGGCAAAATTAGAGAACAGGGCAAACGGAGAGGGCGCAGGCACGGTGAGGAGTGTTGATATACAGCGGGCCTAATTAGCGGCCCCGGCCGTACTTTCGCTGCCGGTGAATTGTGTGCAGGTGCTTCGTAAATCAAGAAAGGGAATGATCTACCGAAGGGAACCGGAAGAAGCAACCGGAGGGGTGTGCCCTTTTAGAAGTCTTTTGGAAATATTTTTTCTCGAGTGTCCTGAACAATTTCAACAGAGTGATCGACTCCAGAAAAAATATCTAATTGTAAAATAACAAGTTCTAAAGTTCTCCGGAATGAGTTACTCTGGTGTGCATGTCCAGGATGCATGCAGGTGTAATAAAAAAGCATTAATTTCTATAATATAATAAATATTCTATTAGTATAATAAACATTCTCTTTCTATAATATAATTCTATAATAAAAAGCAGGGATCCAGCAAAAAAACATAGTGTCGGGAAGTAATAATAAAACACCGCAATTACCGTTGAAGATTCGTGATATAAATTTTCTAAAAATTGTGTGTTTAATTGTTTTGAATCCTAACCAAAACCAATCCTAGCAATTTTTGTATTCGTAAGCGCGGCTTCAAAAAAATTAGCCTTCACAAGCCACAGCATCAAATGAAAATCAATAAAGTATGTTAATTAAATTATATAAAAAAGAAATTGTAGATAAATACATGAAACGAAATTAATTAGTTGCTAAGGGTAAAAAGAAAGAATATAAAGGGTTCCTCGCATAGGTCTGGTTTCAAAGAGTAACTGTAAACTCAGTCATAGAAAACTGAAAAGGGTCTCTTGAGAGAGAGAGCCTTTTCAATTTTCATACTCTCTCACCCAGGACTGACCATCAATTGGTGCGCCAAGTTGATACAGTAAGAGTGGCAATAATGGGTCGCGGCCGGCTGATATGCCCCGTCAAAGGGGGGTCATCACTCACTAATCCTCTCCCACTATCACCCACTGATTCGGTCGTCAAACATAATCTCTCTCTCTTTTCCTTCCAGTCGGAGACCAAAAGAGAGGCAGAAAGGGAAGCTGATAATGAATGATGAGAGAGAGAGAGTGATAAGAGGAAGGAATAGGAGGAGGGAGGAAGTTGAAGTTTGTAGCTGACAGTCTGAGGGGTAGATCATTGACTCAGTTGACGATAGATCGGAGGAGTTACAGTAACCCAGAAAGCTGGTTAATAACTTGCTGGTCAGAATAATGCTTATGATGAGATAGGCGATTGGTAACCCTTTCTAACTCCAATCGATCATAGATCATTCACGGTAGATCATTCACGCAAGGTTAGTTGCCGATAGTTAGGAGGTACAGTACCTTGAATAGACAAGAGTAGCATTTCGCAGTGATAGGGAGAAGATAAAGCTACAGTACTCCATCTTTCAATCTACGCTTTTTGTGTCCATCGTGTCTGCGAGTATCGCCTTGCTCTTTCACAACCGTAAACTTTAGGGTGCGCGAGTGAGGAGAGAGAGAGAGAGAGAGAGAGAGAGAGAGAGCGAGAGAGACCTCATGTGTTCGCCTTCCCTTCAACTCTCGAAGGGAGCAGAAGGAACCCGACCCTGTGGATGACAAGGGGGGAAGAGTGAGTGGCAACAGAGAGATATGGGAGAGCAGACGAGAGTGAAGGGAGGGGATACGATAAAGGGGGATACTGTAGGATACGGTAGAGAGGGAGGATACTGTATTTAGACGGGGAGGGATACTGTTGTGGGAGAAGGATACTGTGGAGGAAGAAGGATATTGTAAATGGGGAGGGTACGGTAATGGAGGGGATACTGTAGAGGAGAGGGATACTGTAGAAAAAGTCTTGAAACTGTGAGTGGGATACTGTGGAGTGTGGTTGATATTGTAGAAGGGAGAGGATAGGATAATAAGGGGTACTGTAGGATACGTTAGAGAGGGAGGATGCTGTAGACGGGGAGGAACACTGTAGAGGGGGAGGATACTGTAGATGTGGAGAGATACCGTAGAAGGGAAGTTACGGTAGGTCAAAGCGAAGCAAGAGCTGACGAAGCAGTGATATGAAGCGAGAAGAATAGTCAGATAATTTCAATTTTAATTTCACACATAAATAGGGAGGATACAATACAGATTAGGCTAATTATCAATTGATTGGCTAATTCGCCATTTGAATGATCAATCGGCGACAAAGCCATCGATAATTCGCAATTTGCGTGTCTCATTTCACTGTATATAAACACAGATGAGCGGTCTCCTCACTACGAAAAGTCAAAAAACAATATGGCCCAGTCCGTCCCTCCCGGAGATATCGCCACCCAGCCCGGCACCAAGATCGTCTTCAACGCCCCCTACGATGACAAGCACACCTACCACATCAAGGTACCGTACCCTCTCCCTTCCACCAATATCGCTTTGTTCTCTAGATCAATCTCCTCTTACCGTATCGATACCCTCCCATTTCCCTTTTGAGATCCCAGGATCCCAAGATCAACCTTCTACTTACCGTATCCATTGCAGGTGACCAACTCGTCCGCTCGCCGTATCGGATGGGCCTTCAAGACCACCAACATGAAGAGACTCGGCGTCGACCCCGGATCCGGAGTGCTCGACCCCAAGGAGGCCGCCCTCATCGCTGTCTCTTGCGACGCCTTCGCCTACGGACAGGAGGTACGGTATCCAACCTAGCCTGACTACAGTATAACTCTAGCTCACCGTAGCGTCCCAATCTTACCCTTGCAGGACACCAACAACGACCGTGTGACCATCGAGTGGACCAACACCCCTGATGGAGCCGCCAAGCAGTTCCGCCGCGAGTGGTTCCAGGGAGACGGCATGGTCCGCAGAAAGAACCTCCCCATTGAGTACAACCCTTGATTTCTCATCTCGGGAAATACTGTATAAAAAGAGTATATGATGTATGATATTTGATTTGATAACATCAGCTACTATAACACAATAACTACGGTAGTTTGTAGTATTATATTGCACCCAGTGTACTTACTGTACTTCCAACAATCTGTTCGCGACTTTCTTCTTGATGTTTCCATTTGATCTCATGAGATCCAACCTTCCGCTCCTCTTGGCCATAATACAATGCACTGCAAAATTCAGATTAACTTCGTTCGATATCATTACCCATTTCGCAAACGAACTGGTTCAATTTACAATACTCTTCAAACAACTTGTATTGGCTGTCCGTCTTGATCAGGGTAATGGGATTTTGAAGAAATCCTTGCTGTGTCATCTTCAATTCGATTCTATTGAATTGAGGTTAAGTCCTGCCTCATGTGTTTGAGATTTGGGTAACTAACTGACTAGTTCATTTCATGTTACACTCTCTCACCATTTCGCCTGTGCAGAGTGTGCCAAATGATCTCTATTTTTGTTCATATCAACCGCTCCGATCATGAAAATGAGTTGCGACTGAGGGAATTTAATGGGGTTTCAGGTGACACAAAACCTATTTCCAAAATACCATTCACCTGATCAGGTTGATCCCACCGCTAAGCAATAATCAGGTGAAATCGCACAAAACAGGAAACCCTACTCTAATATCTCTGATCCTGGGGGTATGGGAAAAAAGTGCCTCGGGAAAACCACTCCCCAGTGAAGGTGTTGATTTTGAGGGATTCTACCAATTGTTGGGAAAACTTTTTGTCACGTTAGGATATTAATTGCAAACCATTTCCTCTTTTTCATCTGCTTTATTTATCTTCAATCAAACATCTGAAATAACAAAGTACGAAATTGTCATGAGAGTAAACGCAACGGGATGAATAGAACCAACAACAACAGCAAATTCAACAGATAATCCCATTGGGGCGGCAATAAATTAGAAAAAAATGAACACTAAAGAGTCAGATTCGAGCCAGTCACATTGCAGATGCCAAAACGATGGTTCGGGTATCTTCATTTTACACAAATCTTTTCCACTGTTAACGAGAGAAGGAAAGAAACGAACAAACAAGAAAAGGGAGAGCGAGGTAGTGTGCGAAAAGAAGATAGTCTAGCGTGTTCTATTCAAATTCTATCAAAGGCCACTCCTAACTGCTTAGAGTTAGGCTTAGAGTTAGAGCTAACTCTCCTTAGAGATGGCTGGTAACGGCGAAGAGCATATCCCACTCGTCCTCTTCCACTACTTGCTCTTCCACCACTTCTCCTTCTCCTCCTTCTCCGTCCTCTTCTCCTTCTTCCATTGCTTCATCATCATACTCCTGCTCCTCCTCTGGATAGCCTTCCTCCTTAATTAATTAATTATTATCAACAATTTTTTTATAATTAAGAATTTAGTCGTATCGCCCTCATACTGCTGCTCCTTGAATAGATATTAATGGTTTTAATTTTGGAGACAGGTTTTCAATATATTATCTCAGGGTTTCATGATTTTGCCTGGAAATCATAGATCGGAAAACAATGCGTCGTCCTTCAAAGCCCAGAATTCCCTTGAGGATTAAAAAAAACTAAATGAATCGATTCATTTGAGGAATATCCTATTATAAATTCGCAAACACTCGTCCAAAAAAATAAAACGTTCTGCTGGCGAGAGAGCATGGCAAAGTTAGAGACACGCAGAGGTATGGAAACAGAGTGAGTGCACAAAACGGTAGTCCATTTAATGAACGTTTAATTTAAATATTTTAATAACTCTGGCTTCTCATTGGCCTACCGTACCCTACCGTATCCTCCCCCCTACAGTATCCCTCTTCTAACCTCATCCTCTCCTCTCTCGTAGTACTCCACTTCTTCCTCCCCGACAGTCTCCTCATACACAAAGCCGCCCTCTTGATAATAGCCGTCCTTCAATAATACAAATTTTAAATGTTTTTTTTGCTAAACATCTTAGACTTAATCGACGCATGAATATCCTACTTCATGGTGATGATAAGTCTTGGAGCTGCCGTTTAGTAACCCGGAAAAAAATATAAGTTTCAAAATGTTCTGAAACTTTCAATCCCAAACAAATCCTGGGAAAATATATTGAGACAGTTCCTAAACGGTAGTTCCAAAATGTCCTCCCACCTCCTCCTCCTCTCCTGCCTCACTGTCCCTCTCTTCTCCCTCCCCTCTCTCCTCATGCTCTTGTTCCTCTTCACGACGCGCCTCCTCCTGTGATAATACCAAATTCTAGGGATTTCAGGGAAATAAGTTACAGTACTAGTCAAATTGCCGACCCTATACAGTAGTTTTTGAACAGACACGAAAAATGAAACGCAAAGCGAAAGATACAATTTTAAATTCTACTAACTCACTGCCTTACTTTGTCATTTAAATAATCAGGAAATGAAAAATATTGCAGAACATTTGTTTAGAATGTTTTTCGGGTCTCTCTCTCTCTCTCTGACCTCTTCTCCTTCCTCCTCTTCCATTCTTCTATCGCTGTCACGAACGATCGTCGCGCTCACGTTGCGGCACTGCAAATGCGTTCAAAGTTTTTATTCCGCATAAAACTTGAGAGATCAAAGATCAAATCGGATGAAGTACCTTTCCTTGACTGAAGTGGAAGGCGGAACGGGCAATTTCGCCACATGCACAGCGGAATCGGATGCCTGCCTGCAATTAATAGCATTATTATTATTATTATTATTTAAATAGTATTATTATTATTTGTAGCGGTTATCTTCAACCAATCAACAAGTCGATCCCTCTAACGCCTTCGCGATTTATACAATTTTTACCGCATAGAATAAAAAAAGAAAGCAGTAAATATATTTTATCAACACCCCCCCCCCCGTCAACGACTCCAGAAGTCTAATAGGCACAGGCGAAGCGATTAAACTTTGAAACTCATCGCTCTCCCGCTTGAACTCATGGTTTCGCAGACTTATTTCCATGTGAGTAGTTTCATACCGACCACACATTTTAAAGCACGGACAATGCGCGTGAACACATTTTTGAATAAGCTTTGACCATCCAAACATGTCTAAAACGCGCGGGAAGAAGAGTTTAGTAAGAATCAATTGAGTAGACCAATTTTATGTGACGTGCGCTAAAGGTCTGACCAGTTTTATGCGAAATCTGACCAGCCTATACATTTCGCAGTAAGCCGAATTGTCCGTGGGACGAAAATTTACGATATCGACCTGCATGGGCGTAGTGGCGTGGCGCGATCTCAGATGGCCGGCGTATGATCCTACGTTGAAGGTAGAGTAGTCCTGAGAAGTAGAGTTTGAAATTCGGGGCAAATAATTATAATCATAATTTATCTACGCCCGAGGCGCATTAGGGAGAGCGTACGAAATTAAGAGATTGAGTCCAATTACAAATTACAGATCACAGATTTATCCTGACATCAAGGCAAATGGATCTGCAGGAAGGTAACGTCGTGGTAAAGGTGGTCAGGATCTTCGAACTCATGACGACAGGGTCAAGAGAATGCTTTTAAAGCGACAGAGGGACAGAGGGACGCTTGAATCCGATTATTCACCCGACCCGAATTTAAAGCTCTAATGAGAAGCATCAGTTACAATGCAATATTTACCAGTGTCGCTCTGGGGGCGCTGTTCAAGATGCGGTATCAGAGAGGGAGAGACCCATTCACAACATTCGAAACAGAGTGGGAGAAAGGGTTAGAGAAAGAGAGCTATGGCGAGAGAGTGCGCATAACGAGAGGGTCAGACTACGAGAGATGTTGTTGGCATGGTGCCAATTGGATGCTTACCTCACACTCGACACAGTGCATCGCCGTAGTCGACTTGTTGTCTCCCGTGATGCTCCTCCTCTTGTTCGGCGCCCCTTTAATACTATTATTATAATAATAATAATAAATAATAATAATAATAATAATAAAAATAATAATATTACTAATATGTTTATCTCGTGTACTAATAAATAAGCTATTCACACAAAAAGCGTGTCTAGTGAGTGCCTACAAACAAGGGATACGATGTCGCAGGAAGAATGCGAATCGAATGGTCACAAGTTCGACCCCCCGGGCCTGCAGATCCACCGATGGTAGTGATTGGTAAATCACGATCCAAACATGCCCCGAAAGGGGTCCCGATTCACGTGCACACAACACGAGGATAGCCTCGCAACAGGCCGCTGATCATCTCAGGACAGGCTCTCGTTGCCCCTCAGGCATAGGGGTGGTCGAGACCGCCTTGCGTGTAGAAGACCTAGCACCTTTACCTTTACCTTTAGGGGGCGCTACAATAAACATGCTAGCAAATCAATCGAATGTTACCTTCCTCCTCCTTCACTCCTTCTTCCTCTGCCCCATCCACCACCGCACTTCCCGCGTTCTCACACTGAAAACAGTGAATATTAATTAATTATTAATTGTTAATTATTGTTATTAATTAGCCATTATTAATTGTATTAGCAAAATAGTGTTGCAGGAAACCACACGTAATTTACTATTATGCAATCCGCGAAGGATATTAGATAGTTGTCAATTTGAATAAGATAATAAATAGTTGTCAATTTTTCAATTTCTTCGCTTTATGGGGTAAACGCCGTTCCTCTTTTCCCTCTCGTTGGGAGGTCAAGAGGGCAATATGGGGAAGGGGCTGGGAAGCATTTCAACTTCTTTTAAAAAAATCGACTAAATCTGCCCACTTACATCCATTATTTCATCTTCGGCTGGCGCCTGTTTGAATCGCTTGTGCTCTCTTGCTCCTCTTTTTTTCCCGTTCTCCTTCCCATCTACCGTATGCTCCTCGTCATCCTGAAGGATTTTGTAATCATTTTTTTTGAGTTAAGGATAATTTTGGCCGATACTATGGTATTACAGTGGCTTCTCTATCGGCGGATGCATTCCACATCTCTCTGATATCAGTTGCGGATAAAGGATAATCCGAGAGTTTGAAATTCGGGTAAATAATTGGATTAGATCTCCTGATTTCGCACACTCTCTACGCCGGTCGATTGGTGAGAGTGTGCGAAATGAAGAGATCTAATCCAATTATTTGCCCGAATTTCAAACTCTAGATAATCCTAGCCTGGTTGCCCACTGACTACCACCGAAACAGATTCTCATAGTTATGGGAATCTTTAATTTATGTACGCTCCATGCAAAAACACTACATTTGTGTATTCCACAAGACGAGTTTCTTTTCAGTATTCGATAATAATCCTAAAGTAATCCAAAAAAAATTTCTCACCTCCGTCATTCCCTCGTCCATCGACTCGTGCTTGACAATCTTGTGATCTCTCTTCTCTGGTCGATCAATCTTCCTCCTCTCTACCGTAACCTCGCCATCTCGAACGATCGTCATACTCGCGTTGGGACACTGAAACGAGGATATTTACTAAGAAAAAAAAATATTTTACTCCTTTTGGATATCTAAAGCACAGAGACACCGACGACGGTGTCGTATATGGCACACCTCTGTCTGGTATACGGTATACGGTATTGTCTACGGTAAGCAGTACGTATGTCTGGTATGTAGTATGCTCACCCTGAGATTGATGTGTCGGTCGGAGCGACTCAAGTTGCCGCACGAGCAGCGGAAGAAGATTGCTGCCTGGAAAAAAAGAGAGATCATACCGTAACCCCCGGTAGAATACGGTGGTTCTAGAACTTGTAAATTCGTTGACAAAAATGATTTTTTTGGTGATTAAATATATTATCCTTTTCTCGACGCGTGCGGATAACATACAAGGTGAAATGATTAGTTGTATTTTAAATAGAATAGTTTTGATAACAATTTAAAAAAAAGAAACCTCGGCGGGATTAGTGCTGTGCACCAGAGTGAGATGCGTACAGTAGGCATCGACAACGTGTGTGCCGAACTCCTACAACGGCGATATTGATTATTGATGGTTTATCAAACACAATATTTTTTTAAAACTACAACGATTCGACCACTTATATTGACCCGCCTCCTTGTAATGCCGCGCAAATTTCATGGGGTGCACATCAGTTTTATGCACCCTTTCATAACATTTTTCCTAGTGAAGCTACAACTTCCAAACTTGATACAGGGATTGCAAGCGACGTTTGGAACATTTTCCTTTTAATTGGGCCCTGTATCAAGTTTGGAAGTTGTAGCTTCACTAGGAAAAATGTTATGAAAGGGTGCATAAAACTGATGTGCACCTTGCACCCCATGAAATTAGCGCGGCATAAGTGATTCTCTGACAGGATAATGCACAAAGAACTCACACGAAACACCTAACCGTGACAGAATAAATATTTGTTATATATATAAAATCAATAAATAAACCAACATCACACAGCACGCATCTCATCTCGGTCTTCGACTTGTTCACTCTCTTCTTCTCTTTTCTCTCCTTCGTCCCCTTGCTAGACGGTCGCCCTCTCTTTCTCCTCACTGTCTCTTGTGGTGGCTGCAGTGGGGAGATCGAGAAGTTAGCCTGTAATAAATACCATGAAATAAAAAATAAAAAAGAAAATAATAGCCTGCAATAATATATGGCGGGCAGACTCTTAAAAGTAACGGTTGAAACATAATAGGAAATCGACCAATTTTTACGTGTTTTGGAGAAAAGCAACTAGCTGCATCGTTCTTTTCAAATTCTAAATGCGGGCCAACCTCAAATGGCGCAAAATCACCGGACACCTATCGAGTTTGACTCGAATAATGCAATCTATTTAGTGAATTACACGCGACTGACCTTCTTCTTCGCTGCTTTCTTCACCACGAGCCTCAGATCATCCGGATTAACGACCGGTGAATCGCCAGATACTGTAGCCTGAGATAGAAAAAAACAAATTAAAAATATTTTAATGACCCGTCTAAACTGGTTGCTTCACGTTATTTTTTTTCCAAAATTTTGGCTCACCTTCTTAGTCCCTCCTCGCTGCACAACAGTCTCGTCTTCCACTGGAGTATCGATCGCGTCCTCACCCTGATAATACCCTCGCATATAATGCAACCCTTTCTTTTGCAGAATCCTTTCAAGAGAAAACGAAAAAGAATTTCGTTACTTTTTTTCTGAACTGACGCAGTATTATATTTTAGTGTTTGGAAAAAAAACAAATTTCCGTTTTCATCCGTACCGATCTTCTCGCCTTCTTCTCCTTTTCTCGCTTCACAACACTCTGATCTTCCAGTCGAGTATCGATCGCTCGCTCGTTCTGATAATGCAGTAAAATTACACATATCACAATCTCCAATTATTCCATCCAAAACAGCCCAAATGACACGACATATTCCAATGACATGTCCAACATCTGTATCTATTCTATTTACATCATGCAACCTGTTTTTTCTTCATATTTCGCTGTGCATTGCTATTAAAAACGTACTTCCGCACGCATCCTTCATTCCCCAAGATCACTACAAATGTAACACATTCACACCTCATTATTCGCTCCCTCCACTTCCGACTCCACCTCTACCTTGGCATCTGTTGCCGTGTCAATCTTGGCTGCTTTGGGAGGTCTGCCTCGGCGACCTCTCGGCTTTGCCCGTTCCTCACTCAGTTTAGCGTCCGAGTCGACGACTACCTAGCAATCAATATCATGATAAGTTACCGTAACTTGAAGAGCTACCGTAATCGGTCAATAAGAATCAACGATTACTTAGCAATCAATACCATCATCAGTTACCGTAACATGAATAACTACAGTAATGGGCGATAAGTTCACATCAATATTTGAATTATGTCCTCACCTTCTTAGTATCTTCTCTTTTCACAACAATCTGATCTTCCACTCGAGTATCCATCGCCTCCTCGACCTGATAATACAGTAATCACAAGATATCTCAACGATTGATTTTAATTCTTCGCTATGGATTCTTACTAGACTTTAAAGTGCGGGTAAATAATTAGATTACAATGTGTCCACACTTTTTTAGAATACTTTTTTTACCCATTTTTCGATTCGGTAATAAGTGGACATGCTAATTGCTCACCATCTTTGCCGCTTCTTTCTGCACCGCCAGCCCAAGCCCATCCACATTATCGATCGTCGAATCACCAGATACCGTATCCTGAAGAACAACATTGATCATTAACAATAATTAATTAATAATTCTAATTAAGAAAAGAATTTTTTAATGAATAAAGAAAATTAAGGAAATTGCTAACCTTCTTCGCCTCTTCTTTCTGCACCGCGAGCTCATCCAGAATATCGATCGTCGAGTCACCCGATACCGTAGTCTGAAAAAAATCAATATTTGTGTTATAAAAAGAAAACTACATCGTGCGTCACTTCGGGGGGGGAGTAATGATCAGACTCTCCTCATTCTACATGCTCTCTCATCGATCAGACAGCGCGAGAGAACATGAAGAATTGAGAGGGTCAGACCATTACTCGGGGGGGGGGGGGGGAGTATGGGTTACAACAAATATAAAATATCCTCACCTCTTTATTCTCTCCATCCACTCCCGGTTCAATCTTGGCGGACTTAGGGGGTCCTCCATTCTCCATCGCTCCCAATGAATTCATCTCCTCCTCCTGCAATTCAACCCGGGTCATCAACTATTCTCGAAAAAAATTTTTACAATTTTTAAATTATACATTCATGAAATGGACATATTGGTGGTGCACTCTCTCTCTCTCTCTCTCTCTCTCTCTTTCTCTCTCTCTTTCTCTTTCTCTCTCTTTCTCTCTTTGATATAATCTCTCGCAGCCGGAACTGTTTGTTAGGAGCGGAACGTTTTATTATTGCGGACCAGTGTTTGTAAATTTATAATAATTGAGGGATATCGTATTCGTAACCGGAGATCGTCCTGAGATATACCTGTCCATCCGTCTCACTGAAGGGATCCGCAATCTCAGGCGCTGCTTCGGGCTGGTCCTGATGAGTAAGTTGTAAGAAAATTGTTGTATCGATTAATACCGTAATTGTAGCCATGCACTAATCGGGACACATACCTGTCCATCTGTCTCACTGAAAGGCTCCGCATTGGCAGGCAGTAGTGGTTGGGGCTCCTCCTCCTGATGAATAAATTATATCTTACTCTGTGAAAGTTACAGATATTGAAGACTGCATTCAGTAAAAAATGATCAGACCCACTCCATTCTACAAGCTCTCTCATCGGTCAGACGGTGAGAGAGAGAGCATGTGAAGTAGAGAGAGAGGCAGGCATTTCCTCCAGACGTGCATAGCGTAAATACCTCTTTGGGAATACTGTAGTTCGGAATCGCAGACTGCTTGCTTGCATTGAGTCGATCGAGTACGAGGTGGAAAGCATCGAACAGATCGTAGGTCAGATCGCGGACTGGCTCCTTACTGTCATATCATTTATTGATTCGGAGTCCGCTTACAAACGCCAACCATTTATGACCACTAACGAGTACTAAATAGTAGTTCATAGATTTAACGGCACTTTCCTAGCTCCGCACTAGGCCACGCCCCTCCGCCCCCATCTAACGCGCTCCCTCCCCCTCCCCTGTCTGCACCGGTGTGCAACCACAAGTTGATATCAAGCTCATTCACAAGTTGGCATCAAGCTTGAAGGCAGCTTGTGAATAAGCTTGATATCAACTTGTGAAACAGCTTGATATCAACTTGTGGAATCTCTGTGAGCCTCGCGCTCCCGTACCCTTGTTTATACTCGTGTTCTTTCATGTTTTTTCAAGCAAATCGAACAGTTTATCATGCACAAATCGTTTACATGGTGATATGGTATACAAAATATGATTCTTCTACGTGGTGATTCTTCGTATAGAAAGGACGCAGTACCTTGAGTGTCGACTAAATCTCCAACTTGATGATTAGAAGTAGCACAAATGTTCTCGCCGATAGAACGAAACATTGCATAAGAAAATGTATAAAATGGATCTGAAAAGAAGATTATTCTTCAATTACGAACCTTTTGTGACGAAAAATTGCATAAAGATCAGAGGCCTTTATTTATGGATGAGAACGTGTAGAAATTATAAGTATTACACCAAATATCCATTTCGGACATCTTCACATTCTGAAAAGACGAGAGTTTCATAGGAACTCCGCAGTAAATAATACCTCAATGTGAATGTCGCCGTTCTCCACGATTCCCGTAGTGGTTTTAGATAGAAAATACGATGAAATTCGATAAATAACAGTAGAAAATCGATAAATTGATTTGAAAATGAGACGCGGTGAACGCGCCCGTGCTTTGAATGCACTGTCTGGAGTTGTTTACGAGTATTTTCCCCAGTTACGGCAACTTGATATCAACTTGTGAAACTGCTTGATATCAACTTGTGAAATCTCGAGCTTGATATCAAGTTGATATTCGCTCTAGGCTTGATATCAACTTGTGGTTGCACACCGGTGTGTCTCCGCCCCTTCCCCCGTCTCTCCCTACGTCTCAACCCCGTCTCGAAATTGCGCGTTCCCTATAAGCGCACTCCTTTCGATCCCTCTCCGCGGTGCGCCGCCGCTTGGCTCGTAGGGGGGAAACCTCTCGCCAATTTTGGATAGGGACCACTCTTCCCCTCGGGGAGAGAATGGTCCCTCCCTCCCCTCCCTTCTACAAGGGGGTGGGGCAAAAGGGGGAGGAGCCTAGTGCTGATCTAGGAAAGTTCCGATTTAACTATTGTATTTTATTGTTCTAATATAATCAATAGAAGCTGGTCACTGTAAGTAGTATCTAGAGTGTTATTCGAAACGCATCTCACTGTCTCTTAATATTATTATTATTATTAAGAGTCGATGTGTTTCGAATAATACTGTAGATACTACTGTAGACCTCACCGTCTCTTGTCGTACTGTGCCGAGAGATTGCGCTGATTTGAGAAGCCCACGAAGGAACATTCGATGAGCTGTGACAAAAAAATAAGTAAGAACACATATTATTTTAACTGTATGTATCAGAAAATTGCGAAAACTTTAACAGAGAACATATTGTTCATCACAAATGGGAAAAAATACAGTATCATGTAATTACAGTAACCACTCACAATGGGATCAGCCTTCGGATTGAGGACGTTATCGACGATCTCAAAGATCTTCATCATCACTGGCACTGTGAGATCATTGGAGCGCAGAGACAACTCCGAACTCTGAAAGGAGATAATCAATAAAAAAATTTAAAATATTTTTTTTATTCTAAAAATTTTGACGGATCCAAAATTACTCCCACAATAAGGAGGGGGGATCTGGTAACTAACATTCCGTTGTTCTTTTCTCACGAGACCGATCCCCCAGTGCGATCATCAGCCCCAGATCTTCTCACTATCTCTCGTACAGTATCCCTAAAATCTCATTGCAGTGCTCATCAACTATCCCTACGGTATCTCTAAACTCCCCCTACCGTCTCCCTACAGTATTCCTGCCGTATCCCAACCCTTGCCATGGCGTTTGCTTTGCCTCTTACCATGTCCAAACCAATGAAACTTGAGGGGTATTCAACGGTTAATTTTTACATTTAAAATAAACAATGTAAACCTTTTTCCTCCAAACATCGATGGCTGCCTGTACCGGATCCACCGCAGCGGCCATCTGAATAGATTCAAGAAGACTGCAAGTACGATAGTACGGTAGGCAATACGGTAGGGATGCAGGTTCCGTATTGGGCATACCCTTTGGCAGTCCCTTCTTTTCTCCGACTCTCTTCGGCTTATCAGCCATAATACAGTTCTCTCGTACAAAAGGCAGCCATACGAATACCGTACTCGCATCCCTAAGGTACGGTAGGTGCATAGTGCATGTTGATTCCGCACATCATTGGAAAGTGCAGGTAAAATTCGATTCCGCCTAGACGGGTTTCGAAAATGGCAGAGAAATGGAAAACGAACCAGCGCTGTCCAAATACTTTATTAACCTTTCTGACTGGCTATTCGGAATACTGATTGCACGGACAAAGCAAATAACATGAATAACGAAATCACAAATAAAATGTGAAAACTTAAAGCTAAACTTCACAGAATAACGAACAAAAACGAATAAGTCAGTCTGTCTGAAATCCGTTTATATTGTCCCCCATTTACAGTGCCTGTAGTGGTATGCAATCGTTAGATGTAATAAATAAATACTGAATGAATGAATAAAGAATAAATACGAACAGAGATATTTGAGTATTGTGTGACTGTTGATTTTCCCCGTTGTCCGAGAGTAGAAAAAATTATGGGGGGGAATGCTAGAGATAACGCAAAAGTGAGTCAGGGGAAATCAACATTCATACGCTACTAATACAGAAAGTGGAATGGAAAAGATGAAACAGTGCTGTTTTAGACGTATTATAGCAAGAAAAATGGCGGCTTATAGCTGAACTATCAAAGATCAAAGATAATCCCATCACTCGACCACAATCTCGTCCTCGTCATGATTCTCCGCCTGTAATAATGCAATTTGTTTTATTTGGCAAAATGCAAAAAAAAGAAGAAATAGTTGGTGGAGCAATGACTTTTCATGTCTAGGAAAGTGTGTGGAGACATTGCAGTACTAGTAGAGTTATGCATGAAATGGTCAGATATGAAATCGGAAAGTTTAATTAATTAATAATGTTTAAATTTTAAAACCAATCACCTCTCCCTCTCCTTCCTCGCCGTCGAGAACGATCGTCATGCTGACATTACGGCACTGCAATTAATTAAACTAATATTAATTAAAACGCAAATTAATTGTTACATTGGTTCCGCTAATTGCGCGATTTCGTTAGCTCAAAAAACATAGCTGGTCATAAACCGAGAAAAACTAACGGTCATAAACCGAGACTTCCATAATATAAGTTCAAAGATCAAAAATCAAATGGCCGCTAACCTTTCCATACTGGAAGTGCGAGTGGGATCGACTGAGTTGTCCACAGGCGCATTTGAACGAGACTCCCGCCTGAAAGCAATCAGCAATTATCTAAAAAAACAAAAACACAAAGTTACCATAATTTAAAGCGCTACCGTAAGAGCGAATCGTGATCACGCATTCTATATTTGTGCAGAAAGTTTCAGGAATGATGCTTAATCGATAAAGCATTAAATTATTGATTAGATAAAATATTAAAGATAGCGAACCTGACGGGGCGTCTTGTTGTGACGCTTCTTCAGATGGCCAATGTACGTTCCCGGCTGGAACGTCTCGAAGTCCTGAGAGAGCGGGTTACGGTAAGTATACTTTTATTGATTAATATATTACAGTATTTGAACAGCCTTTCTTCATTTCGCTTATTCCTCCCCTTGTTCTACAGTGACTAAGGCGTTTTTACAACTCAATGCTAAATATGTATCCTAACAATCGATTCGTTGGGAGACGACTATACCGACAATCCACGACGCTCACCATGCAAAGTACATAACCCTCTGGCAGAATAAAGAATTGAATATTATTTGAATTACATGAGGAATGTGCACGGTTCCAACCTTGCACTCTACACACTGCATCGCCGTCGTCGACACATTTGCCGTCTTTCTGGGAGTCCTGCTGATCACTGGCTTCTTCTCCACCTCTTCTTCCTCCTCCTCCTCTGCTGCTGCGGCCACCGTCGCAGCAGCTGCAGCTGCTGCTGCAGCAGTCGCAGCCTCAACCTCCACTTCCTCCTCCTCTTCCTCTTCCACCTCAGCTCCTCCGTCCATCGCGCTTCTCACGTGCTGAAAATGATTGATCAAAATATAAATAGGCGAAAAGTCTACAGGTTAGAAAAAATCGTAGTTTTCATGTTATTCTGTGCAAATTTCAGGGGTGCATGTGCACTCTCTGAGGGCGGAAAACTCGTGTAACTCAGCTCAAACTGAACGAAATATCTCCAATCAAAAAGGAAAATGTTCCAAACGTGGCTTGCAATCCGTGTATCAAGTTTGGAAGTTGTAGCTTTACTAGGAATAAAGTTATGAAAGGGTGCATAAAACTGATGTGCACCTTGCACCCCATGAAATTTGCGCAGCATAAGTCCCATGAAGATTCCATATTGCTTCTCGAATCAATCTAATTTTGACATGCTAATTTATTGATTTTTCTGATTAATTCAGATGCGTTAGTCAACTCACATCCATCATCTCTCCATCATCATCCTCCGCCACTTCCAACTTCACTTTCTTCGCCGATTTCTTCACTGGCGACTCCTCATCCACGTTCCTCATGTCCGAATTATCAGATTCCTGCAAAAAAAATAAGTAAAAATTTCAAAAATAAATAAATAAAGTAATGACACTCCACTGCAGCTGCCCGCGCGTTTCCCGAAACAAAAGACCCTCTCACATTTGCGCGCTCTCTCTCTCGCCTTCGCTAAACACAGAACGCGCCATTTTTCCTCGATGGTATCATTGTATTACTGTAATAACTTACCTCCATCGGTTCGTCCTCAATCACTTCTTGCTTGATCTTCTTGTTATCTTTGTTCACTACCGTAGTTGTCTTCCTTCCATCTACCGTATTCTCGTCCTCTCGGAGGATTATCACACTCGCGCCCGGGCACTGCAAAATATCTCATTTTTTGGCGTATTTCAGTATTTGAGGACGATTTTTGAGATTCGTTATATTATTTTCATAAAAGAACGGATGCTATGGACAGATGAATCCTGTGCTATGAACCACAGTTGTATATTACACCAAACATTTTAAGGTGTTTTGCACCCTACAGTATGCACATTGCCATCTACGGTATACCTTGTTGGAATTGAAGTGGCCACTGGAGCGGCTCTCGTTGCCGCACGCGCATTTGAAGATGACTCCTGCCTGGAAACGGACGATACCGTAACCTCACGTTTGCTAAAGTACTGCAGGCATCGATACCCGTTAAAAAATTGAACATTCAAGTGAACTCCCCCCTATGAATAATAATTAATTAAATAAATAATGTTAAGGGAAAATCGATAATGTACCTCCGTCGCGTTCGTCTTGTGCCTGAGCTGGAGATGCTTGCAGTACCCTTCCACACTGTGCGTCTTGTACTTCTGAAAAGAGATATAGGTAAATGGATCGATTAAAACATACAGGTCTACATACACAAACGATCTCTACCAGCTGCTTGAGCAGCAAGGGTAACCTGCACTGAGCCTAGTTACTCACAATTGCAAGTGTTTCTCATGTTCCCCAAGTTCGGGAACCCCTCTGGTTTGGGGGCCACACAACAAAAGTCGCAAGAAAAGTATATCGAAATCGGAAAACAAAAAGGGAATGGTGAAAGTCACTGAATTCGCAACTATTGACTTGATACGGGACACACCCCAACTCACATATCCCGATCTTTTTGATATTTCCATAGTAGCATGCATGTATATGGACTACCTCAAAACTATTCTCAAAAGTTGCTGAACCCGCCTGGGAAGCGAGTTAGCAATTTTCATTCCTCGTAAGATCGAAAGAGCGCAACGTTGACAACTGGATCAGTGGCCGAGTGGTCTAAGGCGGCGGGGAGGGGAAGGGGTGAGGACATGAGTTCGGTTCCGCTCACAAGACATTTTGTTTTGCTCTTTTTTCGCACTCGTTCGTCATGTTCTAGATTGCAGAATCAATCGTATTTTATGCGTACAATTGGTCTCCTGGTCTGCTACCTCTTCAAAACGAAAAAAAGAAACATATTCGATTTTCGAAGTCTGTCGTTCGTGTTTTCCCTGCACATGTCATCGGTCTGTTCCTTGTTACATCTTCCGATAGGCCGATCAAACTTCTTGAAAGGAGTCAGAAGTGAGAGATCTTGTACAAGCATTACATTCTGACACACTGTCTTGCTCCCGACCCCTTTCTGGATGTTTGGAATTATGTGATGCCCAACTAGGAAATGATTTGTATGTCTCTCCTGTGAATACGGTTACCATCCGGGCCGTTTGCATCATCTTCTCAATTAAACTAGTCTGGATTCCCTGATCTATCAGTCAACATTATTAGAAAGTCGGACCAAATGCCTGACCGGCAGAACGTCCTGTGATGGACCGATTGGTCGATAAATCTCTTCTCTTCCTCTTCGATCCCACATTCGTTCAAGTGATGTATGTGTCGTCGTTAAAGTTTCGAAAATGACTGACAAAAAGTTGGCAAGGAGTTCATTTCAACGCGTTGATTTCTATGCAACGGTCGACCCCACTCATTTTCAACAAGTCGACTTTTCAATAAGGGGTCAAAAAGTTGATAATGGGGGATTATGGGGCCGAATAAGAGGAAGCGAAACTTATTCCATCTCATTTCCTTCACTGATCCCGAATCTCGGCGCAAAGGGAAATGAGATCAACTCGTTAATCTCTTGTCAACTTTTCAATATAATTCCTTGTCAAAAAGTTGAATCTTCTTGACTGGTCACTAGCGACGCGTCAATAAGAAATGAAATGAAAAGTCATTTATTTTCGAGACTCTAGTCGTCGTAGAGACCGAGTGATACGAGTTCACTATCTTCGACATAAATAAAGAACCCACACACGGCCCGGATGATAACCGTATTCACAAGGAAGCAGGAGAGACATACAAATCATTTCCTAGTTGGGCATCACATAATTCCAAACATCCAGAAAGGGGTCGAGAGCAAGGCAGTGTGTCAGAATGTAATGCTTTTACAAGATCTCTCACTTCTGACCCCTTTCAAGAAGTTTGATCGGCCTATCGGAAGATGTAACAAGGAACAGACCGATGACATGTGCAGGGAAAACACGAACGACAGACTTCGAAAATCGAATATGTTTCTTTTTTCGTTTTGAAGAGGTAGCAGACCAGGAGACCAATTGTACGCATAAAATACGATTGATTCTGCAATCTAGAACATGACGAACGAGTGCGAAAAAAGAGCAAAACAAAATTTCTTGTGAGCGGAACCGAACTCATGTCCTCACCCCTTCCCCTCCCCGCCGCTTTAGACCACTCGGCCACTGATCCAGTTGTCAACGTTGCGCTCTTTCGATCTTACGAGGAATGAAAATTGCTAACTCGCTTCCCAGGCGGGTTCAGCAACTTTTGAGAATAGTTTTGAGGTAGTCCATATACATACATGCTACTATGGAAATATCAAAAAGATCGGGATATGTGAGTTGGGGTGTGTCCCGTGTAAGAAGAAACTGACATCACAGATGACACAGCTCATCTCCGTGGGTGACTTGTTCGCCACTCCTCCATTCCCGAACGACGAACGTCCTCTCTTCCTCTTCGCCGACGACTCCTGCTGAAGGGGAGGCTGACCGCCAAAGAGACGAGCGAGGTCGGCCAGCACAGTCTGCGATAGTTGTGGTATACTGTATGCCGACTACTACCGTATACCTATTCCGCCCTCAAAGCTTCGAGCATAGTCTGTGATGGTTTTATATATTTATTTTCATTTATTTGCTACACACGCCAAGTGTACAACGGGAATTAAAGAAACGAGCAAGTTGAGGTATACTGTACATCTACCGTACTTATACGCTTACTGTTACCCGTTAAAACTAAAGTATCCCGTTAATTTTACTATGAACAGGTTGCGCTCTTGAAGAGTGCAATAGTAAATTTTGTCCCTATCGAACTTGTTCAAAAAATCGATAAATATGTGTTCCCTCACCGTTTCCGTCTCTTCCGGATGTATGGACGCCGTGCACGCAACGGGCGCGACGCGATTGTCCATCGGCGGAAGACCTGCTACCGTACCCTGAAATACGGTTCAATTAGACACCGGACAACGGTTTAAAAATTAGGGACAACAGCAGAAATACAGTTGCTCTTTTTTGGAAGACAAACATTTCAATTTTTTGTATATTTAAAAAAAAAAAACGAAAATTGGATTTATAAAAAAACTAACCATGTTCCTCGCTTCTCTCTGCACCGCGATCCGATGCCGATTATTGGCCATTCTCGCGGCCTGATAATACTGTACTTCAGTAAGTCAAAAGAATTTCATAGTTACTATTCCGCCTTTAAGTAGCCTTACAAATGTTATTCAAGGTCTAAAAGGGTTAACAATTTAGAAATCGCTAGGAAAATGTGGTATCGGCTATTTTCGGAACACCAAGCTAAGAAGTAACCATTTATATTTCTAAATTTCGAAATAAAAAGGAAAAATAAATAAAATAGATCACCTGGTTACCCTCTCCGTCCCACGCCGGCTCTCCCTTGACCGACAGCTTATTGAGATTAGAGTCGGAATCGACGATGATCTACAACAATTAATATACTCCATGCATACAGTATGCTACCTTCTACCGTAGTTTGCAGCTACCGTAACTTCAAGATGCATCTTTACCTAAATCAGTGATGCGTTCGCAAAACTATTTGATACATTTATAGTTTAAAATAAAATACTTTAATAGTACCCACGTTGTTATTTGCTTGGGGGCGCAGTGCATCGCCGATGAGTCCCAACGACTTCATGATGTCCTGCAAAGAAAGTGGAGCTATACGATTTTTGCCATTACCGTACTCACGATTACTGTAATCGATCGATATAATCATAGGCCAGATAGGTTCTCGCTAGCGAGGATACCCACTTCTGGACATTGTATGACGAGATACATGAATACCTCCATTTACAAGTTCTGTTCTATGATAGTGGAATAAAATTAGTTTACGATGACAGTGAACCCCATTTGACCCATCGATATCGTAGCAGGTACCTGGAAAGAGTCGGGCGGCCCATGTCCATTCATATCGTGTGAAGGAGGAGCAGCAACGACAGGAACAGGCTGCGGCTGTGGTGCCTGATGGGTCAATTTGTAGCCTTGTTAAATTAGTTTACGAATAACAATGACCATTTGAAAGTACTAAAGTGGTTTATGGTGTCAGAAAAGTGTTTAGGTATGACCGTTTCTTTCCCGTAGTGCAATAATAAGTGAATGACTGTTGAAAAACGTTAGTTGTTGGTACCTGCGTCGAGATACTGTAGTCACTGTTCGAAGACTGGCTCTTTGCGTAGAGTCGATCGAGTACGAGATGGAACGCATCGAATAGATCGTAAGTGAGATCACGGATCGGCTCGTGACTGTAATATCACTTATCGATTTTTATAGTGCAACCTAAGGATAAGGGCCTAGATAAGAGCGTGCCTTTACTCTCTATCTATACCGTAATTATACGTTCAAACTATTTCAGCTGCCGTTTTATAACGGGAAAACATCGAGGATTAGAGAGCCCTACAGCCGTATCGTTACTTAATGGTTTTCTCAATTACTTGACTTGATTTAGGCATGCACAATTACCGTAATATGGGTGATGTTTCGATTACTCTGCTAAACATAGAAAGATCTCACCGTTTGCTGTCATACTGTAGCGACAGATTGCGCTGATTTGAGAAGCCCACGAAGGAACATTCGATGAGCTGCAACATAATCCAATTATTAATAATAATATCGATTTGCCCTTCTAATTAATTCCGTAGCGTCATGCTATAGTTACATTCAAAACTCAGAAGAATAGAACTAATAGGACATTAACAATAGCGTCCATCTTACATTCACATAAAAGAGACAGTAAAAGAGATTATGAGCACAAGTAAATGCGTAAATAAATAATGATAAGAGAGTTACAGTAACCACTCACGATGGGATCTGCCTTGGGATTGAGGACATTATCGACCAGTTCGAAGACCTTCATCATAACGGGCACTGCGAGGTCCGTAGATCGAAGCGCCAGATCCGAACTCTGCAAAGAGAAAATCGATAAAATATTTTTAAAAAGCATGAATATGCACGAAGCTTGTAGTTTCTAGGAACATTCAGGACAACAACAAACCGTTTCCTGTGAACATTGCTCAATTCGCCGCACAAGAATCCCTTGTGTGATTATTTTAACAGAAATATAAGCCGTTTAAAAAAGTAGAAATTTCTAAAATACTAACCTTTTTCCTCCAGTGGTCTATAGCTGCCTGTACTGGATCCACTGCGGAGACCATTAGGGAAGATTTAAGAAATCTGCAAATAGATTAATGAAAAAAATGCTGACTACATCTCAAGCAAGGTCATACAGGTAACATTCCGATAAATAGACGGATTAGAATATTTTACAACACAAACTCAGAGTCAACTTTATCTGCTCAAATAGCCTTCTATAGCTTAACAAAACAAAGAAACAAATGCGATTACAAAAATTCAACAAAATGACAAAACAAAATGGTACAGAATAGCGTTCTAAAAACAACAACAACGAATACATCATTTTTGACTCGAAAATTATCGCAACAGTTATACAGCGGACAGACAAAGATGTGTCAGATTCGAATATAGTCGATTCTAGATATAGTAATCCTCATCTAGATACAGTAATCCTCATCTAGATACCGTAATCTTCTTCCTGATTCAGAACTCATCATCGAACTCCTCAACGTCTATCTCTTCCTCGCCGCTCTCCTCACGCACCTCACGAACCTCCTCCTCCTCCTGTAATTATATAACCCTTAAACACCATTTCTTTTTTGAATATAATTCAGGAAACAGCAGAAAGGACGCAATTTTGTCGACAAATCAAACAACGCTGTGTGCATCGCCCGAAAAAAAACTCTCAAAAACCGTTGCATAATATTTTTTAAAATGATATTGCAGATAACTACAGTTTACAAACCTCTTCCTCATGTTCCTCCTCTCCTCTCTCTCCGTCACGGACGACAAAACTTGCTTTGCTCTTTATAATTTCAAATATACATAACATCGCAAAATTATGTTTCGGAATATGCTCAGTGCTTCTGGGGCATAGCTAGGGTCCACAAGGTCCACCCACTTCTCGGGCACCCGGATTTGACAAAAAACAAGAATTGGAGTGCACAAGCGTAATTCGAAACGATATGAGTCATATTATGGCTTGTTTTGGAGGTCATGGAGAGGGCAGTCGGTTGCGCCTATATCAGAGTTGATCAGAGAACGTTTAGGTGTCGAAAAAGTGAAAATTAATTTCGAAATCGTCGAAATTGGGCTTAATAATGAACCCTCAACTTTTGATAGACCCGCATTCTATTCTCTTGATTTTTAAGTGAATATTACGAGCGAAAAAGAAATCAAAATCGGCGACTCTTTTTTGCAAAAATAGTGCTTGAAAATGGGGGTTTTAAGAGTACGAGAGTATCAACATTACGTTTTACTGTAAATAGCAATGGTTTTCGCAAAAGGGTAATTGAACCTGCGACATCCCGTTCACAAAGCAAACGCACAACCCACTGCGCCATGCGAGCTGATGCTTACTCTCTGCAATTGCGCGCTATGCTCCTGTACTACTCTGCGCTATGACACGTGCAATCCTCCAAATTGTGACGCCATTGTACTCTCCATACCTTCATTAACTACTTATCTTCTGGCACACCATCAAAATATCTCCAATTAAGCGCGCTATGCCCATAGAAAGATTTGGGAATAGGCTCCGCCTCTCCCCCCTCTCATCTCGTTTTCTCTCCCTCTCACAACAGTCGAAGCGCGCGTGGTTTTGGAGGTGTAGCTCTGCTCAGAGATAAGATATCGACCTAAATCCAAAAGATTTGTTTTAATCAGACATGTAGGCACATTTTGATACTACAATCTACTCCAGTCAGTCAATTCCGCTGACCACGTTGTGGCCCCTAGGCATAGCTACTTCTGCTAGAAGACAGAAATCAGCTAGGAAGTGGCTGGAAAGCATAGCTACTTCAGCTATATAGAACGGTAGCGCTGCCTTCTAGCTACTTCCTAGCTCATTTCTGTCGTCTAGCTGAAGTAGCTATGGCCCAGAAGCACTGAGTGGTTATTACAAATTTTGAATACTACGTTCCACTTCCAGTACTACATGTGGTGTGGCTACTGTCTGCTTCTCTCGTTTTCGCGTGCACTCTCGTCCTAGTTTCTGCTGTTTATCAGCGGAACGTTGTATTATATTGGACGAGTGTTTGTGAATTTGTAATAGCAAACCTCCTCATCCTCATCCTCCTCCTCTCCTCTCTCGTGTTCGCGAACGATCGTGATTGCGACTCCATGGCACTGCAAATATTTGTTTTCATTTACCACAATTCGAAAAGTAATACGCGCACAGATAGACAAAAGACGAATGTAAAGACCAATATCCGGCAGCGAACCACCAGTCACTAGGGCATTCTGGTGAGCCCTTCTACCTCTGATACTTGTATCGATCGATATCGAGGAGAAGAAAGTTCAAAGATCATAAAAATTAGGGTAACAATTCTGACCGCTCCGGTAGAGTAGTGCTTGGTCGAGCGGCTCACGTCACCGCACTCGCAGTGAAAAGCAATTCCCGCCTGAAAAACCCGTATTTTGAGCTACAATAAAATGGTACTTTAGATGTTGCACAGCTGCAGAATTAATGAGGAATGGACATACTATTGCAATTTTAAAATGATACGTTAATGAAATGGACTACTCTCTTTGTGTGCTCTCTTTCTGTACCTCGGCTTGTCTCTTTAGCTTTGTCATACTCTCTCGTCAGCGGAAAGTGTGATTAGCCGCGGAACGTTTTAATATTTGGACGAGTGTTTGTGAATTTGTAATAACCTGACGAGGCGTCTTGCCGTGTCTCTTCCGCAGATGGCGTACGAGCATGGCCACATTGAACGACTCGAAGTTCTGTCAAGATATTATCGTAAATACGGTAGACAAATAGGATAAGTGCTATAATAAGATGAAAAAAATGAAATGAGCGCACAAACCTCGCATTCGACACACTTCATTACAGTAGTGGAGAGCTCCTTCTTGGTGTACTTCCTCTTCTTTATCACTGGTTTCTCATCCACTCCCTCCTCTTCCTCTTCATCATCGGTCATCGGCCATTTCAATTTCACATTGTCACGCTGAAATCGTACAATTGTACACCGTCCAAAGTCGTAAAACTCTAAGCAAAATGTTAAAAATCGTTGAAATGCATGCTTCAACTCAACCCCAGTCCGACTTCCATGCCTAATATCACATTTCGGATAGCCTAATAAACTCATAGGTCGCGAAATTACGTAAAACCGACAAAGCCTGCCCACATTTCGCGAATTTGGAGGCAAAATTGAAAACTCACCCCGCATTTTCGGCTTTCCCCAACGCACCATATCGACGTATGGATTGACTCACCCCCATCATGCCCTCTCCACTCGGTTCCTGCTTAACTCTCCTCAACTGGCTCTTCAATGGCGTCTCACTCATCTCCACATTCTCCACATCCTTCCGAATGACTGTCACACTCGCGCCCCGACACTGCAAACGCAACGTTTTCAATCTTCAATCTTTACTCTCCAAAGGGCGATTTTGCGCGTGATAACATATCTATCTTGACGAAAGTTGTAGCCATGTAGAGGTATGATCATTGCAAGGCGACAAAAATTAGTGCATGGACCGGGCATCGAACCACGGACGGTTCCTCTCACCGGGCTACCTGTTTCCATTACTGACAAAAGGCAACTGCCGCAGACAAATGTTGATGACATGAGGGGACAGAATTAATGGTTTAAAAAAGCAAACCTGGTCCGGGAGGAAGTGTGTGTTGGTGCGAGTCTCGTGACCACATGAGCAGCGGAACCAAATTCCCGCCTGTAAAAATATACTTCTATCATATCAAAGATGGGCTTAGTGAGAAAAAAACAAAAATTGGATATTTCATTAAAACTATTTCTGACTTTAAAAAGGCATATTAAACATTATAATATACACACCTCTGTGGGGCTCGTGTGATGCTTGATTTTGAGATGCTGTACGTAGCCACAGATACTGTACGTACCGTACTCCTAAAAAGGGGGGAAATTTATAACTAATAATTTGGCAGCAAACATGTGTGTATGAACATCTAATTATCTACATAAATAGAAATAGGTTATGGAAAACAGATAGTGATTAGACTCGAATCTAGGACGAACTATCATTCTGCGCAGGGCTCTTCTAGTGAGCTATGCTCCCTTAAAGCGCAATGCTCCGCGCATCAAAACATGCTGAAGACGGAACTACCTTTACCTTTTTTTACTCTTCTAGTGATCTAGGGGCTACAGAAGCATACGCATAAACTAGCAATTACATTAACAACAATGCTAAAGTATGATATGAACGGTGATACAATTGCCACTTACATCGCACAGGAGGCATCTCAGTTCGGTGGAGGACTCCTCCGCTCTCTCCTCCAATTCGCCAAGCGAATTTCTCGCTCTCCGCGATCTCTTACGTGTGGGAGGAGGAAGTTGAGCTGTGAAGGGACGAGAGATGTCAGGCATCGCATCCTCAAATACCAACAAAAATACTCAGAAAAAAAGACAAAAGTATCATACCACCAAGAGGACATGCTCACTTACCTAGCGACATGTCTGTTATTTCTAGTGAATTTCTCTTACAGGAAAGTGATTTTTTTCACTCGGTGTTTTGAAATCATAGTGACTTTTTCTCAGAGTATGCAGCGCATACTGTAGAAAAGGATTCTCCATCCGACTAATTACAATTTGAAAGAGACGTTCATCAAATTGACTACTCGTGTGTACGCTCACTCTCTCTCTTTGCTATACTCTCTTCTTTTTCTGTGCTTACCAGCGGAACGTTACATTATTTTGCAGGAATATTAGTCAATTTGTAATAGCTCGCTTACGTCCGTCATTCCATCGTCCTGCTTCACTCCCTTGTGCTGCCCCTCCGTCGCCTCATAATCTTCCGCATCATTCTCGAGCTGAAAAGAAACAGGCAAATACTTAATAATTATACACCCGTAAAAGTAACCGTCGTCTGCAGATTTGACTCGAATGAGCCAAATTGGTGATAAATATGGCGCGGAAAAAAGGGGATAGAGGGAACCGCACCCATGACAACTAGAGTTTTAAAAAGCGAGTCCGAATCTCTTCATTTCGAACACTCTCTTCACCGGTTTCTCGACGCAAGAGTGTGCGAAATGAAGAGATTCGGACTCGTTTTATTACAAATCCAATGGCAACTCACATCCGGCATTTCATCTCCCATCAATTCCTGCTTGACTCTCTTCAACTGCGCCTTCACTGGTTGATCCACCTTCTTCCTCGCTACCGTATCCTTCATTTCTACCGTATTCTCGCCATCTCGAACGACCGTGACATTCGCCGCACCCGGACACTACAATGCATATTTTGTCCACAGACATAAACGTGTGCTAGAAGAGTATGCAAGGCCATTAGCCTACAGTACTATCACACATCGTTAACTAACTTTTCTTCTGATAAAGAAGTGCAAACCTTGCCAGGGAGAAAGTGCGCGATGCCTTGACTTTCGTAGCCGCAAGAGCAGCGGAAGCTGATTCCCATCTGCAAAACAAATCACACAATATCGCCTCATGGATACGGTAGCGGAGTGCGCATACGTTTTCCCCGCGCATTCTCACTTTGCTTAAACGTTTGTTTCCGATAAGTTTATTAATGCTAAGACCGACACCTACGCAGACCACTTTGACAATAATATAACCAAAAACATAATCAGTACAAACCTCGGTGAAATTAGTGTGATGCTTGCTAAAGAGATGCATCCTGTATCCGCCAACACTGTGCGTACTGTACTCCTGAAATGCATCGGAAATTATACCATAATTGCAAGTCCGAGCAGCACTCAAAGACTGGACTCATCAAGCACGGACAACAAAGGGGGTGGATTGGTCCCGCGGAATTTGGCTCGACACACAAGAGATGGTGTAGTGGTCTAAGGCGCCCTCCCCGTTTCATTCCCGGCTGTGCGTTCCGCCACCGCCCCACCAAGGCGCCCGAGTGGGTAAAGATTGGTAGTGGTGTAACCACGAAGGTACCTAGATCCTAAGAAGAGATTGGGCCCTCCGGATTGAACTGGCCTATTCTGCGCAGGCCTTAATATTAGCAGTGACTCTCTCAGGACTTGGAACATAGATAATGGGGAAGCCTTTACCTTTTTACACAAGAGAGCCCATTCGATTCCTACATGTGGGTCCGTGTTAGCGGTGACCTTTTTTCTCATTCTCTCACTTATGCACACTCTCTCGCCCCCGCCCGTTTGCGTTGCTTTGGAATCATTTTGCTCACCTCACACAGGTGGCAGCTCCACGTGGATGGCGACGTGTTCACTCCGTCCTCCTCCTCCTCGTCTCTATAAGGAGTCCGAATTCTTCTTATTCTCTTCCCTCTTCCCTTCTCCTCAGTCTCTTCCTCGGGAAGGGGAGTTCCGAGGGGCGCAGCAGAGATGTCCACAGGAACCGCCGCAGTCTGCAACAATATTTAGTGTAGCATATTACACATTCACAAACACTCGTCCAAAATAATTTTTCGACCTATGACCACAACAACCCCTGCACATCAATGTCGCCTAGGCAGACATTTACGCACTAGTAAGAGATATCTGAGCAGGTGGTAGGCAGATGGATACAATTTCTCAAGCGAACTACGGTAGTTCTCACTTACATCTTCTTCCACTCTATCCGCCATCTCATCTTGGTCGACGCTCGCGTACTGTCTGTTCGCGGGCGTCTCCTCTCCACTCTCTCCACCAGCAGTATCCTCGACCTGAAAAAAAAATATTCCTTGAATATGTACCCCGTTCAAATACGCATACAGTGCAAAACGCACACAGTAATATCAGTTTGGTAACTGGGTCGATCAAATAATCTACCGCATCCCAACCACCATCATCCACCTCAACCGTGACCCAACCACAAGCATGCATTTACCGTAACCCAACCACCGGCGTGCACTTACCGTAACCCAGCCACCATCCTCCGTATAACGTAACGCAACCACGATCTTCCGGCTACCGTACCCAATCATCATCATCCGCCCACCGCAACCCAACCACCAGCATGAGGCTACCGTACTCAACCACCATTATCCGTCCACCGTTACCCAACCACGATCTTCCGGCTACCATAACCCAGACACCATCGTCATTCCACCGTAACCAAACAACCATCATCCGTCTACCGTAACCCAACCACGATCTTCCGGTCACCGTACTCAACCACCATCATCAGCCTACCGTCGCCCAACCACAGTCCTCCGGCTACCATAACCCACTCACCATAATTCGCCATCAGTGCCCAACCTGCCGTTACCCGAATAAAATATGGATAGCATTTAGGAGAAAAAATCAAATGATTTAGAAAATCTCACATCAACATTCTCATTTCCACTCTGCTCGTCACGAACGATCGACACACTCACGTTGTGGCACTGCAAGGAGCAAATATTTCCAACCCCTAATCAATATCTCCAGAATTTATGTCCGATTGTTACTACGAAAAGTCAACGATATCAGATTCAACTGCTAGCCATTCGCACCTCTCCGTGAGCGAAGTGACGCTGCGAGCGGCGCACGTCTCCGCACGCGCACTGGAAGGCCACTCCCGCCTGGAAAGACCACTTTTTGACAATAGTATGGAGGCTATCACTACTAGAAAAAGCTAGGAAGACAAGACTAAGGCTAGAGAACGCCAGAACTAGTGGTGATTATCATGCGGACAGCGCCAATCGATCAATATATTTCACATAATTAAAATAAAACATTACTTTTTAAAAATATTTGGGGAAACGATTGAAACAGCGAATAATATGTGCACCCGAGCTGTATACATACAATTGCGCCCGCACAACGAGCATGCAACTTTCAGGGAATGCTGCGAATTTCTCTCTCTCTTTCTCTCCCCCTCTTTCCCTTACGGTTTGTTAATTTCTGAGGAGTATTTTCGGTGCGCCTATTACTAGAGGAACAGCCAAAATATCGAGGCAGTTTTTCGGGAAATGAAACAACAGTTGAGCGAATCTAGTTCTTTTTAATGAAACGACAGATTGCAATATCCGTTTTTCAAGAGGCATTGCCGGTATAGAGATGTAGAAAGTGCATTTCAGAACGTCAGCGCTCGAGGAAACACAATGGAGAGCCACTATACACAAGTTGCGGAGGCCAGATTGTGGCGCAACAAAAGGAGACGAACAACTAGACTTATTTACATCGTATCGTCCTTTTTTCTCATCGCTCTCAAACTCCTTGACCATTGCTTGATGCAATAGCTGTTCCTATAGCAATAGACGTGTCGTAAATGCTCAGTACAGACCGAAAATAGCGAGGAAGCGAGACGAAATAGAGGGAGAAAAGTCGAACCTGGTAAACCAAGCGATGGAAGCGTCCTTGGCTCTATATTACAGTCATTCTGCATGCTCGATGGTCGACCGCAACTGCACGAACACAAATTATAGCGAAAAAACGATTTACAACACAAAAAAATCAACACAAATTGAAAACACGCAAAAATTTCGAAAACTTGGCAAAACGCCAGCAAACCGGTCCGTTAAAAGGTATGCAAACTACGATAGTCCAACTCAGGTGCACATATGATTTGTTCTTTGAATTTATTTTTTAATATTTTATTTTCAAACGTAATGCTTTATTTAAATTATAATGTTGTATTTTTATTATTTAATTTTATGAAATATATTAATCGATCGGTGTCGCGGTACGATGGTGGGAGGCGCTCCAGGCGTGTTCTTTTCCGTATGGATACTGTAGCAACCTGTAGGGGCGTCTTGCCGTGCTTGCTCCTCAGATGGTTGATGTACGTGGCCACCTTGAACGTGGCGTAGTCCTGATAAAACATAAATAACACGATCATCCGGGGGGACACAATGCGAAATCGGGGGGGGGGCGAAAGAGCTGTGCGAAAACTTTAGATAATTTGCTGCTTGAATAATATAATCTTAAAAGAAAATAATCATTATAATATAGTGGAATTATTTATTTGAAATGCATTCCTCACCTCACACTCTACACACTTCATTGGAGCGGATGAGTGTCTGCGCGATCTTCTCGTCTCGGTATTGACCGCAAATTTGCCTTCCTCCTGGTCCCCCTCCTCTTCTTCATCTTCTCCCTCCATGGAATACTTAAAGGGTTACCACATGTTTGAATTCGCGCGAATTCTTATGGTCCTCGCCACGAGACAACAAACTTTCCATCCCTTTTCCGGTCTAGTGTGATTGCCTGGATGCGAGGTCACCTCTCCTCTCTCGCGCTCTCTTTGATCTCTCTTCGTGTCTCCCCTCCTCGATTCCCCAATCTCTCTTTTCTTATCATTTCCATGTCTGTGCCACGATCTACTCATTACGCACATTCTCTCGTCCGTGCGAAATAAAGAAGCCGTGGTTCAAATTTGGCACTCTAATCAGGAGCAAGTTCTGTTCGAAAAATACGATGAATTGTTCGCTCACATCATACATTTTCGTCCCACCCACAATACGGCTCATTTCGAAATATATAAACTTGCCAGAAATCGCATAAAACTGGTCAGCACTATAGCGCAAGTCCCATAAAACTGGTCAGATCTTAGTTGATTCTTACTAAACTCATCCTCGCGCGTATTTATAGATAGGTTTCGAGGGTCAAAACTGCTTCCTTCAAAAAAAAATGTTCACCCACATTGTGTATGTGTTTTAAAATGTATGGCTCACATCCATCATTTCATCTCTAATCGCCTCCTGCTTGATTCGCTTGCTCTGTCTCCTCTCTGTCGCCTCCGCCGCCGCCGCCTTTCCAGCTACAGTACTCTCTCCAGCTACAGTACTCTCCCCATCTCGAACGATCGTATAAAGTGCACCGGGACACTGCAAATTATCACCTCACTAGTTATTTAGTTATATTTCAAAACTAAAAATACTTTGTAAACTGTAAATGTGAAAAAAATATAAATATTGCGAACCTTATTCTTGCGGTAGTGACTCTCGGATCGGCTCTCGTTACCGCAAGCGCAGCGGAAAATAACTCCAGCCTGAAAAAGCATCCATTTCACAAAAGCGTTATCCATTCAAGATTCCTGATAAAGTTTTGTGGCATTTTTAAACTAAAATTATAATTCCTGATAAAGTTTAAGATTCCTGATAAAGTTTTGTGGCATTTTTAAACTAAAATTCTAATAAATAACTAAAACTTCTCACTTCCTTCGCATTCGTCTTATGCTCGTGGTAGAGGTGCTGCATGTAACCGCACACGGTGTGTGTACTGTATTTCTGAGAATAGATAGCAATTTATATTGTTCGTTTAAATCTAAGCTAGACTACTATATACTACAATGCAATGTAATGGTAATCCATTGAAACTAGGAGTATGCTATTCTCCTTGCTAACACTGGCAAGAGATGAAGGTATTTACAGGGAACATCATGCAATAGTTTGTTTGATCCCCTAATAATAACGAGCTTGTTAACGGGAACAAATTGTGGGGAGGGGAATATTACAATTATCCTATCACATCTAGACCTAGAAGATCCTATCTTCACCTCGTTTTCATCAATCCTTTCCCCCCTTTCAATTATTACATATCTATCTACTTCTAATTCCGAGGTTACATATAAAAAATGCTCTCACATCGCACAGAACGCATCTCATCTTTGGTGGCCCATTCACTTTCACCGTCTTCCTCCTTCTCCTCTTCACGGTCGCCTTGGGAGACGGAATGGCGAAGAGAGGGGTAACTTCAACGGGCGCAGTCTGCAATACGCAAGGGATACTGTAGAGCAACATGTCGGATAAGTTTACTTTTTTCGGACATTAGCGGGAGCTTCCTGCAATATTTTTGTCATACACAACATGAGATGATTTCAACGAATGCCCGACTTCAGCGGCATAAAGCCTAAAGCAAGCAATACTAAAATTAGTCTGTTTTTGGACAGATAAGGAAAGAATATAACCTTCGGCTCTTCACGCTTCACTGCGATCTGATCTTCTACTCGATTATCGATTACTGGCTCAGTAGAGACCGTAGCCTGGAATGTGCCTCACATTATCCGTTTGAACGCAATCGAGAATTGAAAAGGCGTATAGGACTTACTGTAGCATCGTTATCGTATCGTAAAAAAACACATTTTCCACTTCACGCGACATCATATCACTTGTTTTACTTCACCTACTAGATACACATATTTGATTTTCAAATTGATTGTATATTACAAGATGAAACTATGTTATTAAAGCAAAATTGCATTATTAAAGTATAAAAATATTATTTTAAAAAAATTGACCTCGCCCTCGTCTCCGTCCGACTCCGGCTCTCGCTTGATCAATAACTCATTCAAAATATCATCGTTGAAGGAGTTTACGGTGATCTACAATAATCAAGCTGAATGCTACCGTAACTTTACGAGGAACTGATCCGTGTGTACCGATCCATAAATATGAGCAACATGCTATTAGAAAAATGAAATAGAACTCACATTAGGATCTGGTTCGGGCTGCACCCCACCACTGTGTCCCAACGAAGTTATCAGATTCTGTAGTGTAAATCGTTCATTACTGGTTTCATCGATAGCTACAGTAATACATAACCGTACCTGGAAAGCGTCGCGATCTCCTCGTTCATTTGCGTCGTGGGAATCATCAGCGTGAGCAGGTATCGATTGGGGTTGGGCCTGATGGGTAAATTTGTAGCGGGAATTTTGAAGGAGCAACAATATACTGTAGATACCTGCGTCTGATTACTGTAGTCCTGATTCTTTGCGTTGAGTCGATCAAGTACGAGATGGAAGGCATCGAAAAGATCGTAGAAGAGATCACGGAGCGGATCAGTGCTGTAAGATGTTAACAGTTTTAACCAACTACCCTTGACTTGATTTAGGCAAGCACAATTACCGTAATCTAAATAATGTCATATTACTCTGCTAAACACAGTAAGATCTCACCGCAGGCTGTCGTACTGTAGAGAGATATTGCGCTGATTAGCGAAGCTCACGAAGGAGCACTCGATGAGCTGGACAAGAATATATCAATTGCTTCATTATTAACATGATTATTATTTATGATTAGTATAAATCACAGCCCTCTTACAATCACAGGTGAGTAATGATCAGACTCTCCTCAATTTTACATGCTCTCTCATCGGTCAGACAGCGCGAGAGAGCACGCATAATTGAGAGGATCAGACCATTGCTCTCGCCGGGGTGGTCGGACCAGTAGCACGGTCGGCCGGCTAACGGGCGCCTCACAGCATTCGACACAGAGTCAGCGAAAACAAGTTTGAGATAGAGAGACATGGCAAGAGAGCGCGCAAAACGAGAGAGTCAGTCAACGGGAGACACTGTTAGCATGGTGCCAACTCGGTTCTGTGTGCATAGTAGCCGGCTGATGCATTCCCTTCTTCACTTTACCGCACCAAGCAACATGTCTGAGGGGTGAATGAGATGTATCCGCTAGATTCACACAATGAGATGATAAATGAGGGTCCCACCACGGGTGGCTTGGTCCGGTAAAGTGAAGAAGTGCCGAGTATACTTACAATTGGATCAGCCGACGAGCTGAGCACGTTGTGGACCAGCTCAAATATTTTGATAATCACGGGTATTGTGAGGTCATTTGAGCGAAGAGACAAATCCAAACTCTGCAATAATGAAAATCGAAAAATCCGAAGAAAAAAAACAAAAAAAATGCACGAAAATTGAAGTTTCTGGGGATATTTTGGACAATGAACAGGCTAGAAAACAACAATCAATGCTCTTCAATTAAAAATAAATGTAAATTCTAACCTTCTTTCTCCAATTATTGATGGCTGATTGGACGGGATCCATTGTAGAATCCAATAGTGAAGGTTGGAGAAGACTGCAAAAACAGATTATTATACGATTTCAACAGTATTTACAATCATAATCTGTTTTATAACAAATTATATAGATGCAAATGCCGTTGAAATTGTAGAATCAACAAGATTAGGGAACATAAATCGGGAGAGAAAGGTATTGGATTCCGATATCTTCACGGCTTTGAAATATTTGAAACAAAATTAGAGAAAAAACTTTATTGCTAGTGGGTAAAATGAATCAGACAACAACGGCATCATAGCGTAACAACAATGGAACTCAACAATATCGAAAAAAAATGTTTCATAATTTTAACAAAAATATCTAACCAAAAGTATTCTCAAATAGTATTCGCTATTCTCTGAATACTACTGAGCTGCATTTTGTAAGCATACATATAAGAATAGAAATAGGAGATCTCAGCCGAAAGGTCAATTGATATCAGTTATCGATTTTTGCAGTATTCACTGTAGCACAGTCGGTTGATTGCCGCTCTTCTCTCTTCTCCGATCCTTCTCAACCGGTCGATCCAGCGACTAAACATCCCATTATTGGCACATTCTTCAGCAGAGTTGGGAACAAAAACAAGAAGAAAAAATTCTTGAGCTTTTAACTTGACCGGAATAATTAAAACGGAACTGCCTACTGGGGATGCCGGTTCGGTTGTGTAAATACCCTCCTGCATACTCTGTTTGTCTAACTCTTTCACATTCTCAGCCGTAATAAATACCGATCTCTCACTCAAAACGCCTACCTCGACAGCAATTGCGTCCTTCTTCTCCTTCTTTGCCCTCTTCTTCTTCCTTTCATCTTCCCTTCTTCCTCCTCCTACATTCTCATCATCACACACAACCGTCGCTCTCGCATCAACGCACTACAAGGACGACAACATTAAATGGGAGAAAAAGTCAGAAGCACGCAACATTTTTATCACCCCTGTCGTTGCTGCCCGCAATTATCAGATAGAATACAATATATTCGACCATTGGAATTTCACCTTTCGAAAGGACATGTTGGGCGCATTTTCATCACGAATCAAATTGATCTAACCCTTGATTCCATGGCTTTGATTCAGAAAAAAAACTAAGCGGATCCAAAAACATTAAGATAACCAAGTTTTCCCTCTTCAATTTTCATCACTCTATTTTGTTCGCACCTTCTTACTGTAGAAGTGAGAATAGAATTGAGTCACTTCGCCACACGAACATCGAAAGAAAACGCCCGCCTGGAAGCCGCAATTAGCATCATCAATGATCAATGATGATTCATCATAATTAACTAACATTTTGAAAATTTATTATTTTTTTAAAAAATATATCCGTAATTACTAAATATATAAATACAAAACCTCCTTGGGATGTGTGTGATGCGCATCTCTAAGATGATCCAAGACGTACTTTCTCACACTACGTGTACCGTATTCCTGAAAATTCGTTTCTACCAATTTATTCTTAATCTCTTACTGGGCAAATGACGTAATTATCATGTCTTCAATTTAAATATGCATTTACTATGGGCAACCGCGCTTACATCGCACAGGGCGCATCTCAGTTCGGATGATGGCGTTTTCACTGCTGCAACACCGTCCCCGTGGGACTTCCTCTTCCTCTTCTTCCTCTCATTTAGAGACTGCTCTTCAATGTGAGAGGCGTCCACGATCTACAATACTGTGCACATAGTTTGTCTTCAGTTTAACATCAAAACAAGTGAAAGAAATCGATAATCTGCAAACCTTTTCGTCTTCTTCATTATCTACATTATCTTCAGGCTCGCCCTCCACCTCGTCCACTTGATTATCGATCGGAGGTTCGGCCTGACAGTACCATAATAATCTAGAAGAACGTTTTTTTTCACACAATGCGCATGCGTATTCAGCTCGCGTTCAAAAGATGTTGTTTTATTTATTTTTTATTATTTGAAACATACCTCATTGTGAGTCTCTTCTTCTTCTCCATCTGACGCCGATGCATGCTTGAACAACAGTTTATTGACGTACACATCTTCGAATGAATCGATCTGGAAATGAGTAATGTGTCAAATTGACAAGTGTTTACGAATACATCAGCCAGGAGTCGATCAATAGCGTATATCGGCGGAATACTATACCTGGTCGGGATCATCCTGTCCATCCATCGCATGAGAATAATCTCCGCTAATTAGTTGATTCTCCTCCTGGTAATCATTATGAATACATCAAATGATGTCAATACAAGTAGCATTTTTTTCGCGAATAAATGTATGTAACAATTTAAGGATGCCGGTTCTGTGTCATGCATGCCCTTTGGCATATTTCATATTTTATGACTCACAGCGCCTGATCTACATAATTATCGATTGCTCGCACAAGATGCCGTCATCCTATTATATAACCGAAGCTGCCTCTGTAGTATTGTTGTTAGATCGAATAATCTTATTCGCGAATAACGATACTAATTATTTGCAAATATCCAATTGTTCTCGAGAATAGAATTTTTCGATCTAACAACACTACTCTCTAGAACACCGTATTATAGTACCGTAGTTGGAGTACTGAGGGCATCGCTGCCAGCAGGAGTACCAGCGGGGGCTGCAGCATCTACCATTGAGCGAGTAGCGTCCTGATGTTTCAAAGCAATTATTCTTTTTTCTTTTGGATACCGTACCTGCACGAGGTTACTGTAGCCGTCAATCGTAGACTGACTGCGCTTCTCGTTCATTTGACCGAGTATCAGATGCACCGCGTCTACCAGATCGTAGGTGAGGTCGCGGATCGGCTCGTTACTGTAATGGTAGAATCATACCGTAATCCATCAACACCGTATCTCGGATAACGGTATATTTCATGGTATTTTAGCCGATAGAACAGAAATAATTACTGAAAACCAATAGTAGTTTTTTTTGCAGTATTCTGAAAATCGATGAGCAAAGGACTAACCGCTGCCTGTCGTACTGTAGTGAGCGGTTGCGTTCGTTAGCGAGCGACGCGAGAGTTCGCTCAATACGATGAAAGAATCGACGTCTTATTCCAGCGAGTTCATTTCTTCCCCTGCTGAAGCCAAGATTCACCAGTCAGAAATCCCAGAGCAAGGCCATTTAAAATTCATATCAATCGGTTCTATTGACCGGATCTGGGGCTTCAAATAGGGATTCCAGTTCGACATTCGCACTACCACCTTTTGGGCGAGAGATTGATATTACGGCTTATGTAGAGATTCAGCGAAAAAGAGACAGCCGGAGGGTATATCCGATACCGAGCCTGTCATTCCTAGCTTCCACCAGTCCCGCTTATTTTCTTCGATATCAAAGATCTGCACAAATATTGTGTGTCGTATAGACACGTACACAATGGGGTCCGCCATATTTTCCCCCTCCTCTCTAGCGATTCATTCCACACACGCACTTGCATTCTGATAATGACGCCACTGAACTGGTAAGAAATGCCACTCACAATGGGATCAGCTTCAGGCTGCAGTACCGTATCGATGGCTTCGAATGCTCTCGAAATGACGGGAACGACGACATCATTCGAGTGCGCCGCCAATCCCGCACTCTGAAAGTACCGTAATCAAAGTTGCGAATGGTATGGTACTTTAATGGGAAATACTTTCAGGCACGGCTACGGTGTCAGCCATGTAACTAGGATAAAAGAGAAATATAATTGTAAAGCCCACCTTCCTTCTCCAATTCTCGGTGGCAGCTTGTATAGTTGTCATTGTGCGCTGCAATCGAGAACGTCGGAGAGTACTGCAAAGATGGTTCGATTAGAAGAAGAAAACCACTCAAAAGGCATTGGCAAGAGTAATGGGCCAAATGGTACTACGGCACAATGCGCCCTACATTTTCTACACACAATAAGAAAATGCAGATATTGATCCGACAACTTGACGGGTTCGGTTCACTCGCTGAATGAAGAGGCACCACAAATACTTTATCTTCTGCCATTTTTCATCTTGTAGCTAACTCAGAATACACATATTGAAGCAAAACGGATGGAAAAACAACAGCAAAATGACCTCTTGTTAACAAAAAAAAACAAACAAACAACAAGATAACATAATGTGAAAAAACAGCAGAGGAACGTATGTTACAGACAATATGTATAATTGCCAAGGGGCGAGGGTGTATCAACATTCTGTTACATTTGAGGGGCACTGGAATGAAGAAAATCAGACCACACCTGATTTTCTTCTTTTACTTCTCTATCAATATCTTCTTCCTCATTTTCATCGTAATCCTCATCAAATGATGCGGCGTAGGCCTCCGTATCTTCATAACTTCCCTCCTCCTCACACTTCACTTCTTCTTTTTCTTCCATTTCTCCTTGCTCCTCTCCTCATCACGCGCCACAGTGATGCTCACGTTGCGACACTAAAAGTTCCGTTTATTACGAGTAATGATCTGACCCTCTCAATTCTGCGTGCTCTCTCGCACTGTCTGATCGACGGGAGAGCTTGCAGAACGAGGAGAGTCTGATCATTACACTTTTCCCACATTGCAAGTGCCTAACTGTATTTTCAACGACGTTCTCAATTTGGCAGAGATACAGCCATTTTATCTGTAAGTTCAATGTGAAATCTCCCACCATTCCTTTTCTGAAATGGTGCTGTGAACGGGAAACCTTTCCGCAGGCGCAGCGGAACGAGATTCTGGCCTGATATTATTTTTTTTAAATATTAAAGTCATTTTTAAAGTATAAACAATAGAAGGAGAAGAAATAGAAGAACTTAAAAAGGGTTAAATTACTGTCCCTAAAGAAGTGCTGATTTTGTAAAGATATGTCTTGTCGGAAATAAGAAGAATAAAGGAATTATGATTCAGTGTCCAAAATTAGTCGATTTCTTCGTTCTCTTTAAATATAGTGTAAACCACTAAGAAAGCGTTCCATAACTATTATACGGTCAATAAGATATCGAAGATAAGAATATTTCAAATGGAAAATACCTTGGTAGGATTAGTATGATGAATCCTGCATAGATGAACTACGTAGTGACCCACGCTGTACGTTTCGAAATCCTCAACGGAAAATAATGCAAAAACACTGTCAAACTGGCGCTTTTATCGCATGCAGAATACTCTCGATCACTGCTAAATTATATGATTGCCGGAGAACTTATAGCATATAATATGTAGTGTGCAAGTAAGATCTGACAAGAAACTGGCCAAATTAAAGATACTAAACTACTAAACTCCCCAAAACTGAGAAAGCAATGTCCGATTTGTTAAAATCCCACCTTTCTATTTTTGAACATGGCTATTAGAATTAGAAATTCTCAGCGCAATTGCATTTAATTATGGAAAAAAAGTATTGATTTTCGTAACGGTGCTGACAGTGCCTCTCCCCAGTCCTGACTTCTTGTCGAAAAAGCGACTAGACTGGTTGATCTAGTCCAAAATGAGGGGAATGTTGGATTCGGGTGAGTCCAAGTTGCAAACGATCTCTTGCAACTACACGATTTCTCGAACTTTGACGGTCGGTAGAGACGAGAGAATATTTCATTTTGAGAGAGCGTTTGAGATCTTATCCTTGACTAGAGACTCCCCTCATTTTGGAATGGACCGACCAGTCTAGTCACTCTTTCGAATAGACGTGAAGAGGAGGGAGAGAGGGAGAGGCACTGCGGGCGTTTCCCCCACTGGGGTCCCGGCGAATCCCCCAGTAGAGCCCCACGTAACCTTTGATCTTTGCCCCATTGGGAGGCAGCATGGTGCCCTACTGGGGGAGAAAAACCAGAGTAACTTACATCGCATTCGAGACACCGCATCAGGGTAGTTGAGGTGTCCGGATGGTTCGGCCGCGTCTTCTTATTCTGCCTCTTCTCCTTCTCCTCGTCTCGATCGATAGACTGAACAACTACCGTATGGCAGAATAAGCAGAATACGGTAATCAGCTGATTATTTTAACCTTATAGATTATTCCATCAATATCTTCATCCAACTTGGCCCTTTTGTGCAGTCTCGTAACTGGACTCTCCGTACCCTTCCTATTTACCGTATCCTTTCGCATAATCGTCACTTTCGCGCCGGGACACTGAAAATACTTTTAAAGTACTTTTAATCTTAGTTAGTTCGATTTGGACTACCAGAGATGGATTATTAGGGCATGCAAATCATACCTTATTATGCGTAAAGTGTTTACGCATATTTCTCTCATTTCCACACGCGCAGCGGAAGATTAACCCTTCCTCAAATGAATCATTATTTAGCAATTAATATTGCTAATAATTGAGACTATTATCATTCTAATTATATATGTAAAACAAAGTGCTGTTCAGGTACCGCAAAATTTGGGAATTCGTGGCGAGTGAAGAAGCGATATGGGGAAATTTAGGCTGGGGGCTCAAGAATCCCCCTCAAACCTTGTTTGCAGTCGTGTCGTGTTTGAGTCTGAGATGCAGCATGTAACCAGCAAGGCTGTGTGTAGCGTATTCCTGAAAAAAATGGATATGGGGCTGTCCGCATTAGCTTCAACAAGGGTGTGGAACAGGGCGACAATCGAAATGGATCACAACTTGATCCTAGGGGTAACATTCGACGTTGAAAACGCTGGTGCCATTGATTTCGCAATAGGACGCCAATGAGCACCCATACGGCGCTTACTACAGTCTTCGTGCAAATTATAGATATCACCGGAAGTTGCTGATTTAACGGATAAACGATAAACGACTCACATCACACCGTACGCATCTCAACTCGTTCTCGGTCGTGTTCATTTTGTCTCGACTGCACTGGCTTCTTCTCTTTCTTCTGTAGATTGTCGTCAACTCACTCTCCGTCCTCTTCCTGTCTACCGTATTCGGCTCACATCGAATGATCGTAACTTCCGCGCCGGGACACTGCAAATAGCTTTTTTTCTCTTTTTTGACTACAGGGATTAGAATAGATGGGCAAGGAGTGTTGCCGAAAGATAGAAATGGATGGATAGGAAACAAAACATGTTTGAGCTAACAGCGAGCAGGTCTTCTCAACAACCGTGAACACTTGAACCGACATCGGGCCGTTTTGAGGCACGATGAGGGAGGGAACTGTTGCCGGCTACAGCCTAGTCCACGTATGGGAAACCGACACTTACTTACAATTAGTTACCCGATTTGAATTATTATCGATGGATATTCGAATCTGCCCATTGTAACACTGGCATTGCATCGTTCTCTCGCGAGCCCAGCTCGAAACTCCGGCGCGTCAACTGACTCCGGTCGGGGCATGCTAATTTCCGGATGTTTCTCATATTTTACTATTTTAACATTATATAATCGATTCAAATCGATCTTCATTTTATCGCTATAGCGTTTCAGTATGTGTACATAGAGAAATTATTTCGCCTATATCGAAATAAGTAAGAATAATATTACATTAGCTAATAAGTCAAACTTTTAGAATCAAATTTCGAAGGTCTGACAGCCGCAGAATCTCACCATTTTCACATGAGAGTTGTGTCAGGTGGTCTAGTTCACTATTCAAAAGAAATTAGGAGCGGCCATCAAGAACTACGGTCAGCGTGGGTTACGGTAGCACGGGTATCTCAGTGTACAGAAAGTTTGGACGCAAATTTCGAAGGTCTGACAGCCGCAGAATCTCACTATTTTCACATGAGAGTTGGGTCAGGTGGTCTAGTTCACTATTCAAAAGAAATTAGGAGCGGCCATCAAGAACTACGGTCAGCGTGGGTTACGGTAGCACGGGTATCTCAGTGTACAGAAAGTTTGGACGCAAATTTCGAAGGTCTGACAGCCGCAGAATCTCACTATTTTCACATGAGAGTTGGGTCAGGTGGTCTAGTTCACTATTCAAAAGAAATTGGGAGCGGCCATCAAGAACTACGGTCAGCGTGGGTTACGGTAGCACGGGTATCTCAGTGTACAGAAAGTTTGGACGCAAATTTCGAAGGTCTGACAGCCGCAGAATCTCACCATTTTCACATGAGAGTTGCAAAGGAAGGTCTAGTATTATATTCAAAAGAGATTAGGCGCGGCCAGTAAGAACGGAAGCTGTAATAAGGAGCACTAACCCAGCAATGATGCACATCAGAGTGCACGAGCATAGAGGCTATTGTGAGCCTGGAACTCTAACCTCCTATGTAGTGTATTGGCAAGTATTCAGTTCTTCAATCTGAAGGTCGATGGTTCGATCCCTCTCCATAGCATCCTTATTGCAAATTTTATTCCATAACTTCCCCTTCTAGTGCGCAATGAGTCGCGCGAAGGTGCACGATAATTTCGGGTAAACGCTGGCTCTGAATTACGGCTCTCCAGGATGGTGGTCCCTAGAAGCACATTTACTTTTACTGTTTATTCGACATACAGGCTTACCTTATTATCCGTAAAGTGTCGACGCATGCCCCTCTCATTGCCACACGCGCAGCGGAAGATTAATCCTTCCTAAGTTAATGAATATATATTTTTAGTAGCGTTATTAGCATTGTAACTATATTTAATACAAAGATTGTTGCACAGGTTACGCAAAAATCGGGAACCCAATAGCTCGCGAAGTGGCGAAATTGGGACATTTTGGAGTGCAACGAGAACCACTAAATACAAACCTTTTCTGCAGTCGTGCCATGCTTGTTCTTGAGATGCTGAATGTAGCCATCAAGGCTGTGCGTAGTGTACTCCTAAATGTTCTGATTTAATTCACTTTCTTATTTAAAAATATTACAATCTTTTCGTTGCGCCCATTGGAGACTGCATATTCCTTTCCAGGCACATTGCAAACAGTTTGCAAGAAACCACTTACTACAGTCTTCGTACAAATTATAGATATCACCGAAAGTAACTACTTTAACAAGTCATTAATACGGAGTTACGGCACGAAGAGGATAAACGTCCGACGCTCTCCTCATCTCCTTCTCCCACCCTTCGCAGTACTCTAGCTGCCATGCAAAAAACACCGAGTCTACCATGTCTAAGGGCATCCGTCTCTTGTCCCTCAACAATCCACGGCATGCCCCAATCTGACGGAGTAAAGAAATCGATAACTACCTACCTCACACCGTACGCATCTCAACTCGTTCTCGGTCATGTTCACTTTGTCGCGAGTGAACTGGCTTCTTCTCTTTCGTTTATTGATTGACTGAGGTGGGAACAGAGAGGAGAAATCAGGGACGGCATCCTGCAATTTCCTTCATCTCTTCTCTCTTCACAGCAATCGGATAATCTCTTACTAGATGATTATCGATCGCAACTTCGCCCTGAAGGATGCGGTAATCCACAGGTTCTTTTCCGCATTATACAGCGCATTTTTACATTTTCGAACAGAATAAATAAAAATCGTACCTCCGCCCGCTCTCCATCCGAGGAAAACTCCTGCTTGGCTTCATAAGGGAGCTCGTCATAGAACGAATCCACCTGACAATATGACAGAATTGAAATACTACCGTAATCCCACACTACCGTAATCCTACACAAGACATCGATCGATACGATCGATAATCGATCGATACCGTAACTTGGAGGCACACAATGTACCTGAATCGCGTCGAGATCGCCTCGAGTGTTAGAAGTATCAGCATCAGCAACGATTGAGTGAGTGACGTCCTGATATATACATGTTTCATGTTTCTTTTTTTTTGTTAACATGTTTTGTAAAAATACGGAAAGACATAGTATAATAATTTATTCCAAATATAATCCCAAATTATTTTCTGCGTTCCACTCGTATTTCGAGAAAAAAACACACCTCTTCTTCACCCAAAGAAGACTCCCGCTTGACTTCGTTGAGCAGCTCGTTATTGAGCAAATCCATCTTTAAAGACTACCGTAACTATCAAAGAATCGTATTTTTTTTCCAATCGATACCGTAACCAAGAGGCATACAGTACCTGGAAATCGTCGAGATCACTTGTAGCGCTAGCAGAGTGAGTATCGCCGACCATAGAGTGAGTTCCGTTCTTTAAAAAGCACCATTTTGCACCGTATTTACTTTATTTATTTTTGAAAACCCAGAAAAAATAAGAAGAAGAAAAATATACTACCTGTTCTCTTTCCTCTTCTCCATCCGAGACAGACTCCCGCTTGACTTCGTTGAGCAGCTCGTTATTGAGCAAATCCATCTTTAAAGACTAACGTATGAATCGTTTCTTGGCTTTTAGAGCCAATCTATACCGTAACCAGGAGGCATACAGTACCTGGAAAGCGTCGAGATCGCACTGAACACTAGAAGAATGAGCATCGTCGGCCATAGAGTGAGTTCCGTCCTTTAAAAACATCTTTTTTTCTATCGTATTTACTTAACTTAAAAAAACACACACACTCATTGACCAGCCAGATAGCAATCGAAACAGTGAACTTTTCCTGCTCGCTCCGTAATATTTTGTGGTCTACCGTAATTCCCACTTTTTACTAATAGAGACTCACCTCTGATATTCATCGAAATAAAAAAAGACAATATGAGAAATATTCAGTGATTCTCAAGCTACCGCAATCATTACCGGGGGCATGACAGAAGCGCAAACGACAAAAGCGCAACGGCCTCTTTCAATTGTTCTAACTCACTTTAAAATTGTCTTATAGATTTGTATAGTAGCTAGTTTGACTCGAAATTGAATTCTCTATCGAACCCACTATGTGAATTTATCCTAAAATGAGCGGAACGACATTTGCGCAACGATTTCAAAATGCGAGAAATAAAAAAATAAAAAAATATCGACTTCGATGTAAAATGGTCTTGACAAATCACCGCTGAAGTTTCAAATCAATTCTTGAAGTTTGAACAGGGTTATTCGCCGTTGCGCTTTTGTCGTTGCGCTCCTGTCATGCCCCCTCATTACCTCATCCAAACCATTGTTCCCCCCCCCCCCCCCGAAGGGGTTCGCGAATTTAGGGGGAGCGTGAGAAACATTGAATATGATATTAGAACTTCATGAACACTCGTCCAAAAAAATACAACGTTCCGCGGCTAAACCCAAATTTCGCTGGGGAGAGAGCATCGCAAAACAAGAGACACGCCGAGGTATAGAAAGAGAATACACACACCAGTAGTCCATGTCACGAACGTATCGTTTTAAAATTGTAATACAGAACTCCCTATAGGAACGCGATGGGTCAACCTCAGTTGCGTTGTGTCAGATAAATGATTAAGCACCGTATCATGTATACCTGCGTGTGAATGCCGCTGGCGAGGAGCATAGTGATCTGCTGACGACTATCATTGAGCTGCCCGAGTATGAGATGCACAGAGTCTACCAGATCGTAGATAATATCGCGGACTGGCTCGTTACTGTAGATTTATCGATTTTTTCGAAGACCGCATACTCTTGTATTCAACATGTATACTTATCATGTGTAAAGAACGCAGTGTTCGTCAAATACAGCAATCCTACGGAAGAAAATAAAACGGGAGAAGATCTCACCGCTGGCTGTCGTACTGTAACGAGAAGTTGCGCCCGTTAGTGAGAGACGCGAGCGTGAGTTCAATGAGCTGTAATTTTAATAATGTTAGGAACAGTTGGTGTTGACCACATTCTAGACCTTGAAATATTCTTTTAACTTTTTCTTCTAAAGAGTTTTCTTTATTAAAGAAAATTTCGTCATTGGTACCTCGCTCACCATTTGGTCGGCATCTGGTTGCAGTACCGTATCGATTGCTTCAAATGCTCTTGAAATGACGAGAACCACGGCGTCATTCGAACGCGCCGCCAATTCCGCACTCTGAAAGTACTGTATGCAGGTGCTATTTTATTGATTTCCGCACTTTGACCAATATTGTAATCATTTTTTGAAAACATATTGATGATAAATAAACAAGCGATTTAAATTGAATAGCATACTATGATACTCAAATTGCGCAAGTAAAAGTGCATTCTTTCGTTTGAATCAGACGAAACTGCTATCTGGAATTAATATTCAATCAAAAATATAGTTGCCTATTTCAAAAGAATAAAAGGAAATTAACCTTTCTCCTCCAATTATCGATGGTGGCCTCTACCGTTTCCATTGTCTATGCAATAGAAACCCCGTTTCTAACAAAGATCGAAGAAGACTGCAAATAAAATTCAAATTTAGAAAACCACAGGCATTCAATTGGTAAAGGTATTGTTCCGACAATTTGACGGATTGGAGTACTGTAAACTTCAAGGAATCCATAAACGCTTTATGACCCGGACGACTACAACAGAAATCGAGCTGGGGCAAACTATGCGGACAATTGACTAAATGCACAAGAATGTATTAGTAATGTGACACGGTCGAAGGAAAAAAATGGGAATATTACAATGATACACTAGTGCACACATTTTCACAGTGCCTAAACGAAATATTTCAGGGTCAAAATCGGCGAGCTATTTTCACCAACGCTCCTCTGTTTCCTCCTCATTCTCTTGCATCTCCTCTTCATCATCTTCTTCTTCCTCCTCCTCTTTCTCTTCTCGATGCTCCTCATAATCTTCCTCTATTTCTTCTCCTCCTTCTTCCTTCTTCTCCTCTCCTCCCTCTCCTTCCCAAACTATCGAGACGCGCACGTGGCCACACTAAAACATTTCAAGGAAAAAATAGGTTTTTAAAATCTTTACAGTTTCAAGGATCCCTGACACTTTATTAACTATGCTGTGGAAACAATTTTTTGACTTACTTCTTTTTTATTAAAAAATAGAGTGGCATTGGTGACTAACTATTTCAAAATGCGAACTTACCACCCCTCCGTTTTTGAAGTGCCAATTCGATCGGCTCTTGTTGCCACACTCACAGAGGAACGATATTCCCGCCTAAAAGGTAAATATTCATGCATTTTGCCGACACCCAAGCAAGCGACATCAAATATCATGAGTGCATTTGATGCGATGCAGAATGAAGAGAGCGATTTCTTGCGAAGCCATACAACTAAATTTAAAGGAACAGTGCGCACGATCGTGAGACAAGCGCCACACCTCTGCACCACATAGGCTGATAGCAAGTAGATCGCGCGCTGCATCTATGCCTACGCCGCGCGCGGAAAGTGGATCACATGCGCCAGATTTTGTGTGTTTAATGTCCCTTTCACTCCAATTCAACCCCACCTGCCCGGGAGTCGTGTCGTGAAGCTGCTTCAGATGAGTGATGTACGAGCCCACGTTGCACGTCTCGAATTTCTGCAAGCGAGGTGCCGACTAAATACAACTCTAATGCTGCGCAAATTTTATGGGGAGCAAGGTGCAAAACAGTTTTATGCACCTTTTCATAACTTTTTTCCTAGTGAAGCTACAACTTTCAAAACTTGATACGTGGATTGCAAGCCACGTTTGGAACATTTTCCTTTTCGGTTGGAGAGATTTCGTTCAGTTTGAGCTGAGTTACACCAGTTTTCCACCCTCAGAGGGTGGAATCCCACCCATGAAATTTGCGCAGCATAAGATACTGCAATCCTAGAATGTATCACGCAGAAGAAAGTGGAGGATCGTTACAGCACCTTAGTCCGGTGAGCAACTTCGACACATTATTGTATTTCCAACCAAAGAAACTGCACCTATCGGTTGGCTAATTAGTGTTCTGCTCACTAATTACCTCGCATTTGATACACTTTAGTCTCGTGATAGAGTCGGACTTTCTCATCTGCTTAATGGCCGCCTCCTCATCCACTGGTTCCTGCTGTCCCTGCGAATATCGATAGTTTATGAGCCACTAATCAAAGGCAAGTCAAAAGGAACAATGTACGCCATGTTTTGTTACTTACACAGGGCACTGCAAATTAATTTTCACATTAAAGGGAGAGTTACCCCATGCTTGAACTCGCGCTAATTTGAACCTCACCTCCTCACTCTTCGCCCTCTTTGTTTGTCTCTTCACATCTTCTCCCGATCTCTTCCTCCCTCCTCCCTCCTCTTCCCCATCTCTAACAATCGTCACACTTGCACCAAGGCACTGCAAATTTCATTGTTAATTAAAATTACGGTGGAGGTTACAAAACCGCGACTGAAGAAAAAAAACGAAAAGGGCATAACTAAATTGAGAGTAAACCTTATCGATGCCTAGAAACCTTATCGCTGAGATTGCTTATCACTTTGTGACAAGTATAATTAACCACGCATAACACAATAATGATGCCACCGCTCCTAGTTGGACAACTATGAACCGTTGTACGCTCATTACCCAAATACATGAGGCAGATCTACATTTGATGGAGGAGAACCTACAGTGCTCTAGTCCGTAGAAGTAGCTAACCTTCTTGCTCAAATAATGCTTTTGTGAGCGGCACTTTTTGCCACACGAGCACCGGAAGCTGATTCCTGCCTGAAAGGTAACCAAGCTTACATGTTAGACAAAAATCTAGAAAGAGTGTGCTTACACAATCGTAGTTCACAAAATCTACTCTTCTCATAAATTCTGATGAAAAGAAGAAATGCAAATAGTTTTGGCTATAAAAAAGGTGCTATTTAAAAAAAATGTTTAAAACCTCAACAGCAGTCGTGTAATGCTTGACTCTAAGGTGCTTCATGTATCCAGCCACACTGTGCGTACCGTACTCCTGAAAGGAAACGACGATTGGGGCAATAATCTTATCAAACATAACGAACTCTTGCTAGGCGCCCAAAAAAATGTTTTCTGTCAACATTTATAAAACAACTATTCGGTAATGTTGTATAGGTCTATACACTGTAGTCCTACTCATTGTAATATCGTACGGACGTGCCATTCCCTAGTTTGTCTGTCGCCTATTATCATGTATGTAAATAGGTTACTTAGTAGGGACGATCTATCCAGTCGTCCCTTGTCCTGTCTCGTGGAGTGTGACTCCTCTGTACTCTGTATTATGTAGATAAACTCGGTAACCCAGATACGTCTTAGTAGTGACCTGACAGGTACACAACATTGGCGATCAGAGATTCGTACTCGTTTTCACTGCTTATCTGTCGTATTATCGCGTTTTCTTGTCCCAACTCGGTGCTATTTGTGCGCTGAGAACCCCGGTGCTTTTTGTGCGTCGGTCCTACACGCTTGAGGCGAGTAGGTGAACTGTGCTGGTGCTATTTGTGCGCTAGTGGTTCCGGTGCTCTTTGTGCGCCCGGAAGCCTTGATTCTGTCGTGAATTGGGGTGAAGCCTTGACCGACGTCACTGTGTCGATTTATTGATTGCTGACGTGGATAGCATCACGGAGGTTAATTGATTTATCGATTACAGCCTCGGTTGTTTTTCACCCAATTGCTATGACGTGGCACTAGTGTACGTGCCTTCTGAGAATTGTGAGGTATCAATGCAGGTTGGAATTCCTGTACGAGCCAATCGATACAAAGTACACGTGTCATTAGGATGATGGGCGGGACAAAAGGAAATGGAAATGCAGAGAGGATGAAGACGGCCGAGCCGCTCGTTCAGTCCACAGTGCGTTGGAACTGATACAAGGCAATAGACCTCAGTTTAAGTGGCGTGGGTGTGTCCCCCCACTTGGGAACTGTACAGGGTGAGCCACCAGATTACATCGAGAAGAAGGGTGAGTGGTATGGACAGGGACCACCACTCAGATTTCGCAACACGGAATTGAGCTGGGATGCTAATTCGTGGACTCAGTTGGCAAGGCCGCTGGAATTTGGATCTACCCAAAAGGGACCGAAGGATCTCGAGTGTAAATTTGGAACAAGTGTCAGAACGAGCAGCAAACGGCCGGAATTTAGATTTTGCATTCGTGCAAATCAAGAAAGGCGATTTGTCCATTAGCATAGTGCAGTATAGAGGAGTTCTGTAAGAACTCGATCGATTTGATAATGGACTCAGGCATGGAGGCTGATTTCTGGACTGATCTAAAGGGCTAAAAGGACGGTGGGAGGGGAATGCGCTGTAAGCACATGGAGTGCTGCGATTCCGCCTGATTCCGTCGCTTGAGGGCTAAAAGGACGGTGGGAGGGGAATGCGCTGTAAGCACATGGAGTGCTGCGATTCCGCCTGATTCCGTCGCTTGAGGGCTCGTGTAAGACAGTCGCAGGAACGAGGCCAAAATGCTGAATTTGAATGACGAGCAGAGACCATTGATTGATTTGAATTGTCAAAAAGAGGCTAGAGAGCCAAGGTGCCGAGCACACGAAGGCATGGAGTTGAAGGTTTCGAGGTGGAACTACTCTCAGGAGGAATGAAGTACTGGCGGAACTGCCAGAGGAAATCCCAGAGCAACGGAGATTGTATCGGGTGGCGTGCGCGTCTAGACCACCAGGGGCAGTCCAATGGAATCGAACTGCCGGGATAAGGTAGTGTCGAGGGACTGTGTCCAGGTGGAATCGAACTGCAGGGAAGCAGTGTCGAATGTGTCTGAGGACGGGCGTCGTGGACTGAAATGTCTATCCCGGCGGGGGTGTAACGCAGTCTCGTTGCCATAGTTGGAACGAGGGGAAGGAAAGTGCACGAATGTGCAATGAGATGAAAAGTGAGAACTAGCAATTCTTGATCGAAGAGGAGGAGAAGGTGGTGATGGTTGACAATAGACCAGAATGGAGCCGTGTGGGAGAACGAATCTGATGGATGATCAGCGCATCGAGAAGACCAGCCAATCGAACGACAAAAGATCAGCCAAGAATGTGATATCGCTAAGTGCGATCCCTCGACCAACAGTTCTTCGATCGTGGCCCCATTGCTAGATTATTTGATTCACCCCAAGTTTGAATCTTGGAGGGGAGATGTTGTATAGGTCTATACACTGTAGTCCTACTCATTGTAATATCGTACGGACGTGCCATTCCCTAGTTTGTCTGTCGCCTATTATCATGTATGTAAATAGGTTACTTAGTAGGGACGATCTATCCAGTCGTCCCTTGTCCTGTCTCGTGGAGTGTGACTCCTCTGTACTCTGTATTATGTAGATAAACTCGGTAACCCAGATACGTCTTAGTAGTGACCTGACAGGTACACAACAGGTAAAATAATTGTTTGGACAGGAACTCTAGAATCGCCGGTTGCCAGACCATTTGGTGGCCGAACTAGTGGGCGGCACACTGGCTACTAGTACGACCATCGGAGTAATGATCAGACTCTCTTCATTCTGCATGCTCTCTCATCGATCAGGCAGCGCGAGAGGGAGAGCATGCAGAATTGAGAGGGTCAGACCATTACTCGACCATCGGCAATTCTAGAGAAGATGAAGAAGAAATCGACAAACCTCGCAACGGACGCATCTCATCTCGGTCGCCGATTCTCCACTTGATTTCCTCCTTTTCTCCCTATTCGCCCCCGTTTCTTGAGGATAAGGAACTGCTAGCAGCGAGCCGAGAGTCTGCGTTAACGTTAAATTCCTCAAAATGAAAACTCACAATATTTGGCGGCTTCTGAAAACCAGCCTGGGTTACGGTACATTGGGCAATTTCCGTTTTTTTAATGTCAAACAAAATTAAGGAGGACGCTAAAATGTACCCCCGTTTCAACAAAAAAAACGACCCATTGAACAACACAATGCTCAATTGTGCAAAAGCCAAATATCGAAGATCACCTTCATCAGCTCATCTGCATTTCCAATGGTCGCATCGGCCACTTGATTATAGATCGCAAACTCGGCCTGAGAAACTGTATCTTTAAAAAAAGATTCTTGTTTTTTCTCCTCAAACTGACGCTTGAATCAGCACATTATCAAAATTTTACATCTCAAATGAAATCAACCTTGTAACAATAATAAAAATAATAATAAGTATTATCTTCTACCTCGGCATCTTCTCCATCCGTAACCGGCTCCGTCTTACATAACAGCCCATTTAGAAAGTTGAAGTTATGGACCTGGAAAGTTTAGAACGGTACGGTAATGAGCAATGAGAATCACACGCTACCGTAACCTGGAGGATTACTGTACCTCGGGGGCGTCGGATTGATTAGTCTCGTTCGGAGTGTCGTCACTGCTACTGCTCGTTGGCTGAGTATCGCCCTGAAAATCGTTTCATAAATCCGGAAGAAGCTAATCAATAAAAATTGAAAAATTGGTACCGTAGTCATCTGAATGGGAGTACTGTAGCCGCCTATCGTAGACTGATTCTTCCGTTGACTCAGGATCATATGAACCGCGTCTACCAGATCGTACGTCAGATCACGGGTCGGCTCGTTACTGTAGCGACAAATATTATCGATTGCATTATGAACAACGAATAATGAGTGATGGGCCCGTTTGAATTGCCACCCGAAATACGATTACTGACTGTAATCAAATAAACATGATATCCACCAGGGCGAGAAAGAATTCAGGGAAAACAACTCACCGCTGACTGTCGTACTGTAGCGAGAGATTGATTTCGCTCGCCAGAGACGCCAGAGTTCGTTCGATGCGCTGAACAATGAGCATACACAGAGAATGAATACACTGAGATAGGACACCCAGTGTATGATACACTCAATATTGAGTGTATTCGCGCGTCGAGAGAGCGTGGGAAAACGAGAGATTTGTAAGTGTATCATACACTTGGTGTCCTATCTCAGTGTATTGCTGCATGCGAACACAGACGGCACTTTGAAAGCAGTTGGTCACGAGATTAAATAGCGATCCCGAATTTACTTAGGGCACAGCTGCAGTCGTAATCAAAATTTTAAAATACGAATAAAAACCAAATTTCAATCAGATTTGTTTTAGAAACGCCATTAATTTTAAGAACCTATTGATTGAAACACAGCCAATATTTTAAAATACCCTTGTCATGCCAACTTTTAATGAGTACGTGTTCACTGCCAAATGAGGAATTTTGTATGTAATACAGTAATCCATTGGTTGAAATTTGACTCACAATAGGATCTGCCTCTGGCTGGAATGCCGTGTCGATGGCTTCAAACGCTTTCGAGAGGACGGGAACAACTGCGTCATTCGAGTGCGCCGCCAGTTCCGCACTCTGAAAGTACCGTAATCATGCAAGTCAATATATTGATTAATCGGCCAAAACTGATTGATGTTTCGTGCGGCTAGTAATTAAGACTACAAAAGAAATTAATTAGTCGCAATCAGCAAAATGCCGTTTTCACCTTTCTCCGCCAATTTTCGGTGGCTGTCTGTATCATGTACGTTGTCATCGATTACGTTGACCGCAATCAATAGAGTAGATCAGGGAAGAATACTGCAAATCCAAGTTTAATGTATTAAGAATTACTATTTTACAAGCTTATAAAACTTAAATGTTAGAAGTAGGTATTTCCAACGACAACTTAACGGGTATGGGTCATTGAGAAACAACGAGATTCTGCGCATACTTTATCTTGGGGCAGATTTCAACAAGACTCGGCTGAGAAAACTAACAACATCGCCCGATCGTTATGTTTAGAGCGAAAAAGTAAACAACAAATGAACACAATTATCAAAAGTTAACAGTAGTCTAAACAATAATAATTACAAAACAGCACTACTCTTCTTAACATAATTTCATATTTTACAGAAAACAGTCCAAAAACAGGAACACAATTCATCATGGAATTGTCACTTTGCAAGATGGGTATCTAGAACGTCGGAAATTGTAAAATTGTCAATCGATAGATCAATTTCACTGGACTACCATAGTGACCAAAGGCCTTCTAAATCACTTCCTGCAGCGCAGGGGTCCAGAATATTCGTCATTCTTCTCAGTCTCATCGCCATTGCCTCCCTCCACCTCCTCTCCTTCAACCGCTTCCTCCCCATCTTGATCCTTCTCTCTCCCTTCTCCCTCCTGGTGACCCTCCTGCTCCATCTCCTCGTCACGCACCACACTGATGCGCATGATGGAGCACTGAATGAAAGTTTGTATATCAATGTTTAACGTTCAAGTAGTAGACGGGCAGACAGGCACAGAGAAACAGACAGACAGAGCATTTGAAATAATAGTAAGTTTTTAGAAAAAAGTTATTAGGCAAAGATTTAAAACTAGGAAGAAAAAGTTAGTTAGTAATCTTCTTCTACCATAATCTTCTCCTTGTTCTCTCCAGCTATCGTAATCCTATCCTCCTTAGTTATTTCTCACCTTTGCGAAGATAGTATGCGAGTTGGAGCGACAAATGTGGCCGCACTCGCACCGGAACGAGACTCCTGCCTGGAAAAAACCTCCAATTTCTCCGAGATTTGAGTTTTTTTTAAATTTAGATAAGAAGAGTTAACTCCAACCTGTTTTGGCGTCTTGCCGTGAGTCCTCTTCAGATGATGGACATATGAGCTGACTTGATGACTCGCAAAGTCCTGAAACAGATGATGATTTTTAAAAGTTATGTACACAACTGCCATTTAGGGAACCACCTTTGATAGACGGTACCCATTAATAGGCGGCGTGGGGGACTTTTTTTAAATTACGGACCACCAGAAAAAAAATGCCATCAAAGCGATACTGAACACTATTGTATCCATTATGGCAATCAATAATACCATATTATAGCGTATCTCAGTTGCAACTGACCTCGCACTCCACACACTTCATCTCGATGGCGGATGCACTCGCCGGAAACTCTCTCTTCACCTTCTTTCTGATCATCCGCTTCTCCTCTTCTCTTTCCTCTCCCTCATCATCCTCATCCACCGTATCCCTCCTGGTTTCATCCTCCTCAAACCCAATAACTCATGATTCCAGATCTAGAGAAAAGGAATAGGCAGAGATAGTGTGCAAAAGTGAGAGTCCCTCGTGAATTTACACGCTCTCTTACTCGAAAGCCCTCTCTGCATGATTGACCGGGCTGTGACTGATGTGAAAATCGTTCAAACTATTAGTTTATTTGCCCAACCCAAGTGGGCATTTGATTTTTACGCCAGGAACTTCAGTACAAAACTTATTTACGTAGTCCACTTACGTCCGTCGTTCCATCCCCAGTTGCCTCTCGCTTCACTTTCTTGTACTGTATCGTCACCCTTCGATCGATCTTCACTCTGCCTACCGTATCCTCCTCGTGCTGAAAAAGGAAATGGCAATATTTCAGGGAGGAAACTGTCCTCTAGTCAGTTCAAATCTCTGGTCGCGACTCAGGAATGATAAAATGTGGAAAGTGAGAGAGCCCCCCTTGATACAGCATACTCGTAACCTTCTCGTGTGACCTTTTGTCGAACTTGAATCCATAGGTCGAAAGGTACGTAAAATACGACGAAGCCAACCCGCATTTTGAGAATTTTTGGTGAAAAAATGAAAACCCAACCCGCATTTTCGTGTTTTCATGGCCATTTTTGACAAACCCAACCCGCATTTTCGATTTTTGATGCCCATTTTCGACAAACCCAACCCGCATTTTCGACTTGCCGCTACGAACCCTTTCGAACTATGCTTGAATCCCTTGTTGGTACTCTCGATTCCCCCCCCACTCACCTCATTCATTCCCTCTGCAATCACCGCTTGCTTGCCTCTCTTACACGGTATCGGGGCTGCTTCAGTAGGCTCTTCTGTGTCGACCGCACTCTCGTTGCACTGAAAACAGAGCATACATACCATCCACGGCTATGACGGCTGGCTCCAATATTGTAAACAACAGCTGTAATGATCTCAAAATTACGAATAAGTCCCAGCACTTCAATCTCTCTTTAAATGATATCAAATTTTGTGAAAAATTTATGAAAAGAATTTGTCTACTCACATCCATAATTTCTTCCTTGACTATCTTGCAACGCCTCTTCACGGGTTTCCTCGTCTTCTTTCCGGTTACAGTAACCTCCTCCTCCTCTCCAGATACCGTCATCTTCTCCTTGTTCTCTCCAGCTACCGTAATCCTATCCTCCTTCTCTCCAGCTACCGTAATCCTATCCTCCTTCTCTCCAGATACCGTAATGCTCTCCTCCGTTTCGGCTGCCGCAGTCCCTTCCTTCTCTCCAGATACCATAATCTTCTCTTTTTCGGTAACTGTAATCTCCACCGTCTCTCCAGATATCGTAATCTTCTCCTTTTCGGCTACCGTAGTATCGCCAGCCTCTTCAGATACCGTAACCTCCTTTTCGGCTACCGTAGTATCTTCGCACTGGAAAGAAATCGGGCAATTTTTTTCACCAGGCACATTCACTTACACACAACTATGGCTATGTTTTGACTCTAAAATACCGATAAAGAGATTAAACAAACTGTTACGGTGGTGGGGGAGCATCGAAAATAAGTGGATATTAGAATACCAAAAATAATCCAAAATAAATTCAATTTCAATTTGAGAACCATACTCTCACCTCAGTCAATTCATCGCTAATTTCATCCTCAATTGGCTCCATCTTTACTCCCCGCAGATGTTTCTTCGCCGGCTTATCGATCGGTTTCCCCTCTACCGCAGCCTCTTCATGCTGAAAATAAATTATAAATTGATATTTTGTCGGACTAACCTCCGCTGTACCCAAGAGTAAGTTGCAATCGGAATACTAATCTTCATTGATCGATAAAGAAAATGAGGAATGGAGAGGTCTGAAACTGTATGCATGAACAACTTACATCGCTCATTTCGTCATCCACAATCAGCTCCTTCTTCACTTTTTTGCACTGCCTCTTCACCTTCTTCTTTCTGCCTACCGTAGCCTCCTACAAATAAAAAAAACATCACTCACACACTTCTCACAATACGCTTGTCGGAATCCGCCGCATCCTCTTGAAAATGTAAGAGAAGTACATCATTTCGCGGAATCGCCTCCCTCTACCGTACACCCTACCGTATTACAGTATGCACGGGATACGGTATCACTCCACTCACCTCGTCCACTCCCTCCACAATGGGCTCCTTCTTGAATCTCTTTGCCTGTCTCACCGGCGGTCCTCCCCCGTGGTCCTCATCGCGACAGAGCGTCACCACAGCACCATGACACTGCAACAGTTTTTTTTCATCGGAATTTTCACTTTAACATAATGTAAACTCGCAAAAAAAGACATCAAAATAAATGTATTAGAATAATATTTTGAGATATGTGGAACCATGCAGCCATAGGCCCTGGACATATACGTGTCTTATTGACATCGTCCTTGGCAATAGCGATCGGGATCGTGCGACCAACTTTACAGTAACTTATAGTAATCTACAGTAAACTATAGTAATATACAGTACACCTACCGGTTTGCGAATGCGGAAGTGCTTGGCAGAGCGACTCTCATTGCCGCAGTCGCAGCGGAAGAAGATTCCCGCCTGGAATGTATAACCCCCGGAGCGATTACGGTAATCTTCCACAATCTCACCTCTGTTGGCGTCATCTTATGCGTCTTCGAGAGGTGGTTCTCATACCCGTCCACGCTGTGCGAACGGTAATCCTGAAACAATCAGGTTTTATGCACATTACAGTTAGCTATATCATTTTAATCGATAAAAACCGGCCTTTGCTCCTGTCCATGCCCTGTATCCAGTTTTATCTAATGGAGTTAGAAATTTGGCATCTGGCGAGGGCACTATAGCCGGTGATAACATTGCGACACGAGACACTACTGTTATGACAGATACGATATGGCGGAATAGTTTTCATCGGTCCTAGTGCACTCAAATATTCAGCTCACATCGCACACGACGCACTTCAGCTCGGTCGCGGACTGTTTCGAAATCTCCACGCCAATCCTCCTTCGTTCTGGTTTGGCTTCCAAAGTCTCAACTGGCGCGAACAAGGCCGGTTCACCAGACGCCGCAACCTGCAGCAAAAATATGCATTAAAACTTTTTTCAATCACGGCCCTCGATAAGTTTCCTGGTCGTGGCATAGTACATAAGTTGTTCTATAGTTATACATAGCCAAACTGCCGATATGTGTTCTTTGCCGGCTATCAACAATTGCAGTATACCATCAAAAAGAACAAAAATTAAGTGTAGGAGGATACTGTAAGTTGTGTGGCCACCAATGGGGCGTAATGTAAATGTCTCCGCAAACCTCGTTCGCCTCTGCCTGCTCGTCTGCACTCTGCTCCCGCGCCTCCCTCTTCATAAACATCCCGTACACGTCGTCGTAGTAAATGTCATTGCCCTGACACACAATATTACTCGGAATTTGAATAGCAATATTGGAAACAGTTGCGGACATAGTCATGCGTATTTGATTCATTACCGTAATCTTACAATTAGATCAATAACTTGCAATGGCTACTGTAATTTGATAGATTACTGTACCTGATAATCGTCGAATTGACTGTGTCCTCCCATATCGTTTGGGGCGTCTGCAGCATCAGCCATTGAGCGTGTCTCGTCCTAAATCATGACATTTTATTATTTTATGAAAACAAACGCAATCGCCGTTACCGTACAAGCATGGGAGTACTGTAGCCGAAAATGGCATGCCGGCTGCGACACGCGTCCAGTTCGGTCAGAATCAAGTGCACAGAGTCGAGCAGATCGTAGGTCAGATTACGAATCGGCTCGTTACTGTAACGGTAGAATTGTGTATGCTACAGTAATCCTAGAATAAACCAAATGCATGAACAATATGGATTAGTATTGCGATGCATCATGTATAAAAATATATATAATAAATACAATAAATCTCACAAATAGCTGTCGTACTGCATGGAAATGTTGAGCTCGGTGCTAAGCGACCAGAGGGATCGTTTGATGAGCTGTTCAAAAGTTTTCTTCCTTTAATTGTAAGTTTTGAAATGTATTCACTCACGGCTAGCTCTTTCAACCACGATTTGCGATCAACACAGTGCGAAATGTGAGACCACGGCCAGTGATGCTCATAGTCCCTAAATTCGGCGACCCCCCCCGCGCGCGGGGGGTCCCAGCAGGGTAAAAGGGTGAAAATAATACTGTTTTCGATAGATTTGATCAAAAAAATGTGATGGCTGATGTCCCCGATGCATGTACTATGGATCCCCCCGCACGAGTGGGGGTTGCGAGGGGGTCGACCCCCCCCGCGCTGCCGAATTTCGGGACTCATGAGCATCACTGACCACGGCCTCTTCATTTCGCACAGTATCTTCGCCGGTCGGTGGAAGGAAGAAAGAGAGTGCGAAATGAATTTCGAATTCCACAAATCGCTCACGTTGGGGTCGGCATCGTGTCTCATCACCGTTCCAATCGTCTCGAATGTTCTCGAAATCACGGGAATAACGACGTCGTTCGAGGTCACAGCCAGCGAGGAACTCTGAAGGTGCAACATATTAATTACAAAAAAATAATTAATTAAGAAATATAATATCGATTCCATTTATCCCATTAAATGGCGCTCAAATAGAATCGACAGCTCACTTTCATCCTCCAGTTTTCAACGGTTTCGTGCACTCTCTGCGGATCCATTGTGGATTCCAATCGATAAGCCATCTCAGGAGATGACTGCAATGAAATATTGATTATATTCCCTATGAAAGTCGAAACTGTTGACTTACAGTACACCAAAAGGGTAAGGAGTACTGTACTAAAGGCAACATCCGACAAAAAGAGTTAGGTATCATTCCGACAATTGTACGGACTTGGAGCATTGGGGAAACAACTACTAACTCAGTCTGCACATACTTTATCTTCTATGTTGGATCGATCGGTAAAAACCGAAACACAGACCTATTATGATGAAATCGCGCAAAACTCAACAACAAATGGGAGCAAGTAAGCGAGAAGTAACAGTACTAACAAATAGTTATAAAACAAGAAGGAAACAAATATTTTACAGAAAACGAGTAGCCGGGCTAACAAATGAAACAAAGTGGCAACGTAAAAGTGTACCTTCTCAGTATGAGAAACAACGTCTAGTGTGAAATCATAACAAGGTCTAGCGACGATTCTATCCTAGTGGTAACACCTCTCAGTAGAAACAAAGGCAAACATTTAAATATCAAGTTATCGACAGTTCGTTAGGAAGCAAGTTCTATAATCGTTTCACGGCATGCTGAGTGAGAGAGGGAGTTGAGTGATACGATAGATAGACTCAGTGAGAAAGAGACTGCAGAGCGTATGAACAACACCGAATCGGAATCCCTACAGTACGTGGTGGGAAAAGGCAAAAAAGACAAATGCCTGCGAAACTTGCAATTGTTCTCGTCACAACTCAGTAGAATTAATAGCTTTCAGAAATAAGAAGTCTCTCGTCTTCTATCTCGAAATAGTATGCAAAATTGAGAGAGTAAAACCGACGAGAGAGCATGGGAAAACAGGAGACGGTATTTTGGGAAACTCAACTCGCGTCGACTTCCTCAAAATTCACCACGTCCACAACCACATCGTCCTCTTCTTCCTCTTCCCCATCCGAGGGAGTGGAATACGCATAGATGGCTGGCCCATTTAGCTCCTCCTCTTCCTCTCCTTATTCTTCCTCCTCCTCCTCCTCGTCCTCCCCAGCAACACTCGTCTCCTCGTCGCGCACCACCGTGACGCTCATGTTGGGGCACTACAAAGCATTTTAAAGATATTTATTTAAGGTGATACTAAATTATCGCAGTTACACTAGGGAAAAACCAAATTGGAATCTTGGTTCTTCTCATTGAAGTCTAACCATTTTCTCTAGAAGTTGTCCGACAGTGGACGCTCACGTCTCTATAAAATCAATATAGGAAAGTTCTAAAATATTCGCGAGATTTCCTCACCTCTCCTTTAGTGAAGTGACAATGGGAGCGGCAAATGTGGCCACACGAGCAGTGGAACGAGATTCCCGCCTCAATATTGTACACTATATTTCCTTTTTTTACTTAGAAATTTGGGTTCTATAGAATTGTGTGTATTACAGGTAAGGAGTTTCTACTCAATACAAAACTTTCGTTCCAACTCGTATTAGTCTATCGTGAAACACGAATCAGCGGTCCATCCTCCCTAAAACTCAGTACGCACACAACCTTTTTGCACATAGTCTACACTAACAGGAGTTAGGGATAATCACTGATAAAATGAAATAATCACCAGACGAGGCGTCTTGCCGTGCGCGTGCTTGATGTGATTGATCATGGTGCTCACGACGCGCGTCGCGAAACCCTGCCAAATTCACAGTCTAACACACACAGTTTAAACAAATTCAGCCCCATTTGCTCGCTTTATCTTAGTGGATGAAACGATGGCTCTCTTCAAGGATGTTCCGATTTTCATTCAATCCACGAAGGTGCCAGTTAAAGATGTCAAGCTCCAGCAAAATCGCCCCAGTCGAATTTCAAATCCCGATGCCCCTCTGGCGTAGATTTTTTTACAAATTATCATGACGTGAAATAATAATACTTTAAAGGGGGGGCGACTGACCGAACACACGGGACAGACGATCTCGACGATCGATGCGCTCACTCCTCGTCTCTTTTTCATCACGTCCTGCTGCAGGCCCTGCTCGCCCTCCTCATCATCTTCGAAGTCATACACGTCGCGCTGATCGTGATACTGAAAGCACAAGCCCTAGGAAGATGGGGCTAATTTAGCAACCAAACCTATGCCAATCTTTCGAAATTATGTTTAGTAACACGCCAATAAAAGTTTCTAAATGTTGTAAAGTGTGTCTCAAGAATTTTTTTTGAATATTTAAACGGGCTCCAAAGCGCATGTTTCAAAACCGTCACCAAATGAATGCACTCACATTCATCAATCTAGCTTCCTGATTGACGCCCTTCAAATCTCCCGTCACTTGTTTATAGATCGTCTTCCCATCTACCGTATTCTCGTCGTGCTGAAAATGCAGCTTCAGAGGCTGTTAGATATGGAGTGTTTCATCCTCGAGCTGTGGCAGTAGTTTCGCAATAAGAACCCAATATACGTATCCATCTACCGTCTAGAAATATAGTCCGGAGCTGCTGGAATTGCCTGTTACAAAATAATGGTGACTCGTCCACAATATCAACTAATCAATGTTCTTACATCCATCATTCCCTCTCCGATCGCCTCTAGTTTGGCTCTCTTGTACTTCCTCTTGACTGGCTTGTCCATCTTCTGCCGGTCCATAGCATACTGAAAAATCATTATAAATGCTGATGATGAAAGAGAAATTACATAATACTAAGCTCCCACCATATCCATGTTCCATATTGATCATATGTGTTTCGAGACAGAAGAAGAAGAATGTTGTTTCACCAAAGTACATGCTAGGAGCAATCACAACATAATAAACCTACATTCATAATTCGATCTGCAATCGCCTCTTGCTTGACTTCCTTGTACTGCCTCTTCACTGATCTATCGATCTTCTCCAAGACTACCGTAGTATCTGCTCCCTGAAAATTGGCAGTAGAAAATAATTTAGCAGTTCTCAATTCCGACTACTGTATCCCCTCTCTACTAGCGCTACCGTAACTCTTCTGAAATAGGGCTACCGTATCCCTAGTCAATTAGGGCCACAGTTTCTTGCCCCCCCCCTCCACCTACTTCTATCAATCCATCCATCATCGACTCCTGCTTCACTCTCGGCTGCTGCGTTTTCATAGCATCTCCCAATCTCTTCTCCACTCCTCCCTCATTTTCCTCGTCTCGAACAATCACCACACTCGCACGGCGACACTGAAAATTTATACTAACTTGCGTTTCAAAATCACATTTAGCGACAAGAGCCGTACATAATATTGCTAGGATCGACAAATTAGCCGATAATTAAGCAAAGTATACAGTATCCCGAAGGTCGCGTACCGACTCGCTGTTACGGTAGTGTCGGGCCGATCGATTCTCGTGTCCACAGGCGCAGCGGAAGAAGATGCCCAACTGAAACGGCGCATACAGTAATGACGACTGAATGCTTTTTCCAAACAACCCGTAGGGACCAGAAGTATTTAAAAAAAATAAAAACTAAAAAAAAATTACCTCTTTGGCGGTTTTGTGGTGCGCACTTCTGAGATGGCTCACGTAGGCGCCCACTTTTCTTGTGCAGTACTTCTGAAACAACGGACACTGCCTTTCCCCCCGAATTCACACCCGTAGTACTTTTCGTCTCTAGATAAGTTATTATCTCGCGGAAAAAAGTCAAAACTTCAATGTAATTGTATTATATTTGAATAAAATCGTAATTTTTTAAAAATTTTCAATATTTCATTTTTTTAAAGGGACAGTAAAGACACCGTTGAATTCCCGCACATTTCAAAGGTCTCGCCTGGATTTCTGGCCCGCGGGAGGAAACAAAAGCATAGGGTGGGTGTCGAACCCCTGACCTCACGATCGCTAGGCAAGCGTTTTACCGCTGCTCCATTTGGGCTTATGTCGGGTAGGGCGCGCACTATCTCTATCCTTACGTCACTCTTGGAATGTGGATCAAATGAACAAGAATTTGTGTGTTTACTGTCCCTTTAAACCCTACATCGCACAAGACGCATCTCAGCTCGGACGACGACTTCTCCATTCCTTCTTCTCCGCCGCCAAAATTCCTTCTCTCCAACTTCACCTTGGCCTTGCCCGACTGCATCGAGAACGGATGAGAGGTCGAAGCATCAGATGGCGGCGCCTGACGAGGTGCTACTGTCAATGCAATGACACGAGTAGGAGAGCGCCTTGGGCAATCTTTGGTTATCTACTTACCGTATACACTGTAACATAGATTACCCAAGGCAAGTCCCCAACAAGTCTATCAAGCCGGGTGGCACTGCGGTCAAAAGTGAGGGCTGGCGATCGCCGGCTGGGAACTAATGGGTGATTATGCCGTCCATGCCTAGATAAAAAGCGCAATGTTCCGGGCATGTAAAACATCCCGAAAAGGAAAAGACGCTCCCTTCACTTACCGTACTCTCCGAATGTCTCCTCTCTCCTCCATCGCCACTTGACTGACCGGCCTGCTCTGCCATCCCAATATCGATCGCGCATTCCATCTAAATCAATAATTTCTACACTCTCCAGCAGGGTATTATCGCGACGAGCGAGGCGCACAACGTGCATACAAAAACAGGAGATGTTGCCAAATGTACGGCAAAAAAAACAAAAAATCAATACCTGTATGTCGTCGCTGCCCCATGCCGACTCGTGCTTATTCAATTCATAGATATCGTTATAGTTGAAGTCGTCCAGAGGCGACGCCAAACCGTATACCTTGAATATGCATTTATAATCATAACCCGGACTTGGATAAAAACAGCTAACGTGTCCTGGCGCAGGCTACTGTACCTCGTAAGCTGTGTACGCACTCTGCCCTCCTATCGGATTTAAAAGATCGGCTTCAATAATTGAGCGAGTATCGTCCTGAACGTTAAATTAAGGTGCTTCTGAGACTGTAATTATACAAATATTCGGAGTACTACGGTACCTGTGTGAGTATACTGTAGTCGCGAGTGGGCGGCTTATTGCGGCAGGCGTTCAGCTCCGCCAAGATTACGTGCACCGACTCGAGCAGATCGTAGGTCAGATCACGAATCGGCTCGTTACTGTAAGCAACCTTATTACCGTAATCCTTGAAATAGGTATTCTACAGTACTCCGCGAGCCCTATCTGGATGAATCGCGCACGCGACAGAGAATATTGGGGGAATTGTGATCCACGCGGCCCGCCCGCTGAAGATGAATTTACTAATTAAGCAAGTCTACAGTATCCTACTAAACATAGGAATGTGCAATACAGTAGGATCAATCGATAAAGGCTCACCGACAGCTGTCGAACTGCATGGAAAGATGGCGCTCGTTGTCAAGCGACCAGAGGGAACGATCGATCAGCTGCCAGAATAGAGTTTCATTAGAGAAGGAAATAGTAATTATTATTTATTTATTTATTTGAAACACACGCGAAGGGTGTGACAGTATACAAGAATTTTGTTGTGTTTTCCTATCTTATTGGTACTTTGCAATCGAGCGGCTCTAATGAACGTAATAATTCGATATGTCGATCCCGCCATCCTCCTCTAAATGTTACCAGCCAGGCCACATTTTGCTACTGGTCCTTCCGAAAGACCACTACTAGTGGCACTAGTCCGCCTAACCGACGATTCTTGAGACATTTCGGGTACGGTAACTCACTCTGGGATCCGCATCGTGTCTCATCACCGTTCCAATCGTCTCGAATGCTCTCGAAATCACGGGAATGACGACGTCGTTCGAGTTTGCCGCCAGCGCCGAACTCTGAACGAGTACGATTGCTACATTTAAAATTCCAGCAAAACATTTTATCACGTTGTGGTCACTGCCGAACTGATGGTATTATTTAGCAATAACAGACCCAGAGCCACAGATACCTCTCCCTAACAGGTTCTAAACACAAGTTAGGGCCAATCCCGATTGAATCATGTACTTTTTGCCATTTATTAGAGAGAAAAAACGAGGTAGACCACTTTTGCGTTCTCGATAACACAAGGTTTGATGGTGTTATTTATCAATAAATATAAATCTAAAATAAAATAAAAATCCGGAACTCACTTTCCTTCTCCAATTGTCGATGGTTGCATGCACCAACGGATCCATTACGGATATCGATCGATAATATCGAGATATCGATCGATATGATCGACCAAGGGGCACTGAAAAATACGTTTCGATTACACACCAGATGGATATTTCCACTGGGAGCAGGTATTTCTTCCGACAAAGTGACGGATTAGACAAAAATGAACACAAACAAGCTAAACGGAAACTTTATCTTCTATTGTCAGTAACAAGGAATGTTATCACAGCGTTTCAGACGTACAGCTACTCGGCCACAGGAAATTGGCAGAATGCCAAATGCACATCAAACCCCTTCATACAGAAGCTTGAGTACGGTAGGATAGGGCGCAGACCCTCTATATATACCCACATCGAAACCAGCTCCGTGCGCGAGCCGGGTTTGAGAAGCGGGAGGAGAGGTGACGTCGCGCCCCGCCCCCTCGCATGATCGATCTTGTTTCGCCCGCCCGCTTGCTTTACTGCGGCACAGAGACAGCTCTGCGTCTCTGCCCCACTCGAAGGGGGAGAGACTTGTCCACCCCGTCTCGGGTAACGCGCGTCCTCCCGATATAATATGGCCCGTTCTTTCGCTTCGCCGTCTGGCACCCTCTCTTCAGCGAACGCTCTCTAACTTCTGTCTAGCCGTCTAGCTCATATGTCCGCTCTCGAAATGCTGTGTGTTAAACACACGGTAAGATGTAGTCAAGGTTAACAGCTTCCGATTAATTGCTATGGACAAAGGGTTAAAAGGCAGAACAGTACTGAACTCAAAACTTCTAGAAAAACAGAAATAATTTTCGAACTATCTACTCTTCCGATGGATAACAGTCCTAAACAGCAGAAAAGATATAGTACACGGTACCTAACAAACCACAACTCAGAACTTGTCAAGTCTAAGGACCTCCGATTAATTTCTATAGACAAAGGTTTGAAAGGCACAACAGTGCTAAAGTGCTAAACTCAAAACTTCAAGAAAAAGGAGTAATTTTCGTAAATTATTCACATTCTACAGTAACCCTGAATAACAGAAAGCAGATAATACATGGTAGCTAACAAAAAACAATTTAAAATTGGTATTTGAATTTCTAAAGACAACAAAATTAGCCATGACTGGTCAAAGTAGAAGAACCTTTCGGTGGTTTACACCATTTTCTGTAGGACAGGAGGGTCCGCACCTGCCTCATTTTCCTCTTCTTCCTCAATTTTCTCATCATCTTCAGGCATTTCTTCCTCCTCCTCTTCTTCTTCCTCCTCGGTTACCGTATCTTCGTCCTCCTTCTCCCCATCAGGGAGTACGGTATCAGCACCAGTATCATCTCCTTCCTCCTCGTGACCAACCACCTCCTCTTCTTCCTTCTCCTCCTCATGGGGAAGATCAGCTTTCTCTACTGTCTTTTCCTCTTCTCCATCCATCTCCTCTTCTACCTCCTTCTCTTCCTCATCTTCCCCTCTATCATCTTCACCCACCACCCTCTCCTCCTCTTCTTTCTCCTTCTTTCCCTCTCCCTCCTCCTCTTCCCTCATCTCTTGATCTTCTTCCTCCTCTCCATCACTCTTCTCATCGCGCACCACAGTGATGCTCACGTTGCGACACTGAAACGGCATGACTTAGGCGCAGGACTTAGCTAATTACACTAATAGTAAAAAATGTACTAATTGTAAGACTATGTAATAAATATGATGTTAATTTCGAAATAAATTAGCATATTTTCGCACCTTGCCCAATCTTGCGTGAGACTGTGAGCGACAAACGTGGCCACACTCGCAACGGAACGAGATTCCCGCCTGGAATTAACAATTGTTTTATCAAATACAGGGAGATATTTTTTGCAGATAAAAATACGCAGCGCTTACGGCAATAGGTCAAATTTTCAGCACAAAAAAGGGCACATTTTAGTGTATTAATATTAAAATAATAATAGTCAACAACCTACATTGCGGACTGTCAATTTGTGGCGAGTGCTGAGATGGAGGCAGTACTTGTTCACGTTGTGCGTTTCGTACAACTGCAAGAAAAAATGAATCAATAACAATCGTCCACTCCCGCAGGGAATCAAAATAAGATTGTAATTTTGTAATTCGTGTAACTACCATTTTCTGATGCGCTAATTTCAGGGGTGCAATTGCACCCTCGGACAGTGGAAATCTCGCGTAAGTTTGCTCAAACTGAACGAACTCTCATCAATCAAAAAGGAGAATGTTTCAAATGCGGTTTACAATACCCGTATATCAGTATCGAGTGGTAAAAACCGTTTTGTTCAGCATTTTGCACCCATAAAAATTGCGCGGAATCAGCTCAATTTGAAACATACATCACACTCGGTGCACTTCATTACAGTGGTCGAGTCATCGCCGACCGATTCTGTCCTCGCATTCGCCTTGGGCTGCTTTACTCCTCCTTGCTCTTCCTCTTCCTCTTCCTCTTCTTCCTCATTATCATCCTATAATAATCTAATATTTATGCGATTCGATTAAACCTTTTCATTTCATTCCATCCATTCCTTTCATTCCCGTTTCTGTAAGTCGTCGTGAGCGGTCACTCTCCATTTTCCTCTGATGGAGAAGGGGCTTCCCTAGTTCCCCGGACCCCCTCGTCTTTCTACCAACGACTCGACAAGATCGGAATCCCCGTCCTAGCCGGCCTGGTCACCGTGGATGGGTATGACCGTTTGATGGTGGCTACTCAGGTACCAATTTCGCTAATTCTCGATTTGATTGATGATTCGAGCTTGGTGGACTCAAGTGGAAGAAAGATGCGCCATCCGTTCGTCAGGACTGCCTTCAGCCTCATGTAACCTCCCCTTTCCTCCTACGTCCATGGTCCTAAGAGAGATCTCGTCTATTCCTCCAGCAACTTCAAAGAAGATAGTCTGTGAATGGGAAGAAGACCGATCCTCTACCCCGACCCCAGCCGAAATGATCCGTGAATACTGAGAAGAATGATCCTGACCCCTGAAACCACATCCTCACCTGACGTTACCGTCTGACGTGATAAACATTGTATTGATTAAACCTTGGAAAATAACAAGATAAGTTGAGAGAAAGGAGTCACCAAAAAAACTGCTCAATATTTTGTTTGTATTTTGAGAAGATTCTCCGGATCGATCGACACATTAAGCGATGTGTTTTCGAAGCATAATATCGCAACAAGATTTACAAAAAAAACACGAATTACACTAGAAGATCTCATTGTCCAACGTGAAATACCCATTGAATAAACATTTTCACGTATGCTGCGTTTATTTTCACATTGTCACAGTGTTACTTTGTCTCAAAATTTATCATTTGCAATAGCTCCCAATAAGGTAACTCTATTCCTCACCCCTCAGCGGCAATAAATATTACCTCCATCATTCCGTCCTCCTTTGCCTTCTTGAATTGTCTGTCGACAGCTTCGCCAGATCTCTTCCTCTTTACTTGCTCTATCAGCTCGCCTCGAGTCACCGTTATACTCGCACCAGGGCACTGCATACACGATATTTGTTACAAATTCCGGCATTTGAATTGCACCCTTTCCAAACGCCAGCGAACTTAGTAATCCTGCACAGTGCTAATCTACCGTGTACCTGGTTAGAACGGTAGTGCTTGTCGGAGTGAGACTCGTCGCCACACTCGCAACGGAAGATGATTCCCTCCTGGAAAAAAGAACAATGGGTACTATAAAAGTAATAAAATCAATAATGAAAAGGTATAAAACTAACATTCTTCGCATTTGTTTGATGATTGCGATGCAGATGCGTCGCGTATCCCGTTACACTGTGCGTACAGTACTCCTGAATCGGACATTATTTCACGGAAACAAATTTTTTTTTATGATGTTCATGGCAGGCATTCTCTCATCTAGTGAAAAATAGTCGGCATACATTTTGAAACGAAAATAGCTTTCGGCAACAAGCGGAAGGGTTTTGTTGGTCGCTACACCCTAGACCATGTATGCCCACCTCGCATAGGACGCAAGTCAACTTGGTCGATGACATGTTCTTCACTCTCTTCCTCCCATCCTCATCCATCTTCTTTCCCTTGCTCTTCTCATCTCGAACGATCGTCACACTTATACCGTGACACTGCAACGAGACAACGTCACACACCGTGCCAAGCGAGGGGGGAGATAGAATCTTCATTAGCTTCACAGAGTGTATGTCGCAGATTAGCGAGTTTCTATATCTCGGAAACTCTATCTTGTTTGGCACTCTCTCTCACCTTCACTACTGCCTCTAAGAGTGGAACATTTTTTTAAAATTAAATTTGGAATACCGTATGCTGAATACCGTACCTTTGTGAAGTGCAATTCCGAGCGGCCGTCGTGTCCGCATTCGCACCGGTAGATGATTCCCAGCTGGAGAGAAGAAAACAATAAATAGTGTCATAGTTCGGAACACATCACAAAAACTTCAAAAATTGCCCATATTTTAGCATTTACTTACTTACCTAATTTTGAAAAAAAAAATCTTAACTACATTTTCCTACTGATTGTCCCCCCCCTGACATGTTTATAATCGTCAAACGTGCTCATGCGTTTGGTGGTTAGTGCTGCCGAATTGAAATTTTTCGTATTTCTCCTCGGGACCATACATTTCAAAATCTGCATTTTTTATCAAAATGATAACAAAATAAATTTCAGAAAAATGATAAAAAAAATAAATAGTAATTGTTTATAATTTCAGCGATAAAAGACAACAAGAAAATAACCTGTGCAGCAGTCGTGTCATGCTTGTGAAAGAGATGAGCGGCATATCCGCGAACACTGTGTGTAGAATATTCCTGCAGGGGTAGATAAGAGCTGATGGGATCACCAGTCCTCTGTCTAGGCATATTTTATTGTTAGACTTGTCTCGTGAGGAAATCTGCATTGATAAATTGATAATTCAGTAACATACTTATTGGTTCATAGGCACTTCTTTGCTTTACAGTAGTAAAGCCTTTACTGGGGGTAAGCCTCGCCCCGTTCCGTTCTCGAGGATGAGGGGAAGAGATCAAGCGGGCAAGGGAGGGGCGATAAGGGAAAGGGGCTTACCCACTAAAGTAAATAAGCCCCGATAAAAAAGACATCAACTAATATCAAGGTTTAATTACACATGTTTAAGGTGAAAACGGGTTGATGTCTCAACCAATAAAGTTGATTTAAATCTCTCGTCTCTATCTCTTGGCCTCACATAGAATAACAAAAATATCAAGTGTCCAAAACCATGATCATCACTGATAGTGAGTACCATAAAAATGAACTAACATCACACAGTACGCATCTCATCTCGGCGGACGAGATCTTGACTCGCTCCTTGCTGCCAGGTCGCTTCCTGCCCATCTTCACTTCAGCGACGGCAGGCAGACTCGCGGGAGCGCCGCTAGAGGCCGCATTCTGCAATAGCTGCGCCAAATTTCAGACAAAATACAAGTGTTCAACTAGTGAAGCGGTTGCCAAGTATTGCAAATTGAAAACGATACGTCCTTGACATGAATTACTGGTGGTGTACTTTCTCTCTCTACCATGGCATGTCTCTCGCAGCCATATCTGTTGTTTAGGAGCGGAACGTTGTATTCTTTGGGAAGGATGTTTTTGAATTTATAATATACAAATTGTCTACGTACGTCCTCCTCCTTCTGTGACGTCTTTCCCTCCTCCTCTGCCGCTTTCTCCAACAGGCCCATCACAACTTCATCCGATTCTGATTTCTTCTCCGTTATTTCAGCACGCTCATCGTCTCGAATGATCGTCACGTTAGCACCATGACACTGAAAGAAAATCGCAATGCACTCCCCAAAAATGCGATATGCAACCAACAATGGCATTCTGAACGATAACGCAACTTACGTTACGATATGTAAGTGAAGAAGACACAATACTTCGATGCTTGGTTCCATAATGCACTGTTATTTCTAACATTACACAGTTCCCAAAGCAAACAGTAATGAAGAAAAAAACTACGATTAGTATCTCTATGAACGTGGAATCAATACAATTTAGGCCCCTCGCATAGCTTCAATTGGCGACGTTTTAATGAAGAAATAAACGCCCGGCGAGGGCAAGGCTCCCGTAACTTTCTATCATTCATTAGTAATTGTCGCACGGGGGCTCAAAGGCGGATAAAAAAGCGGTCCGCGAATAAGCTGCACTTACTACGGTATAATGCTTGATGTAGCCATCGCAATACGCAATTTTCATCGCAATACCGTAGTAAGCAATGGAAATTTACGCATTGCGCTCGTGACCATTATCTGTTCATTTCTCTTGTAGAGGATCTGAATTTTTGAGCCCCCGTGTGTCGCCCACCTTGTCACTGGCGAAATGACTCGAGGAACGGCTTTCGTTACCACACGCGCAGCGGAAGTTGACTCCGGCCTGGAATTTAAAAAAATCATTAAAATAATAATAATAAAGTTTTACTGTCCTGCTAATTACCAGGGTATAACGTGCGTTGTAGAATATACCATAATTTTCTTAAGTGACAGAAATGTGCTATAATTTCTACCAGTTTCATGATACTCATTTTTGTCCGTCAAAAAGTGACACGGCAAATGGCGCTAACAACAAGCAATGTTGGAATAACACAAACCTCGGTACAGTTTGCGTTATGCTTCCTTCTGAGATGCGTAACGTAGCCACTCACACTGTGCGTACCGTACTCCTGAGTAGTAGAAATACATTTTCTTGCTAAAAGATTTATAAAATGTCAGACAGAAGAAAAAGAAAAATAGCCGCAACCTAAACGTAAGCATGATCTCATTTCTCATTATTGCAAGTTACATCAACCACTCATTCACAAATCCCATAGTTTTGTTATAAGAAATTGAGGAAATTGAAGTAACTACAAACTACAAACGAGTTCCTTACGTCGCACATGACGCATCTCATCTCGGCCGGTGACGTATTCACTCCTTCCTCTCCGCCTTCACCGTTCGAATTCCTCCTACCGCTCTTCGATTTCGACTTTTCGACAAGGGGCGGAGAAACTATCGAGACTGACGTCTGAAGAAATGAATGATGAATAACTTACCATACTCCTGCGAAGAAAAAACTCCAATAGTTATCTATGAAATTTACAAAATGTTCGACAAAAACACGGCCGATTTATGATCCGACTCTAAAATAAATGTAATTTACAGCATTTTACAATTGCAATCATGGATAAGCTACCAAAGTGCAGTAACATCCAAGTCAGTGGCCGATGAATTAGCCCTGTTCGCAAAAAGCAAATACCTCGTGCTCATATTCGTCCCAAATCGCTTCCCTCTTCAATGGCACTCGTCCGATATAGTTGAAGTCATCTTCCTGCAAATCGATAATATCGATTAGATATCGTACACATTATCCCGAGGGCAGGTTCTCATTGATACTCAGGAGGTCGAGATCAGAATAAGGATGCTCGATACCGGCTTACGCCTGGAAGACCTAGCCCTTGTACCTTTACCTACAACTGTACAATGCTAACGTATGCGTAATTAACAATACATATACCGTATGCATATGAACTACAGTACCTCGTAATCGCCGAGTCCACCCTGTCGGCACACACTATTTGAGGAATTAGTAGCATCGATCGTAGAGTGGCTTTCATTCTGATGAGTCGCTCTGTTAATTAGGACGAAATCGATGCTGTGTTACCTGTATGGGAGTACTGTAGTTCTGAATCGCAGACTGATTGCGGGCTGAATTTATTTCGCCCAGAAGCAGATGCACTGCGTCCACCATATCGTAGGTGAGATCGCGAATCGGGTCGCTACTGTAAGAGGCAACAACTTATCGATATATCAAAGATGTGCTAAACACAAGGTAGGATGAGAAATTTGATAGAAAACCATGTGGTAAACTTCTTTTCGCAATTTGCAAGACCAAAAATGCATTGCGCAACAAGATGGGAGAATTTACACAGCATCGAGTTGGTTTACGGTATTCAGTCATCCGTGCCTACGGTAGTCAAATATCAATCGATAACTGCTCTCACCGAAGGGCGTCGTACTGCTGGGCGAGGTTGCGCTCGTTCGCCAGAGACACGAGGGCGAATTGGACACGCTGGATGGGAAAAATACGAATGTTGCTACGTAATGTAAATGGTTCAGAGGACGAATTAGAACACGTCTAAATGTTGCAAGAAGGTTTTCGGCGCCTTTTGCTGGAAAGTTTGATAAGGGCTCTTACCCGGAAAAGGAACAGATATAAAACAATTGTATTATGAAAAATCTAGCTCACATTGGAATCAGCATCCGATCGGAGCACGGTGCACATCACATCGAACGCCTTCGACATGGCGGGAAGGACGGCGTCATTGGAATTGACGGCCAGCTCCGAACTCTGAACGACATAGTTTCAAGTCAATTCTCCCCTCTCAAACAGGTTAGCTTGCTGTTCAAGCAAAGTCCGTCAAATTGCTTCAAAGTTCCATAAGCAACTGATGATCTTCTAAATGCAAATAAAAAAAGAAGACACAAAGAGTCGTACCACTTCCACGTCTCCCAAGAAAATGGATTAAAAATCTGACCTTTCTCCTCCAGTTCTCGACCGCTTCCAGTATCGGATCCATAGCGGACATCGATCGATCGAGGAATCCTGCAAAAACATATTATCCTGTCCAAACCGAAACGGTTGACTTAGAGTTACAGTATTCACGTCTAAAACAGGATTTCATTAGTAAACTCAGATATCATTCCGACAACTTCAACGGATTTCAAACACTTGAACACGAAATAAATGTCCTTGCAAAAAGCTTTATCCTGTTGCATTCGTCCACAAATCAACAACAAATACAATGGACTTCGGACAAAAGGGAATCGGTGTTCTAACATGTGTACAGGTTCCAATTCTCACGCCAAAATCAACTGGAAAACCATGGAAATCTTCTAAGCAGCAACTAAACAGCTCTTCTGAACAATTATTATAAACTAACTAGCCGTTTTATGCTGTATTTTGTGCGATTGGAAGCAAAAACTTTCAAAAAGTAAAAAAAAGGCAGGGTAATTAAGTCACGAAGTAAAAAAAAAACAAAGAACATCAGTTCGCGATCATGGGTATCATTCACTGCATCGCGGGGGCTACCGTATCCTCTCCCTCCTCATGCTGCTTCTCTCCTGCTTCCTCCTCCATATTCTCCTCCTCATCGCGCACCACAGTGACGCTCACGTTGCCGCACTGAAAGCTAAAGAGTTAGTACGGTAAGATATGATAAATACGATAATGTCTGATAAGTTCACATAGCACTAATATATTTACAAGTTTCAAAATCCGTTTCAAAGTTTATCAAATAAAAAGGTTACTTCCTCACCTTTCCGTGGGAGGCGTGCGAGTTCGAGCGGCAAACATGCCCGCAGGCGCAGTGGAACGAGACTCCTGCCTGAAATCGATTTCCTATTTCTTTCGTAAAATGTTTACAGCATTAATTTCACTCAGTATACAAACCGAGACAACATGAGTGGTTAGAGACTATGCAGAATGATAACACCGTATCGAACATCTTTCTCAAATTTTAAACTCTAATAACTATGACAAGGATAGGAATGATACGGTAGTGAGACCGAACCTTGCGAGGAGTCATGCGATGAGCCGTACTCAGGTGGCCGATGTATGCAATCACGTCGTACGTTTCGAACTTCTGTAAGGACAAGAATACGGAACGCATTCCCCCCAGAAATCATCAGTCTTCCATAGCCCAAATACCGTATATTCAAACGCACATCACACTTGACGCAGTGCATTACAGTAGTGGAGACGTTCTCCCTGGTCTTCTTCGCTCTCTTGTGCTGTCTCCCTTCCACTTCCTCCTCCTCCTGATCGATCTCCTCGTCACGCACAGTCCACTGACAATAATTGAATCAGCATGCTAGCATCTATACCTATTTTTCGAGTACTACAAGTAACAGTGTTTTCGAAACTGCATAGGTATGGCAGTTTCGCTACCTTATATTTAGGGTCAAACGACGCATTCAAACTCTCAGACAGTAAACGGCAGCGTTGTGCATATGTTGTGCCAAATAGGTAATTTCTAGGAGGTTTTCTAGTTTATCGATGCGGCCCCTCACTTTCCAGGAATATCAAGTTCGTTAATTAAATAACTCCTTACATCCATTCTTCCATCCTTCTCATCCTCCTCGACCGCCTTGAACTGCCTCTTCACTGCTTCGCGCGACCTCTTCACTGTTCCAATCGCATCCTCATCATCTCTCACGATCTCCACACTCTCGCTGCGACACTGCAGTGAGTGACATGAGATTTACCAAGCGATCTACATAGAAATTTAGTTTTCGTGCAAGCGGCTAAGCATCACATGGCGTTGTTCTACCAAATTGCAACGCACTAACCGGGTGGAGTACTAAAATGAGCTCATTTGCCAACGACAAAGTACAGGAATGCGCGTTTGAACACATTTAAACAGCAAATGAGCTCAATGTCAGTGTATTGTCACGACTGGTTACTCTAGTATTGCCACAACAAAGACCATGCTAATTTCCAGCCTGCCCACTGTTTTGTAGTGGAATTCAGAGCGACTCTCGTTGCCGCAGGCGCAGCGGAAGGTGATTCCTGCCTGGAAAGATGAATCTTGCATACATAATACTTGGAACTACACCGGATGAGAACAACCGTTAAGCCAGAGACAGGATTGCGAAATATTTCTCGTCCGACGTAGTACCCTTTACTTATGCTGGGATAGATCAACTATTACCGCAGTTCAACTAAAGGGTTTATTATAACACACATTAATACTTTTCTCGTAAAAAAACAAACCTCTTGAGCCGTCGTATGATGCTTCTTTCTGAGATGCGCCATGTATACAGTCACGTTGCGCGTACCGTACTCCTGAGAACAAAGATTTGTCAAAGATAACAAAGACAACTTTCGTTATTTATCATGCAATATTCTACAACCGAAAAGTACGCTCGTCGATCGATATTATGATACCGCATTGAAAAGAAAGAATATCTTACATCGCACAGGACGCATCTAATCTCGGTGGATAGCTTGTCCAGTTTCTTTTTCCCTTGTTCATTCTCCCCATTTCGACCGATGGCCGTGCCAGAGCACTGCAAAAATACAAGTGATAGATAATCTGACCAACACTACTCTGTTACAAACAAGACAATTGTTTCAAAATGCACGCAGATATAAGGGGGGGGGGTGACATTCCGGCAACCGACATTTCGGCAACGGATCATAACTCAGTCGGGAGTCATCTTACGAACTTCGGAGTGGTACTATTGTAATCAGCATCAGAAAATTGAGATTTAATTAATTAATTAATTAAATTAATTAATTAATTAACATTATTAATGAGATGGATGTTAATTAATTATGAAATTTCAATTAACTGATGCTGCTTACAATGGTACCACTACCATGGACCTAGGGCCACTCCCGAGAGAGTTATGCCCCGTTGCCGAAATGTCGGTTGCCGAATTGTCACCCCCCTAGATATAAAGTGCATTGAAAATCAATACAGCTATCCTAATCCCCTCAGATTTCCCATTTCAAACAGAAAATAAATACAAATCCAGTGAAATGTAAAGGTTGCTACAGGAAATATCGCTTCGATCAACTCACATCCTTCTGCAACGTCTGTCCACCCTTCTTCGTCTCCTTCTTGTACTGCCTCTTCACCGTCTTCCTCACATCTACCGTACTCTCCTCATCTCGGATGATAGTCACTCTCGCGCCGGGACACTGAACACGCACAGAACTTTGGCGGGAAAAGGCCTTAGGCATCCGAAAAGTCGAAATCATATGATCACTATTCTAGTAAGGATATACCTTGTTTGAACGGAAGTGCCTATCGTGATGGCTTTCGCCTCCACAAGCGCAGCGGAAGATGACTCCCGCCTGGAAATGGATACATACCACGCGGATACAGTATTACGAACATTAAATCGATAAACCAGTCTCACCTCTTTGGCATTCGTCTGATGCTTGCGAATGAGATGAATCATATATCCCGTCACACTGTGCGTGCCGTACTCCTGAAAACAATGATAGAAAGCAATCACACGCATTTCTTCATTTCACATTAGGATGTGATAGTTGTATCGCAAAATGTGTACGAAAAGTAGCTATAGTGGAGTTGCTTACTTCGCACAGTACGCATCTCATCTCGGTCGACGACTTGTTCACTCTTTGCTCCCCATTCTCACTATAGTCAGCCTTCACGGACAGCTTGGGTTGCTCGATTGCTAGTTCCGATTCCCTCTCCTCCCCATCTCGCACGATCCTCACGCTCGTGCTAGGACACTGCAAAATTACAAGTACACACACTCATAAACATGCACCCAGAAAAAATGGCACTAGTAAACTTTCCCCGACCAAGTACAGGTTCACTTACCTGTAAGTGAAATGTCTCTTAATTCTAGTGACTGTTCACTTACAGAGTAAGTGAAAATGTTACCTTGGTGACGTGACCCTAGTAACATTTTTCTCAGAGAACAGTCTTTTGATCATCACATTCTACATGGTGAAATCAGATAATGGCGAATGTTTAGACGGGATAGTGATCAATTTCCGGGGAAAAAAAAATCCATAACAACTAAATCCATAACAATGATTATGTACCGTACCTTGGTGAAGTGGCTTTCGCCTCGAGACTCGTTGCCACAAGCGCAACGGAAGAGGATTTCGGCCTGTAATCATTAATATTCAAAAGTTTATATTCCGTAGCTAAAATACGTAATGTGTAAACAAGCAGTATTTTAAAACAAATGTTCAAATAAAAAAAAATGATTAGTCACCTCGCTGGCATTGGTATGATGCTTGTCCTGGAGATGAAACCTGTATGCAGCCACACTGTTCGTACCGTACTCCTGAAATGGGCAGAACCTCGTTATGGCTGGACCCCGGTATAATATGAAGCCTAGATTCCAGTTTATTGCCATCCTGGAATCAGGCAGGGATCCAGATAGGAAAAAAAATACCCGAAGACACGCGAATGCGAGTTTCGTACGGCTAATATTTCGAAATGACAAGATAAAAAGAGTTCCTAAATGATAACTTTTGCAGGAAATGCGATCCTAGCAACTTAGTCATCGTAAATAAGTTTCCAAATTAAAAAAGGAAGTAATAAATTTTAGAAATGTGTTTAACCAACCTTTCACATTTCTAGTGTTACAAGAAAGGAAACCTTTAAAACATGCACAAAGTACCCACATCGCACAGTACGCATCTCATCTCGGTCGAGGACTTGTTCACTCTCTGCTCCCCAGTGACATTTCCAACATTATTTTCAGAATTCCTGGACATCTGAGGCTGCTCCATTGCACATTCCCCTTCATCATTCATCGAGTCTCGAACGATCGTCACGCTAGCACCATGACACTGAAAATAAACTTTATTTAAAAAAAAAGTATTTAAAGTTGTTTCGAGATATGTCGGCATGTGCTGGACGATGGCAAGCCCAAGAAAAAAAAGAAAAGGATTTATCTCCGTAAATTTAGCAAATCTTACCTTACTGAAGTGTGCTTCGGCTCGCGACTCGTTTCCGCAAGCACATCGGAAGATGATTCCTGCCTGGAACATGACATACTATTGCTCAAATTATACATGCTCAAAAAAAACTAAATATGTTGTAAACAATTGAAAAAGTCGAAAGAAATACTCATGTACCATAGCACTGCTTATCATACGAACCACACACAACGAACTAAATTTTCATTTTAATTCAAATAGAACTCACTTCGCCGAGAGTCGACTTGTGTGTGCGTGCGAGATGAAGCCTGTATCCCGTCAAACTGTGCGTACCGTAGTCCTGAGAAACGAATAATTATCGTGATTTCACATTTTTTTTTATTTTCAAAACAAATATGTTTGCGATAGAATTGTCGCAGGTATTTCGTGCGAAATAATTAATATCTCTTGCCGAAGGGCGAAAAATTTGTCAAAAAAGTGGTCAGAAATTCAACGTTCAAAATGCTGGGCACATGTTCCTATCCTCGCCAGCGAGAACCTATTCGGTCTATGTGGCGAGATCATTTTAGATAAGTAACTTACATTCCACAGGACGCATTTCAGCTCGGTCGATGACACTGTCGACTTCTCCTCTCCACTCCCTCCTCTCTTTCTTCCCGCCATCACCGTCGCTTCGGGAGATTGAACAGCCAGAGGAGAGCCGCCAAATGTGAAAGCCTAAAAATTAATACGACATAAATATCCGAAAAAAAAGATAATTAGCCATACAGATTGAAACTATCGGAGTAAACCGTATATGCGAGTATTTTCTACATCTATTGCTAATTATCAGTTTTTATTTACAAAAAAAACAGTTAAACGTTAGACGCTTGCGTCCGGATGTCCATAACCATCCTCGATCCAGCCATTCTTGATCAGTCCCGTCACAACTTCGCCCGATTCCATCTCCATTCCTTCCTCCGTCTCATCAGCTCTCACGATCGTCACACTCGCACCGCGACACTAAACATAGGAATTAACTTTAGCTACTGGGAATTGTTTTTTTCCATGGAATTCACGAAAAATGTCCATGAGAGCCAGTGATGCTCATGAGTCCCTAAATTAGGCTGCGCGGGGGGGATACATAGTACAGGCATCGGGGACATCAGTCATCACATTATTTTGGATCAAATCTATTGAAAACATTATTATTTTCACATTTTTACCCTGCTCGGACCCCCCGCGGGGGGGGGGGGGTCGCCGAATTTAGGGACTATGAGCATCACTGATGAGAGCAGACAAAATAGAAAATTGGCCATGCATTTCCAGTCTGCCCCAACCTGGTTCCTCTTAGAGTGGCTTTCAGAGCGACCCTCGTGGCCACAAGCGCAGCGGAAGATGACTCCTGCCTGCAAACGAAGAGCATAAATATAAATGGAATACTTAAATAAATAATACAATTATATAGTACAAGTATGAATATTCAGTGTTAACGGATGGTGATAGTTTAAAAAAATTAATATTAAATAAATAAATAAAAACCTCCGTCGCCGTCGTCTGATGCTTCTTCTTCAGATGCGCCGCGTATCCAGACACACTGTGAGTACCGTAGTTCTGGAAAGGAATGAATAGAAGGATAGACGGAACTGATTCATCAACATTTTATAACATTACAACAGGAAAAAAAGAATACACTAACATCGCACAGGACGCATCTCATTTCGCTTGACCAGTTGTTCGATATTCCATCGGATTCCCTCATTGGCGTCGGTGGGTGATCGCCGAAGGCAGCTCCACCAGAGGCAGCCGACTACAAATATATTTATTTATTCAAACACAATCACAATACATAAAGATCCATAGAATACTCAGTATTCCGTATTTGCAGCAACGAAAAGCACAATCCCATAGGTCGAAAGGTACGTAAAAAATGACGAAGCCAACCCGCATTTTGAGAATTTTTGGTGAATAAAATGAAAACCCAACCCGCATTTTCGGGTTTTGATCCCCATTTTTGACAAGCCCAACCCGCATTTTCAGTTTTTCAATTCCAACGCACCCTTTCGACCTATGCACAGTCCAGTGAGCCGCTTACAGATGCTCCATCCCCTAAAGCTGATGCGTTCTCATTCGATGCCAGAATGTAGCGATAACAATTTCTAAAAAGCACCGAACCTGCTCATTCTCATCCAGATTTCCGACCATTTCTTCTGCCATTTGATTGTCGATCGACGAGTCGTCCTGAAATTAGTAATTCGCGAGTACTTCGATCCATGTACAGTAATCGTTTAGGCGAAAAAGATTTACCTCAGAATACAATCCACTAAAAAGCGGCTCCGTCTTCCACAACACTCCATCCATGTAGTCGGCATCGTAATCATCAAACTGCAAATCAATTTCGCACACAGGTTAAACAATGATACCGTATTCGGGAGGGGGGGGGGGGTACCATACCACGGAAGAGGCGGGTTCTCCCTGTTCGTCAGCCGGGCTTGAGGAGAAATCAGCGTCGACCGCTGAGCGAGTCTCGTCCAGCTAAATTGTTTATTACCGTAACGCAGGGTATACCGTAATCGTAATTCCACTGCAACACCATAATACCTGCATGAGGTTACTGTAGCCTCCGATCGTACACTGATGGCGACTCTCGCTCAGCTGGCCGAGGATTAGGTGCACCGCGTCCACCAGATCGTAGGTCAGATCGCGGATCGGCTCGTTACTGTAATTTATCGATTATTTTCTGTATAATCGTGTAGCTGTACCAACAACAGCACAGTACTGCATAGAGTACATTCGGTCGATAATTGCTCACCGCTGGGCGTCATACTGTGCCGAGAGACTGCGTTCACTGGCAAGAGAAGCCAGCGAGAATTCGACGCGCTATAATAGGTGATTCTCTGTTTCACATACAACTATATTATTCCCTAAATCAAGCAAATTTTATTATCAAAATCGTAGGACTTTCAACAAAAAAGATTCCTCAAAATTTCCATTTTTCACGCTTGAGCATTAGCAGAGCGTTTCTTGAAACTGTTTAGTGCCTCGGGCGATCGTGCCCATGTTCCCTGAGAATCGAAATAACAACTGCTTTTCCGCGTACTCGACAATGACCAGAGTCTACTAATAAACAAAAAAGTTGAATAAATATAGCTATAACTGACGACGGACTCTGCCTGCGGCCACAGCACGACTTCAATTGCCTCGAACGCCTTCGTCAGTGTGGGCACGACCGCGTCATTCGAGTGGACCGCCAGCTCCGAACTCTGCAAACATAACACCTTTAAAATTGAAATACCGCCTACACCAGCCGTGGTAGTATACTGACAATGAGTTCATTTGTCCACGGGATATAAAGCGAGGCGAGTGTTTGAAAGCATTTACATAAAAACTGAGCTCATTTTGGTACAATGGTTACCAATTGACCACTGATCGTCTTACATTCCGGAACTAATCGAAAAATAAATTTTAAAAAATTCTCACCTTTCTCCTCCAATTGTCGATGGTTGCCTGTATCGCTTCCATTGCGGCTACCGATCGAGATGACCGAAGACAACTGCAAAGGGACTCATTGGTCATACCTTCCGTACACTTTTAGAGTGCGGTAAGTCTACCGTAAGCAATCTGAAATGCGATTATTAGGGGGTTCAAGTATTATTCCGACCACAGTACGGATTGGAAAGAGCGGAAAGCAACAGAATTCAAAATGCACTTTATCTTCTTTTCTTCATCAATCAATCAACAAGTAAGCCTATGCACATTGAATAACACAGATTCTAAGTTTGAAAAAGGGACGGGGTTAGAACAACAGGGGGAAAATTCAACAGCGGTAGTCAATATTGTTATTAGTGCACAAGGTAATAGCTTCGACAAAAGGACACATGATCAATCGATAATCTACAGCATTCCCTGAAGTACGGTATGCCAGTCATAAGCGCCATTCTCCCCTCCACTTTCAGTCTCTTCTGCCTCTTCCTCCTCCTCCTCCTCCTCCCTCTCCTCATCTCGGACCACAGTGATGCTCACGTTGCGGCACTGAAAGTGGATAGGACTTGCACTCATTATCGAACTGGCAGGTGTACTGCGCAGCAACGTAGTTACCTTTTTCTCTTATACACGGACCCCCTGCCGAATAATCATTGAATATTCAGCCCGAATGGCTCCGTTTCAGGATACTAGTGTTGTTAGAACGAATGATCACATTCGCGAATAACAATGCATTATTCGAAAAAAAATTATTCGATCTAGCAACACTCTAGGATACCATCGTTGCCCCCCACCTTTCCATACGTGAAGTGGGCGTGCGAGCGACACACGTTGCCGCACGCGCAGTGGAACGAGATGCCCGCCTGCAAGCTGACCGTTCTCCTCTCCCCATATTATACATATTTCATTATTGTCAAATGTCGTGTAAACAAGAGTAGATTACTCTCACACTACTCAAAGCCGGTTTCAATCAATTTCAAGCATAGACTACAGTACTTCAGGCAATGACTACAATAGTCCGAGGAAGACAGCTGAGCAATAAATATACCTGCGTCGGGGTCATCTTGTGCACTTTCCTCAGGTGGCCCACAAACGAGTCCACGTTGTACGAGCCGAATTTCTGAAAATACTAGTCGTTAGAGAGGAGCCAATTCAAACTTCCTAAATATACACCGTGAGGCTACAATAATTGCCGGCATCCAAATAGCACCTGTTGCATCAGTGTTTCAGGATCACAACTTGAAACCGCAACTCACGCGGCATTCGGGGCACTTCATCACGGTAGTCGAGGCATTGGTGGCAGTGGGCGAACTGCCGGCCGATCCCATCCTCAGCTCTGCATGCACCTCTCCCTCCTCCTCCTCCCTCTTGACTACCGTATCCTCGTCTGCAACGACGACGACACTGCTTAAGAGTGGGCACTGCAAAATCAGTTTGTGATACAACATAGACAATGTGTGGGCAAGAGTATCGACGGGCGCTCGGCAGTTGCGTGGTCATTTTGCGGGGCACTCTGCGAAATGGAAAATAGACAAAATGCAGATGTATTCAGGGATAATTTGCACAAAATGGGCTACGGTAACACCCTGCAAAAAGGCCAGTATGCAAGCTGCCGATCGCGATAACTCACCTTGGAGTCGAAGAAGTGCGCGTGCGAGCGAGACTCGTTGCCGCACGCACACCGGAAGAAGATTCCCGCCTGTAAAATGAGGAGTTCCGTAGCATTCGTTTTGCAGTACTTAAAAATAGTGACAATTGATTAATTATCATAATGGCACCCGAACCTCTCGGGGCGACATCTGGTGGTGGTGGCGCAGGTGCTTCACGTACGTGCTCACCGTTCGCGCCGCAAACTGAACGTTTCGACTTAAATTTTTCCATATTATTTTCAATCAGATTTTCACACACACACGCGTGACCTTTGTGCACTACTCGTAGTAACAGTATAATTATAAAATTATACGAACATCGAAGAAGACCATTCAGTTAAAACACAGAAACATATTTCACGGCTCAGGTTCCGCTCTCATTCCGGTTCTGAGTTCGGTGTATACAGATAGAAGAGTTAAATTACATGTGTGTGCTCAATCGATAGCCCATGATGCCCTGTGTCACCTTTTCAATTTGGATTTTGAAAAGAATTCTTAAATTAGGCAAAAATACGAAAACAAAAATCGTGGTGTGCGGCTTTCTATTGTTTCACCAAATTGTCCTCTTTGGCTACGCGCGGAACGGGGTAACACGGTAGAACAACACCACTTATATTTATATTATGGTGAATGAGAGTTTCGTTCACATGCTTTTCATGAGCTTTCTTTCATTTCTAGAGCGCGGCTGTGGATCATTTAGTTCGAGTTCATTTGCACAATAATAAATGAGACTGCGAACCACACCGACCTCACAGATGACGCACGCCATCTCGGTCGCAGCAACTCGCCCGATCGACGCCTTCTGATCTACGCCCGACTCCTCCTCCCTCCTGCTCCTCTTGCTGCACGGGACCGGTGCCGCAGCTGCAGAACGCTTCGCAGCCAACTTCTTGCGACCAACAGCAGCAGCAAACAGTGCGTTCAGCTGCAAATACATAGGCTACGTTCCATCGTCGAGTGACCACAGATTTATGTGGAGTCCGGCATAACACTCCTTCAAAAGCAGCCAGATTATGTTCCACTCCTTCGCCCAACCTCTGCAGCTAAAATGGATAGGCATGGAGCAGTGCCTTCTTACCGTATCCCGAGAAAACAATATTACGGTACTCACTGGTCCGGCGCATGCTCGACTTCTGCGTTTTCGCTTTCCCGTTACATTATCGATGGGCACGTCAAAGATGACATTGCTAATTCGCGAGAAGTCCACAGTCTGAGTGGAATTTTAAAAAAAAACATGGAAAATGGGGTATTTCTCCCTGCATTGGTCTCGTTTAGAGCGAAGATGAGAGATGATTTCATTTGGAGAAGGTGGTCTCGTCTAGACCAGTGACACTAAGTTCCCCCACTGATCTCACGGTTTTCTCACCTCCGCCTCTCCTCCCTCCGGCACCGACTCGATCTTAGTCGCCCATCCATTCACACCTTCTTCAGCGGCCAAGTTCGTGTCCTAATAATGAAAAGTTTTTTATTGATTGGATAACGATAAGAAGATCTATAGTATCTCATCCAATCTACAGTACCTCGCACGACGTCCGTATCAGCTGGGAGTCGATCAACTCTTCCTTCGGCACGCGATCAGACAAGGGCGAGGGATCCCCCCCATTCTGTAATAGTAAAATAAGAGTGAACCAGCTTCAACGCCAATTTTGAACCGAAACAACTGGGAAACATACCTCGTTGTGAGTACGGTAGTACGGTGGCGATAATCGATCGATGCCCAGCTCCCCAAGCGCGAGTCGCACCGACTCGATGAGACCGTAGAAGAGCTCGCGGATCGGATCATTACTGCAATTGATTTCTTATTGCTCATACAGTAGTATATCTACCGTTCTCATCAACGTCCAAACCCACGGCTACCGTAACCGAATGAACAATATTGGGTCAAAAATTAGGCATCGACCGGGCATCCGCAACAGTGCCAGGAAATTCCGCAGCGGCGGTCCGAATTTCTAATACAATTTCGAGAATTTAGAAAATAAAAATTGAAGACCAAAATAAGAAGGCCCTCGTTTTGGCAAGCTCTGAAACAGCGTGGGCGGTCTAAACTCGAAATATTTAAAATTCCCAGCGCCCATTGCACAAGAAGTCAACCGACCGACCTGAGTCCGCTATCGTACTGCATCGATATCGCCTGTTCCATCTCGAGCGACGAGAGAAGACGGCGAATGTGCTGCAAATATCGATTGAAAGATAACCGACGACGACCTCCGATAGCCAGTTGCCCTTATTATAAATTCACAAGCACTCGTCGAAAATAATAAAACGTTCCGCTCCTAAACAACATATACGGCTGCGAGAGAGCATGCCAAAGCAAGATACACTTCGAAGGATCGAAAGAGAGCACACGCGCCAGTAGTTCATTTCAACAACGTATCATTTTCAAGTTGTAATAAGAAAGGCGTGCAATTTGTTATTGTCTCGAGTTCGATTCCCGCCTAGGCTAACCAATCCTTCCATTCAATAGGTGCGGCAAGTTAGTAGCAACAGTACATTTCAATTAACATAATTAAAATTAATAACCAAAACCGCACATCGGGATCCGCATTCGGCTGCAGCACCGCCCCGATCGTCTCGAGTGCTCTCGTAATCACGGGAACGACGGCGTCGTTCGACGCCGCTGCCAACTCCGAACTCTGCATAACAAATTAAATAAAAAGAAATTAAAATTTAATTAATATTTATTTATCATTATAGCACTACTTTACTTTATCGGACCACGAGTGGCGATTGCAAGACTGACACAATGAAATGATGAATAAAGGTGCCACTCAAGGTTTTCCGGTAAAGTGCACTAGTGCCATTATTATTATTTAAATGTTTTTAAAATAAAGAATAACCTTTCTCCTCCAGATCTCGACGACCAGCTGTGCCGGGCCGGTTGAGGCCATCGATAGAGGAGAGGCTGGAAATAGCTGATATTTTTCTTCTGAAACAAGGATAAATATACGGAGAAATTATCCCGATAACGTAATCGGTTTGGGGGATTGGAAATGTAGAAAAAAAACAAGCGAGCGCATGCTTTGGGGAGAGGTGGTTGGAAGCAAAGTGAGCATTGGGAATAAAGAGCGCTGCCAGACGTACAACGGCAGATAGAACAACTGGAATCTCCACAATAGAGTTGGAACTAAACAGAAATGGGCGCATGTTTGATTTTAATCCTTTATTCTCGAAACATATTCAAATAAGAACTGACCCCTCTTTTGTTTAAAAAAAACAAAAGAGGGGCCAGTTCTAGTGTTGGCCACTCGAAATAACCTTTATTCGAGAACAAAGGAAGATTAACAACGAAACAAAGAACTGTTCCGAAATGGAGTCGAAACGCTTTGTTTTTTTTAGTTTCGACTTTCCGAGTGGTCAACACTAGTCAGTTCTGAACAGTGAGTAGGAGAGGGCACATCATTCTGCGGAAGCCCGAATCCCTGGCAACTCAGTGCTTCTGGGGTATAGCTACTGTAGGCAGGGGTCATAGCTACTTCTGCTAGAATACAGAAATCAGCAAGAATGCAGTGCTACATAGCTGAAGTAGCGCTGCTTTCTAGCTACCTCCTAACTGATTTCTGTCTTCTAGCTGAAGTAGATATGCCCCAGAAGCACTGACAATCTGCCACTGGCAGATGGCACCAACACAGTGATCATGCACGCAATGAGCAAATTAATGCGATCATTCAGTGACATCATGAATCACAGATAGCATTGCACTCCGACAATTCGACGGATCTGAGAGATAATAATCATTTAAAAGATGACAAAAAAATGCTTTATCTACTGGTATATTTCTACCTGCTAATAACGACATCAAAGTGAGAAACTCATACAAAACTCAACAACAATTTAGCACTGTGGTAAACGTAGTCTTCTTGCAAATAACAAAGGGGGGAGGACAGTCCAAAAAAAACAGAACATTCACTACTGACAGATAGAGTAGTGCACAACAAATACCGGATTGGCAGGCCAACTATTTAAACATGCTGTTAGCATTCACATATGGACGGGAAAAAACAACATCGACACTTGCAATGTCTGTTCGAGAAGAAAAAGGTGAAATACATGTGATTAGAGCAATCATACTATTACAGACAAAGATATCAACATCATGCTAGGAATGCAAGTTCGTATTACGGTCTTTTTGGGGCGAGACATCGGCTTTACGGCGGAGTCTGAGAAAAAAATACTACCAGAGGCTATGCCCAATACCGAACCGGCATCCCTACCAGGCGGAACAACTAATTGGATTGATCGAGCCCTGATAACGGCATCAACCTACTCCTTCACAGATCCTTCTAAAACACATGGTAGGACGCTAAATGCGATTGAAAACCATGTGGTACTGGCTACTTTTGTTACTAGTTCGGGCCAAAAAATACATGGTAGACCACTTTTTCGCTCTATGAAACACAAGATCGGAGATATTGGACTCTAATTTAACGGTACAATTCAATCGGTGTCCTACTACTTCCCTCCTTCACATCCGCCCGCGTCGTCGCATACTCCGCGTAGCAAGTCGTCCAGCTTCTGCTCTCTCACTGCAAAAATAAAATAATTTGATCAAAAATGCAAAAAATCGAATCATTCATTCAATCGTCAGGTCATCTCTGCCCGTTGAATTATGATTCTCTCCCACTAATCACGCGTAACTACGATCACTGCAACCGATTGATACTGTTCTGATCGGGCACTGGCACACAACTTGGAGCAAGTCCCGCCCATAAACAATTCCCCTACGAATCGTAACTCGGCTTGCTGCTAATATCCTACCAATTCTCTCCATTTTCGCCGGACTACAATTTCCAAGTAACAACTTACAATCTCTGCCGACGTCGGCCATCTGTTTCCTCACGTCCTCCAACAGCTCCGTAATATAATTCATTCAAATTTCAAAATTCACAAACGCTCTTTCGAAATAATAAAACGTTCCGCTGCTAACAGTGTGGCATCTGTCCACTCACCTTTAGCACCTTCCCATGCCCGCGGGCACTTGTCGGCGCGAGGACGTCGGCGTATTTGAAACGGCACCAGCTTGCGGGCTGCAAATTATTCGATTTTTTAAAAAAATAATAAAATATAAATAAACAAATAAACATACTAGGCGGCACGACAGGCGGCTCCTCCGCCTCCTTCTTGAGACCGCAGTTGAGACACACCTGCTATTAAAGATGAAGGTAAACTTGAATTGGAATCAAGAGCAGTTTACGTCGACAACCAACTACTCTTCCGGGGCTCACCAGTAAGGCCGGTTTTGTTTTGTGCAATTAGTCAATTACTATTCAACCTACGCGGTCCCCTCTACTGTCATCTACCAGTAGGAATTCGGGCCCTGTTGGATGAGGGGCAGCCGGTGTACCATCGGACTGGGCACGCCCAGCCGTAATATTCATTGCCACACACGCCATTTTGAAAGTACTATTTAGCCAATTAAATCGCGCATCAAATGGCCTTTCTCTGTTATTGAGCTACTCGCCCTTCTCCCCAGAGTCTTGAAAGCATAGGTCGAAAATGTCGTTGTTTTTTAGAATTCGCAATGAAAATGTCGAAAATGTGGGCTGGCTTCGTCGTCTTTGTACATGCCTGTCGATCATGCTTGCAAGGGTCTCTCCCGCCTTCACTCACCGTCTCTCCCTTCACATCCACGTCCGCAGCTCCCTCACTGCCCGCACCTGCAGCAGCAGAAGCAGCCTCGCGACTCTTCTCCTCCGCCTTGGCTAGATTGTCCGTCTGCAACCAGAAATCACCAATCGTTTAGGAAAACATATATAAATTGCTTAATTACTAAAAAAAATAATAATTAATTGCAACGTACATTCAAGTGCAAGCAGCTGCGGATCATCTCGTCGACTAGCGACAAGCTGCCGGACGGCGCCTTGTACTGAAACGGGGCCCGTATTGGTCAACGATTATTATCGACTGTTTTTGAGGCTACAGTACCATTATTGATTGGTTTGGTGCCTAAAGTTCCAATTATCGATCGGCATAGCTCTACAGTACCTCGAATGGCGGCTGCTCCACCTCGGGTTCTCTCAGCTTCTCCTGCTCCTGCGGCAGCTCGACGGCCAGCACCACATCGGCGCCAGGCTACAATAATCAAAGTATTAATATTATCGTAATTATTGATTTTTTTACTGAATATACATATCCACAATAATAAAATTGTATTGGCATAAGCAATGTATGAATTTGCTCCGCAAACGAGTGTCAGGTACGTTGTCACATTTTTTGAATTAGGGATGGCTGCGCAAGTAATAACTCTCTTCATTTGCACACTTTCACACGAGGGCATAGTGTGCAGAATGATGAGGGCATTTCTAGCTAAATCAATAAATCATCAATATACCGTAATGGTGAAACTATTCGTGGCAGGATCGAGCGACGCCTTCTCCATCGTGAGTCGGAGGCACTTGAAGAGACCGTGCATCAGCTGGTACGCTGGCTCCGTTCTGAAAAAAAATCGATAAATGGATACTACCGTACACCTTGAAGGCATTCACAACTCGCGGGGAAATAAGTCTACGACTCGGTAAGAATAAGCTGGCCAGCGACTTGAGATTCTGATAGGCGCAGGGGGGGGGGGGGGGGCGAATTTAGATTTTGAAAGTCGTCGCTCTCCAACTTAGACCTATGGTTTCGTAGATTTGTACCCCTGTTGCAATTATCAGCACTACTGCCGAAGCCTGGAATCATAAAAAAAGGAATCAACGAACAGTTATATTTGAGATGCCCATGTAAGGAGCGCCTGGACTATTTATTGGTACGTTCCTGGCTTCAGCAGTAATGCCCAATTATCGATTATCTGTGAGGGTAGGTCAACACACTGACATGGTGTCGTTCTTCTCCAGCCACGCCGCCTGCTCCTGCTCGATCGACTCGAGGATGCCGAGGACGCGCTGATAATATAGAATTGAATTATTTAAATATATAATTAATACATTTAATTAATTAATTAATTAAGGATGAGTTGCGACATTAGTGGGCAAGGGTTGAACTTTAATAGCGATAGGAGGCAAGCAACGCGGCCGCGACGCAAGTGCCTTCCACAGCTATCATCGTCGTTTGTCGAGTGTTTACATAATAAAAAAATGAAGAAAAACATAATTAATTAAATAATCTCACCTCCCGGATGGGGTTGGTCGTCGGCACTGCATCCTGCGCCTCTGCACTCACGAGGGCCTCCGTCGAGGTGCCCGACAATTCCGCTCTCTGAATACAAATAATATTTAATAATAATAATAATAATAATAATAATAGTAATATAAACCCGACCCCCCGCACAATGTTCGGATCGTCAGGGAAGCGGCCACAAAGTGTGTTTCCCTAATTGGGAAAAGGCGCCAAACAGCGCTTCTTGGGCGCCTTTTCCCAATTGGGAAAGGACACTCGTTGCTCGTTTGCCTTACATTCTCTGAGGCACCAGAACATTGTGCCCGCGGACCCCCCCCCGCGCTGCCGAATTTCGGGACTCGTGAGCACCACTGCATGGTACAATGCTGAAAATTAAAATAGGAATTCATACAGGCCCGGCGCGGAAGCGCCTCATGAATGGAGCAACGTATGATACCTTTTACAAGGGATTGGAGCTCAATGATCTATTTATTTAAATATTATTATTTAATTAAAAAAATATTGTATAATTAATTTTTTGCTCACTACTGCCTTCCACTTCTCTGCGATCGATGGCGGCAAGCCGCTCTCCGCCGTTTCCATTGTAAAAAAGCAATAACGCATTTTTACATAAATTAAAGTGTTTGAAAATATAAAAAAATGAGTCCGTAATACCGCAAAACAATGTTGAGGACAGACGGTGTATGCCAAGTAATTACTCGACCAGATATTCTAGATGGGGCGAGGGTCCGCAACGGTACCAGGAAATAACACAGTGGCGTTCCGCATTTCTAACAAATTTTTCAGAATGTTGCATAAAATTAGGAGAATTTTTCAGAATGTTGCATAAAATTACTTTGTTTAAAACGCGTAAGTCGAACGGGGGAAGTTAGCTTCCCCCAGCATACAAACAGGGGCATCACACTCAAAGAAATATAATAAAAAGAAGACTATCAACGGAAACCGTCATATTAGCTTACAAGCCGGTCTTAATTAATAATTGCCACCGCCTGCTCCCGTAATAGCGCCAAAAGTACGCGGACCAGAAGCTGCGTCTCGGCGAACGGCGTACAAAGGTAGAAGATAAAGTTGTTGTCGAGATTAAGCGATTATCCGTTGGTGGTAACCACCGGTTGCTTCCTAGGGCTGCGTATCCCCTGTTTCATATAGTCCTTACTTAATTACTTTTGTTGTGCGCTCAATCGGAGCACTAATAGAACTCATAACACGCGGGCATCGCTAGCAAACGAAAGGCAAAAGGGGTTCTCTAGGGACAATGAAATCAAGTGAGATCGTCAGTTTGCCGTGCGCAAGCTTGATGTCAGCATAGTGGAGTGGCTATCGTAATTTATTATAACGATCACCAGCAGAAACTGGCGTAAGAATTGAAGAAAAACGGGAGAAATCGGTAAAAAGTATAAACTAAACAAAAACATACCTGCTCTCCCTTCACTTTCTGAAGACGACGAGAGCAGCCGGCCGAGTTGGGCGCGGACTGCAACGAGGTGTATTTTGAACACAAATACAACTTGAAAACGCGTAGCAAACGTCGATAAAAGGAGGAAACAATCGATAATTGCTTTTTCTGCAATATTGCTTGACATTGTGTGGCTTACTGTAAGTCACCCGTCAATGTCTAACGATAACTGAGTTTTAAACATTACAACATTTATAAAAATTAATTTTAATAAAAATATTGTTTATTTTTATTATTCTATAATAAAAATAAATAATATTAAATACATTCCCGAGTCTGTCAATCGTCGCAAGCGGTCCCTCTCCATTTCTCTCTGATGGAGAGGGGGATTTTCCCTCAATTTCCCTAGTTTATGCCATCGACTACTCAAAAAGATCGGAATCCCCATCCAAGCCGGACTGGTCACCGTGTGATGGGTATGACTAAATAAGATGGTTGGTCCCTCGGTTTTATAGACTCGATGAATCTCTTTCTGAGATTGAAGATTTGAGTTTGGTTGACACAAATTCAAGAAATCAGGAACTGCCTCTCTTCCATCTGCAATGTCAAGCTCGTAAGGTCGTTTCCTTCTTTCTCCAGCCAAAATCCTGGGTCTGTGATATGGAAAGAAAACAGATCCCGAAGCTCAATTTTGGACAAAATGACTCATTCTAAAGAAGACCATCGACCACTTCTGAAACCAATGCGAAACCCCATCTTGATCAGCGCCCCTAAAGCGACACTGATAAATATTGTAATATTGTATTGTATTCTATAGTTATTTTCATTCAAACTAAAAATGAAATTAATGCATGGTACATTCAATTATGCACCATCTGCTTCATACTACAGTCAAATCATGAAATGTTCGTTCCTTTACCCCTTTTTTCTTGACGCGGCAAAGAGAAGGTGAGAATAACATCACGTCTTACTACGTAAATAACGTTCCGGAAAGTATTATCTCGCATGGTGAGCATAGGTACAATTCAAAGAAATTCGACGAAGAAGAGGTTACTGTACTTCTATTCGGAGGGATACGGTACTCACGGGGGCTCAAAAATTCAGATCCTCTACAAGAGAAATGAACAGATAATGGTCACAAGCGCAATGCGTAAATTTCCATTGCTTACTACGGTATTGCGATGAAAATTGCGTATTGCGATGGCTACATCAAGCATTATACGTAGTAAGTGCAGCTTATTCGCGGACCGTTTTTTTATCCGCCTTTGAGCCCCCGTGGTACTCAGAGAGCGAAGTCTCCAGCTTTCCTTACCCAGGAGTGTTCTCCAATTATTAGGAGAAGTGATGTCTACATCTCTCCAATTCTCACGCTCTCTCACCAGGAAACAACATCTCCTGAGTAAGGAAAGCTTCACGCTCTGTGTATGGAAGGAGAGTGAGTACGGTACCCGTGCAAGCTCTTGTCGGTTGTAGAAACGAATGTCAGCAGCGCCACCACGGAGGTTCAAAAATTCAGATCCTCTACAAGAGAAATTAACAGATAATGGTCACGAGCGCAGTTCGTGAAATTTACATTGCTTACTACGGTATTGCGATGAAAATTGTCGACTACATCAAGCATTATACCGTAGTAAGTGCAGCTTATTCTCGGACCGTTTTTTTATCCGCCTTTGAGCCCCCGTGGCCACGTAGCCTTGAGATAATTGGATTTTAAAACGGGAAAGTGATATCAAATCTCCAGACGTGCACGAGTGCGTACACTTAAATGGGTTGATTAATTTATTAATTAATTTATTATAATTATCAAATCCGCTCCTAAGCATTTACCGATTATTCCAAATGAAATGATCAACAGGCGAATGTCGGACTATCGAAGGATTCGCATTTCCCTTTTTTAAATGGGACTAAACTACATCTTAACACGAGTGGCCACATATCTATTGGGATGATGTGGAGGAACACATAATTCCAAACCTACAGACCAGGGTTAGAGCGAGAGAGTGTACAAAAGTGAGAGAGTCCCTCTCGATTTCACACGCTCTCTCACTTCAAAGGCCTTTCTGGATGGTTGAGCAGCCTGTGGAATGATGTGCGAAGCATCAGAACAAGGGGTACTCACCAAGGCCGATAGAAGAAGTCAACTCTCCTCAAGGAAGTAGAGAGGCACAGTGAAGTGGAAGTGGGAATTCAAGTCCAAATCAATCGAGCAGGACACACTATAATATCCAAACTCAAGTCGAAATTGCAAATTGAAATTTTTTGTAGACATATTTTTTTAAATATTGCTTCATTATCTGAATTTCCCCAAAAGTACGAGAAGGTAAAAAAAAGTTACTCGAGAAGAGCGGTGACTATGAAATGTGTTTTGACTACTCACAAGTTGCCGTGTGGAACAACAGACTTAAAACATTCAGGAAACGATCTCAATTAAATGCCTCTTTACATGCAATTTAGATGATCATGCGGAGCATAAAAGAGTCCCCCCCTCCCTCTCCTCTCCTCTCCTATTCACTCTTCCCTATACTCACTCTACTGATTGGCCGGTTCACCAATATCGATCGGAGAATGAAGGTTGGTTGATATTCTGAGATCGATCTTCGAGGATCCCAGCTGGATTCTCAGGATCCCATGATCCTCTACCCTACACATTCAATTGCCATTTTTAATTTGCCAGTCTATCGTACTACTGTAATCTTGTTTCTTTCAATTGAATATCGTTCCCAGGCTTTCTTACGATTGCGAATCTGGCTGATTCTACTATTCTTCACACCGGCTACCGTAATCTCTGAAGCCCAGTCCTCGGACAAGAAACAGTTTCCGGAATGCAGAGATGATATGGTAAGTTTGTATACCGTACCCCTCTCGAAATGGTCTTGTATGGCTCTTTGACTATCCACTCTACCGTTCCCTTCTACCTGGTACCGTAACCCAGTACAATCAATTTGTATCGTGCCATATGTGCACACATTTGCTAAACACGCATTTTCCAGGCATGCTTCGTTTCTGATGTTTGTAAGGGCCTCACTGGTAGCGCATTAAGTCGCTTTACTGAATCAGAAAACATCAACGGCAACTGTCCCGCTGTGCTCAAGATCAGGTAGCGTCTGTCGATCAGCTTCATTAACTAATCATTAACTGTACTAATTAAAACATTATTTATTCTATTGCAGGGCCTATTCGAACACACACTGGCTCGTTGTGATGCAGAGCTTCGATGAGACAGTCAAGTCGGTCACTGCCAAACACGAGACGGATCCCCTTCTCTCCTGCAAAGTAAATAAGGAATCTCAGCTTGAAGCACAGTTCAAAAAGGATAAAATTGGTGATCAGGGATTCATCATGTTTAAAAAATTGTTTTTGAATTCAGATCTAATCTCCGAAGCGAAGAGACCTCTCATGTGCGAATTTTACGTGAAAGGGTCAGATGAAGTGAGAATTACGACCTACCAATTGTATGTATCCTCTACATTAGGGAAACATAACATTTACAGACGATACTCCCAATGCATTCTCTGTCGGATACTTCGAATATTGTATTGAGTTCTGATGCAGGCTCACAGTCGAAAATATCAATCATCGCTCTGTTTGTAGCAATTCCACGTATTAATGCACATTTCCTTCTGTTCCCAATCTTTTTTTTTCCAGGAACATGTGATCCATCGAATATTTCGCCTGGAAACGCAGTCGATGGAAACCTTTTAGTGAAGCAGGTGAGTTTTTTCCCCTTAACTTCAGTGCTACAATAATTTCCGTTCAGGTCGACGGCAAATACGGTAATCTCATTTGCCCGGAGAAATATAGTTTGGAGTGAGGATAAATATGTTACTAACTTGAGATGTCACTGTTCAGATTCCATGATTCGTCTGCCTTCAAACAAGTAGACAGTATCGTGTGTGAAATGAATGCTAACAGGCTCTTTGAGTATGTAATTACTGAAAAGGGCAATGTTCTTGCAAGAAAGGCACAAAATGAAACATTCAACGCTCGATGCGTTCTGGCAAGTCAGTTATTCTGCAGAAACACCGACCGTTTCATCAATTTTTTTAGCATGTACTCTTTGTGATTGATTTCATCCCTCGTGATTCTAATGCCACTATAGAGAACAACGCGAAGCTTTGCAAAGTGCTCAAGGTGGGTTACTATATGAAAATGCCAACGTCTGTCTGTCTGTCTGTCTGTCTGTCTGTCTGTCTGTCTGTCTGTTCGTTTTTTTCCTCGACCCCCGCCGCGGGCAAATCTTTCGCGAGTGTCAGAAACCGTTCTGACACGTTTTTGAGTTCCGTGAAACACGTTTTCACCTGTTTTGCCGAGTTTTAACGTGAAAAATCGAAATATTCGAAAAGTTCCAAAAAGATTCAGAGGGAGTAGGGAATCAGAGGAAACATCTCTGAAAGTGTTCTAAAAGTTCTGAACGCACTGTATCTTGCGTTTCCGTTGTGAAAGGCTCGTGAGGCAGAGAGCGATCGAAAAAAGTTGCCACGGTGCCACGAAATGGCGTACTCTTGGTAGCGATTAACATTCCCCAGCATACTGCGAGCTTTAATGTAGCCCGGAGCCGGCTACCGAGCTCCCCCTAGACCGAACCTGGAGCCGGCTACAGGGCGCCCCCTGGACCGTACCTGGAGCCACCTATCGAGCTTCCCCCTGGACCGAACTCGCTCCCAGAACTATGCATAGAGCGTAGTGCATTTATCCTCAATACGACCCCGCTAGTCAATATGGTTATTTACTTAAATGAATCTTTTTAGATTTAAACATGACAAATAAACTGTTTATACTTCAGTGTGCCGATGGAAGGTTGAAGGCGGGAGGCAAATATGGTATTGCGGATTGCAAATATGACAATGGGCAGAGTTTCTTGGAATTGAACGATACACGAATCGATACTAGCGCCAAAGTGAAATGCATTCCGGAAGGTAATGTTAAAAACATTCCCCAATGTACTTTCATCTTTTATTGATCTTCCAATTTGAGATGCGTGCAACTCAGCGAAAATCGGTAAAATGTGTGAGAACAGCAAGTCGCGCAATCGATGCCTCGTTTCGGTACGGTACCGAACATGGTTGCGGTATTATTGATTTCGTTGCAGCGCAAAGACTACCTACCGCACTGCTCCAACAACAATCTCGAGTGCGCCTAGTGTCCTGTTACCGTATATTCACGCCAATTTCAGGGTGAACGGTGTCAAAGGAGCGAACATTTCTTGTAATGAGGACACTGGACTGTATGAGCTGGATGGAGGAAAGCTGCCGGAGGATACAAAAATTGACTGCGGCGATCTCGAAACGGACAAAGCAGAAAGGGCACTTCACCAATGCACCGGCGAACCAGAGAAACCTGTTACAAAATGGAAAATCATGACTGGTGTGGTCGGATTCCTCCTCATTCCGGCAATAGGAGGTAAATCTCACTCCGACCAACCCTCCAGAAAGAGGCACATCCTTTATTCAGCATTTAAGAAGCTAAATCTGTAAACCCTCCAAACTGGAACTAGTTCTGGCTTTTTTTGGGGTTGGAACTATTTCCATCAGTGGAAAGTCCACTAACTTCCACTGAGGGAAGTAGTTCCAACCCCTAAAAACCCGGAACTAGTTCCAGTTTGGAGGGTTTACAGATTTACCTTCTTATATTTTTTTGCAGTTTTCGTATGGCAACTGATGTCTTTTATGAAGGTATACAAGCAATACAAGAATGATGGGAGACAATTTGTCAGATCTACAAAGAAACCAGGGAAGGTGAATTGAAATTTCGAACTTTCGTAAACAAAGAAAAATTTGCACCTAGCGTAACTTTAACATGTTGCTACAGGCTGGCAATTCGAATGAGACCAAGTCAAAGGAATCGAATTCAGTGCAAACTGCAATCTCTAAGGTAAATGACACTGAAATTTTCGGAAATACTGGCGAAAATACATTTTTAGTTAAAAATATTTTTTGATGTTATCATTTTGTTGCAGACTGCCGACTCAAAATCCAAGTCAGCGGAGTCACACTCTAAGCCACCCTCGCCGGTGAGAATAATCCACTATTGATGACGATCAATATTGTTCTTCAGGCCGTGATTCCTCCTTCGCCTCTAGAAGCAGTCGACAATAAATGAAGACCACTTCAATACATTTGAATAAGAAAATAAACCTGCCAAACAAATGTGCACAATCTGATGCATCATTAGGCGGTGAAAACATGTGGGACTTGACGGGAGGACATATTTTCTCGGATATCCTCTTAGCACGCTGCACACAGGGGTGGTCACAACCCACATCATTCCACAGGCCGGTCAACCATCCAGAAAGGCCTTTAGAGTGAGAGAGCGTGTGAAATCGAGAGGGACTCTCTCACTTTTGCACACTCTCTCGCTCTAACCCTGGTCTGTAGGTTTGGAATCATGTGAACCGATCGTCATGGGAACGGATACACTAATACGGGAAGAGTACACATTTTTCTGCGCGGGTACTTGACGCAGAATTAGGAAGAGAACATACAGTAGCCGCCAATAGTGTATTGCATTTTTTCTTCAATTTTTTTTCTACTTTCAAACTCATAGAATCTTTCTGCAATTGTGACAGGATATTGATAAGTGATTTTTATGACCGCCAATTAGCTTTTTCCCAGTTATGCATTTGTCATACGACGGTATTTCATTTCGAATTTAATCCATTCGATACCACGATTGTTAATTGCTCATACTCTGGGAGAGGAAGGATTGTGAATTGTTGCGCACGTTTTATCGATCTAATGATCTAATGGATCGAAGCACTCGAATACCGCACTCGAATGTTCGAATGTCCAACGCCACTGTAGTGAGCACTGTGGATGTGTCCAGGAACGAAAATCACGAATGCTTTTATCAAGAGATCAAGCTGCAAAGCTACAATGCCCCCACGGATACATCCCCTATGCTACGGTCGGTAGCTGAAACTGAGAATGCAGAGTCGCGTAGAGGAGGATGAAGAACTATACGAGGAGAAGAAGGGGATGAAAGCTATACTACCATTTTTCTCTCTGCAACCAGCCATCTTCGTCCCTCCACCTCTAGTTACCGCGATGTATCAGCGGGACGCAATCAGATAATCCAACTGTGGAACAAGAAGGTGAATCATCCGATGATGGTGGCGGACCCTATACACTAGTGCCCCCCCCTGGCAGACAACGAGTATGCCAGGGGGTCAGAAGGCCCAGATAAGTGTCACCCAAACATATCACACCCACTAGACAAATACTACGCAAGGTTCAAATTTTCTAAATCGTAAGTTGAACCCAAATAGATGGCAATTGTAATAATCACGTGTGTTACTTCTGTGGATAAAATGTTTTAAAATTAGTGCTTGCATAATTATGTAAACATAATCATGTCCATCTGGCGTTAACGTGTTCTTGAACTATCTACGCGTTTAATGCAATGATTTTAATGAAAACACAATCAGACTGTATATTTATCAATTAAAGCACACACAATCGCAACAAATCATGCCAGAACTTGACTAATCTGGAATGGGGATGACGCAGAAATAAAAATAACTGAATTTCTTCAAATGCATTGTTTCCTAGTACGATATTTTTATGAGTCCTGTACTTCAACATTTTCAGCAGGCGCCAACACCATTAAGTTGAAAGCATCGGGGAGTATGGTCTCCAACGGGTACCCGAATCCCCTCAGTTCGAGTTGGACGATTTTTGAAAACAATGGGGATTCCGAAGGTGTATCTTCCTCATCCCCTCCTCGACCTCATGTCTGCCACACTGAATTGTTATGATGCTATCAAAAATCTCGCAGAATAGAACAACTAACGTTTGCGAGGTGAGATGCCTCCCACGTAAAGTCCCTTTCCCATCGCAGCACGAGGAATAGTGTGCCAGCTGTAAATCGATATTTTATATATAAATGAGAAACACTCTTTTAAGGGCTTCGAGCTTCGAAAATGTTTTCACTTACAGGTGGTCAGTCGGAAGTTTCTTACTCCTTCAATCGCGTATTGCTGATTCGGATCGAATTCGGTATCGGCTGCAACATGGCAATGCAAGTTTTACCAATCTCTACTAAATTATAAGGGTGTCCGGAAAGTTTTCTCACTTTTCACGGAAATGCTTCTCCCTCTTTTCCTATTATCCGCATGGACTATTGCTGTAACACGTTAGTGTGAGGGCCTGCTCTTACTACTTTTTGAGCTTTGACTAAGGAGATATGACACACATGGTGCCTTCTGTACAACTGCAAACCTACCATACTCAAACCAAAAATTCAAAAGTTTTAAGATTTTATCTCGAATAGCAGTCGAAAAACTTCGCCCAAAGTGGCAAATTAGTCAACTGATGATTGCGGATAATCTCTGAATAATTTCGTCATCACTACGCAAGAACAAATTTTCAACGTGTTTTTTGAACCGCTGAGATTTTCTACGTAAAATCGGTGGATATGAATTACTATTCACTAAAAAATGTTTATAAGCCATGTTTGAAGGGAATTGGGGCTGAAGGAGTAGGAATTTTGAAAATGTCGAAAAAAATTTTTTTGGCGATATTCCAGTTTTCACTTTTGACAACGAGCTGCTCTCGATTTTAGCATTTGGAATAAAAGTAAAATTCACTCTATTCATACTAATAAAGTTGTATTTTATTTGCTTGAATATTCATCTAGATATTGATTTGCCAATTTGAGCTTTTGAAATCGATTAATTTCGTATTGCATCACTACTAGGTAATATTTGGATAAGACAACAGCATAAGAAATTTTGCCTATTTTTTGTATTGATATAACTAATGAAAAATAGTGACCAGGAGGTGCAAATTTCCTAAAATTTTCGAAAAACGAAAAGTGAAAAACTTTCCGGACACCCTTATACCATCAGGATTTGCGGCTCTTTTGGGATTTTCCTCCAAATCCCCTGCGTCGATCTCCTGTCTCGAGAGGGGCATTTTGTTTTTCCTCAAAACACTGCAACTTCAATAAAACAGAATAATATACAACAAGTGCCGAGCTAAATAAAAAAAAGAAAAAGAGCTCTCCGGAAGGAGCGAACCTCAGTGATGTCGACTCTCCAATACATTCATAGCCTCTCGACGTTAGAGTAACAACAACTGTTAAGTGAGCTTCGACATGTGGAAGAGAAGTCCGAGAGAAGGGAGTAGACGAGAGATTACGCTGGTATCCTCTCATTGGTGGTGTAAGGCACTGCTTGCCAGACGAAGGGTCACGAGTTCGACCCCCGCCCAGGTTTGCCAAGCCTTCCACCCCCCTCAGTGGCGGTAAAATTGGTGAAAAGGAGAGAGAGAAAAATGAAAAGAATAAGGCGTTTCGAATTATAGTTTCGGAATAGTTCCCTGTTTCGTTGTTCATCTTCCATTTGTTTTCGAACTAATTGTAAGGTTATTTCGAGTGGTCAACACTAGACTCTCTAAGGATACCGGTTCGGTGTTCGTATTCCTGCATTTCTGTGAGAGATCGGTAATACGACTGAAAAGAGGCGGAAAATGCGAGAACAAGAGGCTGCGAGAGGGAAATCAACAACTCCGAACCTGCATCCCTAGTATTTACTCACGAAAGATAATAGAAATCGTCGCATCATCGCAAGGGAGAGAATAGGCGATACTGGTGTAAGCGAAGTGGAAGAGGGAATTCCAAAGCAAATCAGTCGGACACATTATGATAATCAAGCACTAATATAGTCAAACTTGATATTTGATCCTAGTACATAAGGAGCAAATATCAAGTAGTACACAGTATTATGAAACGGGGGGTCGCTGAACAAATAAGAGCCTGACTGCGGAAAAGTGCGGGAAATTTCAAACCAAACAGTGCGCACTCTTAGAACGATTTTTGGCATACTGTAGCTCGCTTGCTGCTTGTTCTCAGAGGAAATCGCAGACCGGCGTTTCCCTATGAATGGGGTGAGCAAATGTGAACAGTGCCCTATCTACACTTTGTAGTGTACAGGTAAGTTTCTTCAGTGCTGATCGTTGGGTCGGAGGTTCAACCCCCGACCCATGCATCTTCTCTTGCTCATTTTGGGAGAGCTCTTTGCCCTTGTTTCGGAGAGCGCAAAAGGCTACAATTCCTTATTTGTTCAGTGCATAATACTGTGAGTACATAACTTGGCATAGGGGAGGTCGAGACCGCCTTGCGTGTAGAAGACCTAGACTCTTTACTTTTTTACCTTTACAGACGAAGTGCTTCTCACGTGCCCTAAGTTCGGTAAGATCCTCTCGCGTCTGAAAGGGGTCGGGAGAGAAAATAACGCTGTTTTGAATTGTTTTTCTTTTATTTTTCTCTCTCGGGCACGTTTCAATCGGATGGCGCTGCTCCCCGTGCTGATTGTAAGACCGAAGAGGACTTTGACCCTGGTTGTGACCCGTCGCAACCGGATTGTAGATATTGCAAACGTAATTCCCAAATATGACTTGAAATTTAGAAGACAATTTAAAAAAGAGAAATTCCTGGTTGCCCCTGTGATAGGCGATCCACATTTTTACGCTGAAATCGAAGTCTTGGTTCCACTTACACTTACATTTACGATCGCTATTGTTTGTTCATGTTATTATTGTAAGGGGTTTCATTTGCCACACCTACATTTCATAACGAGTGACATGCGGTTTGACTACTCACAATTCATTTCGAAGCTACCACGTGGAACAATGGACTTAGTGTGTCCAAAAAAACAAACAAAACTCAATTATACACCTCTTTGCATGTAATTTCAATGCTTATTCGGGGTATAAAAGGATCGGTTCACCTCCTCCAATTCATTCCGAGCCTTCTCTTCCCCTCCTCTCCTCTCATCTCCTCTCCTCTCCACTTCACTCTTCCCTCTACTCACTCTACTCATCGGCCGTTTCACCCATATCGATCGGAGAATGAAGGTTAGTTGGATCTCCTGGGATCCTCAGTAGATCTTAGATCGATCTCTGAGGATCTCAGCTGATTTCTCGAGGATTTCGAGAATTCACTTGAGATCCCTTACCGTACACTTGTGTATGAGTCCTTGGTCCTACCGTAATCCTTTCTTCAACTGAACATATTCTCAGGGTGTCATTCGCTTGCAAGCTTGGCTGATGTTGCTATTGTTCACTACCGTATTTTCTATATCTCAGTCGTCGGATAAAATTTTCGTGTCGGAATGCGAGAATAAGATGGTACGTTCACGTCGTGCACTCCTATGAAGCCCCCATAGTTTTCTAACTCCACAACCACGAATCCTACCGTAAACCGTACAGTACCGGACTGCTGCCGGCATCCTCGACCATACCATCATACTGTATCTATCTATCGCTCCTCTAGAAGTTCTCCAAAAACAACGGCCTACTGTAACCGCTCTTACACGTGGTGCATACCTCCATTGAATACTATGACATAAAATTCCTGACACCCAGACCGCACACCTCCATTGAATACCATGACATAAAATTCCTGACACCCAGATTTCCTAATCAACTGAATAGATGTTCTCTTTCCCCCACATTGATTTATATTTTTCCTTTCCAGCAGTGTTTCACGTCGGGTGCGTGTATGGACGGCGGTGTAGCCAAAAAGTTAAGCGAACTCAGTGCCTTCAATATTAAAAAGGACTGCCACGCAGTGCTCAAGATAAGGTACCGTAACGACACCACGGCTTGCAATCAACTTGATAATTTCAGGAAGTATTCACCTAATTACTGGCTCGTTGTGATGCAGAGTTTCGACCAAAGTGTCAAGTCTATCTCAGTGGATATTGAGAATGAAGCTTTCCTTTCCTGTACTAATGATAACTCTAATATAGTTGCCAAGTATCGAGATGGAGAAGTGGAAACTAGTGAGTAGTTTTAACACAATTCTCTCTTTTCCTTTCTTAAAAGTAATCGTTTTTTGTGATAATTCTTCCACTACTAGGGAATCTGTCTGTCTGTTGGTCTGTTTTTTTTGATTTTTTTCATTCCGCGTGACGGACCTTTTTTTCTCGAAATAACTGTTGCCAATTGATTCGCAGAACGTGAGGGACCATAGGAAAAGTGTTTTGCGATGTCGGAAACGTGTCTGAACACGCCCGGGAAATCAAAACACGGTATCCTGCATTTCCGTTGAGAAAGTCTCGTGAGGCTGAGAGCGATTGAAAAAAGTTGCCACGGAGCCACGAAGTGGCGTATTGGCATATTTTTTTCGATCGCTATCAGGCTCACGAGCCTTTTGCAACGGAATAAGCCGGTACTCTTTCTACAGATTAACATTCCCCAACATACTAAACTCCCCTGGGCCGTAATTGGAACCGGCTACCGAGTCCTCCTCCCTGGACCGAACCTCAAGCAAGCTACCGAGTTTCCCCTGAACCGTACCTGAAGAAGGCTACCGAGGTCCCCCTGAACCGTACCTGAAGAAGGCTACCGAGGTCCCCTTAACCGTATCTGAAGAAGGCTACCGAGGCCCTCCTGGACCGAATCTTAAGTAGGTTACTTAGCTCCCCCTGGACCGTACTTGGAGCAGGCTACCGAGTTCCCCTTGGACCGAACCTGGAGCCAGCTACCGATCTCCCCCTGGACCGAACCTGCACCCAGAACTGTGCATACAGCGTATTGTACGCAGAGAGCGTAGTGTGTTTAACCTCAACACATCCCGGCTAGTTCCTTAATTTCAGAACTCTCTCACATTGTTTCTCCGCTGATGTGTGAATTTTATGTGAAAGAACAACGCGGAGAATATGTATGCTTGCTGATATCTGGGAAGCGCTAATATTTGTTTAGATTTTGCGCGATGACGAAATTTCGAAGACTCTCAAAATGCACACTAACGGAGCGGATAATCCTTCCGGGATGGATCTTACTACAGAGACATTTAAAAGTACGATTATGCAAAATATCAATGCAAAATTTGATTTTGCAGCCACATGCAATCCGGATATCATAAAGGAAGATGGTAGCCCGCACGACGGAGACAACTTTATAGTAAAGGTACGAAAACTGTAGACAATTAAAGCGAAAACAGGCTTTTTAGGTTGAAGCAAAATGGAGCAACGTAATTTGTCCAGACGGGTTTGCTCTAGAGTGAGTGCGCACTAATAACTTTGATTTTTCCCAATATTTTATTTAAGATATAAAAGATCCAAGTACAGTCAAGTCGACAGTATAATATGCGAAAAAGACGCTTCCGACAAGACATTCAAATATACGATAACTGCAAACAATAGAGTCGTGGCTAGAAAAAAGGAAGATATTAATGCACGCTGTTCTGCGCCAAGTAATTTGCTTAAATTTCGTTCTACCACAAGATAATCTCTATTCAGAATGCGCCCAATGCGACTATCTTCCTTCTGTTGCAAATCTGACAATTTCTGATGTCGGAACGTGCAAACAGTTACAGGTTGGGAAAAGCAACATTCCGATTTGCCTCTTTTTGGATTCTCATGGCCCATACAATGTATGTAATATATTATCGTATCGTATTAAGTGTATCGCGGGACGTCTTATGGTGGGAAAGAAGTCCTACATTCCGAAATGTGACTACCACAATGGCAAACACGTGTGGATGTTGGACAAAAAGCCGATAGAGAAGATTCCGAATGTGGAGTGCAGGACAACACGTGAGACTGTTTAAATTTTGCTTAAATAATTGGACTAATTATCTTTAATTACACACTTACACCGATGTTTTCAGAGCAATGCGACGTGGATATCTTGACTTCCAAGTGCGAAATGGGCCCTGAGGACTCTCGATGCGTCGTTGGGGTAGTTTGCTCAATTCGAATTATTCATTAGATGTTGTTTGTGTTGTAGACTGACGATTTCCCCCACTGCTCCAACGACAAGCTTCAGTGAGTATTCGAAAACTGAAAAATGATTTCTCTATTGATTACAGTCTCGACGGTCAAATAAACAGCATCTCATGCAATATTGACGATGGGCAATGGAAAGTTAATGGATCAAGCGATTTGTCAGCCGAGGCCACGTTCGATTGTGGCGTCTCCCACGCAAGTATCGCCTCAAAACTATCTGAATGCCATGATGAGAAACGGAAAATAGAAAAATCATTGTCTACTTTTCGCGCAATTTTCTACTGTTTTCTCGCCGTTCTTATTATCTTCGTTTTAGCAAGTGAGTTTTTTTGATATGTATTTTTGAATCAAAATTTGGTTCGGATTAAACACAATTTCTTCAGGTCTCGGCCTCTTCATCGCCAGCCAATTCTTGAAAAGGAATTTAAAGAAGCGTCGACGAGCTGCGAAAGCATCCGACCCGAAGGTGCGGCTACGGCTACACAGAAAATACATTTGCTAAGAAAACGAATTTCCAAGATTTCATTTTTTGGAAAACGTTTTCCACCCTCCTCACTCAGCACACTCTCACGTTTCAGAGACCTTAGAAACGAAACATTGAAATTCCGTTTTCTATCAAATTCACGATACACTGTCACACTCTTTGTAGAACGGAAGACAGCAAAAACAGCAAGAGTAAAGCGTCGAATCTAAAGCCACCCAATCCCGACCTCGCCAAGCTAAAGGTGATTAGCAAATTCTAATGAGATTTCTACGTTTTTTTCAGAACATTACTATAGCATTATTAACATTTTTCTCTCATTAAATCCCATTCAGCAAGATGAAGAGGATAAAAGCCGTAAAATAAATGACTTGACAAATAATCCACAGCAGGTATAATTATATAGTAATATAAATAATATATTATAATAGATGATAATAAAAAAAAACAGAAGCTATCGAGAGTAGTAAAGTCAAAATGACATGTTGTGAACAAAAATTCTGAAAACAAAAATAAACTTCTGATCGACAAGGGCTAGATACAGCCACTACCTCTATCCCTGCGAACCTACGTCTCACATGAACCTGATTTTGTGTGTTTACTTTCCTTTTTAAGAAATGGTGATTAATTGCAGAATGTGAATAAAGATAACATCGGGGAAAAGCCTTTCCGCATTCCCGCCAGCGACATCGGATTCAGCGGGCCGCTTCGTCTGAAGACTAGATACCACGGAGAGCAGGTACTTTCATTATTTCCAACAAATAACGAATGGCAGCATGCATTAGATCATGGTTATATTAATTTTGTCCGTTCCTTCCTTCATTTTAAAGATTAAATGGTTTGGATCATAATTACAGATCCACGATTGGGAAAATGACACGAGAGATCCCAAGCCAACGGAGATAATCTTCGATCCCCAACTCAATGATGCAGTGGAAATTGGACCGGGAGTCGAAATATATGAGGTATATCGAACAAATTATAACCAAAATATTTATAGATATCAATGTGTCGAACGCACAATGCAATTTTAAAAAAAGTGGTATTGCTAACTCATAGAAAATTTCTAACGTATAAAAAAGCGAATTTATAGGACGGCGGTGAACCTTCGGAATCAAATCGGTCCACTTTCTTCCCTGACCCGGATGCGAAGAAAAAGGAAGAGGAAGACAAGAATAAAAAGGAGAATAAGAATAAGAAGTCGGGGGAGAGAAAGAAGAAAAAGGAGGACGAGGAGTAGAGACCACCATCCATTGTTCAAAAAAAATATCTGAATGTTGGAATAAATCGCAATCGATAGTCATGGTGTGTTGAATGACACCAGAAAAGAAATTCTAAAATAATCTACTAAAATAAATTAAATAATTAACAAAAACGAAAACCCTCCTCTCTTCAAAACAAGAGATACGCCATGAGCTAATCTCCGGCTCTAATTGTACACCCGGACCGGATGCGATATGCCTAATGCCTGGATACGGCTATAAATTACCGTAATTTCTGATATTCGAGATCTTTTCTTCTTTTTTTAGTTAAATTTATATGATAAATCAGTATGAAGTATTTCATGTTGTGCATTCAAGTGGGATCAAGAAAAGAAAGATTATACTAACACGGTAATGTGCGAGGGAAGAATTTGGTATATAATTGATAATATCTCAAGTGGACACTCGTCAAATTGCACCAAATTCACAGAGCACAGTGCCCTACTATTGCTAGTTAATATTCAAAAGAGATCTAGTGCGTCAGGAACCGAACATTTCTACCATCAGCCGCTAAAGATGCTACGGTGCGCAGGTCTAGAACAAAACTGGATGGGAAGCTCGTGGGCGAAGACGGATCAGCGCCACAATCATGCGCAGCTGCTCTCAGTCCACCCTACCGAAACCCGCTAATGAGAAATTTAGCAAATTGACCCGAGGTATGTCCTATGAAGTAGGCCTCGAGTTATTGCCTGAGGGCTATAACGTATTACAGTACTCCTGGTTACAGTAACCCTAACGTGACTCGGATTTCTGAATTTGATTAAATCAAATCGGGATTTTTTGTAGATGTTGTTTGTACATTTCGTTATGACATCAACCGACAAGTGTTCTTCAATCCATTCTTTATTCACTCAACTTAGAATTGAAATATTGACGCTTGGGACACCATTCAAGACGAAATGTTTTCGGTCCGATTCGTTCTTCTTGTCTCTGACTCCCTTTTCCTTTTCTATTTTACGAACAAAAGTAACAAACGCTAGAGTTTAACACTTGCCGCCTGGCACCCATCTCCCACCGACCACTCTACCCCCAACGCAACTGCGAAAGTGAGGGGGAGAAACAGTGGTTTGCCGACAAATGGACGGTTTGCCATCCATTTGTCAGCTTTTGTTGTTGATTATGTCTTCGCGTAACGATTATTCACCAAAATATTGTCAGAACACTTTATTTATCGTTTTTTGCCTTTTCGTTCGAGGCGAAATTCGTGCAAATACGTTTACCTACAAAATAACAAACTGATAAAAGAGGGATTAGAACCAGAAACACGAACAGGATGTCGAGATTGTAATACTCGATTACACTCATATCAAATGAACGAGGTCGAAGTGCGGTCGATGGACCTGCAAAATTCATTCCTTAAAGATGATAAAAAAGTTACTGAAATTTTTAATATACATTAAAATGGAATCGAAAATTTTGGAAACGAACCGAATTCTGCTGCAAATTCGACGTGTTTCAATATCAATTGTTTCGATGTAAATGGCTTCGATGCTAGAATTTTGGACATACGACGAGCGTTTTCAGCGAACCTGAAATTAAAGAAAAATGGAAAAGTGGGAGTGAAATATGGTCTTACTTTGGATTTTCGAGCACTTCTTCAATAGTTTTCGCTAATTTTTCATCGTCATGAAGTTGAAATTTATCGAAAACGACTCCGATTCCTCTCAATTCCATCAATTTCGCGTTGCGTGGTTGATCGAAGAAAATGGGCACGAAAATACCTATAGAAATCAATATTTTAATTAATAATTATTAATTTGAAATTCAAGAGCATTTAAGTATTCGTACCCGGTACTCCGAGCCGGGCCCTTTGGAGCGTCGAACCCATTCCACCGTGGGAAATGAAGAGTGCGAGTTTTGAATGGTCTTAAATAGTATAAGAGTTCTACTGATAATTTTTTTCTTCCGAGTAAAACATAGATTAAATTCTCACTCAGAATATCTCGCTGTGGCATCCATTTTGTAAGCACGAGATTGGGAATTTTGAGTGCGTGGTTCAAACTGAATTCATCTTCGGACTCTTCATATTTCCAGATAAAAGTAATGTCAGGAAAGCGAGAAATGGCCTGTAAATATGCCGATCATTAGGAACAACGAATATTTTTATTTTATCCTTTTTAAGAAAACTCTCACGAAGAGAGTTTATGGAATTCCGTCACGTTTTAAAACTTTTAGAGCACCTTTATAAGCATTGCTATAATTAGTGAAACGAAACTTTCCTTTTCCATTCCGGGGCACTGCCTTTAAAGCCACCTCTGTTTCAATAATTTCAAGAGAAAATTAATCGAACTTACTCTTAGAATTCCTTTCTTGCTTTCCATTGGCATTTGTATACTCTTAGCCATAGATCCAAACGAGATTAGTACAGTTCGATTTCGAAGATTCAAGAGATATTCCCAGTACTGAAAGTAGGTTTTAGCATAGGCTAGAAATATTAGTAGACGTTTTATACGTCATCAATTTTAATGTCTATATAGATAACTGCCTAACCTTGTCTAAAATCTTCGGTTCAGTAATGCCGATTCCGGGAATTGGAACAACTCTCGAAGTCGCTGGAGAAGCGAAGTCAATCAGTGGCTCCGAGTTAGTAAATACGAAGGAGACGTTGGCAGATTGCTCCTGAAAAAAAGGAAGAAATCTAGAGAGCAAAAAATGAATGAATATTATGAATTTAGTTAGTTAGATGACTTGTTTCACAGTGGAAGTTGATGTGAGAATGAGAGAAACTCACTGCAATCGACGGATATTCAGTGCCGAAGTGCCTACGCAGCACACTTTCAACCGCAAATCTTGGGTACCAAAAAGTGGCGCGAACAAGAAATTCGCCAATTAAATTCCAAAATCGAGAAGAAATGGAAGTAACGTCGAGATCGGAAGTTATGAGACCTGATAGAAACAATTTTTCAAAATGTAGCATGAGAATTAACGAATTACCGGAATGAGCACACATCACAATAACATTCGCGTGAAATTGAGAAGGAGACTCATTTTCCCCCACTTCGGACCCCTTTCCGGAGTTTTGAAATTACGGGCAAACTCACTCGGACGATAGCTAAAGGCCGATTCGATTCCGAATTCGGCGAGTTGCGATCCGAAAATGAATGTGGAGGAAGATCCAATAACAGCACGAGGGGCGATAGCATGGGTGATTCCTGAGAAGTATACGATTTTATTTTGACCGATTCTCTCTCTTCGAAACTCTATCGAAACGAGAAATTATTCCGCATTATTTTTGTTTCCGCATCTAATTGCAAAAATAATTTAAAAAAAGATACTGACCTATGCCGCACATGTCAAAGCTCTCAGTGATCATGACGTCATACTTTTCAGCTCGTAATCTCTCAATCAAATTAGGTTCCTCAAGAACTCGTTGACAAGTTCGCTCGAAATGACGCCCATATGTCCAGCCGAGCTGAAGTTACCCATATCGTAAATAATGGTAAAGTTGCCATCAAAATATAATTTAAAATGGCAAAAAGTTTTTACCACATAGGCCGTGTATGGATGGAACAAACGTAGATCGAAGAAATTTATTTGATCGTTGCTGTCATAGCTGAAATGTGAACAGGTTTTAATCAACCTGTTCATTTTCGGTGTTATCTGGTCCCAATTATATAATTAACAGATAAGTTAATGAGTTTGCACTAACGCTTGTTTGACTGCAGGATGTTGATCAATGTGAATTTTGTTGCATTTATTGGTTCCATCGGACACGGAAGGGTCGATGCTGGGAAGGAGGCAGGTCTGGAAAGAAAGAAATGAGGATAAATGTGTAGTTGAATATCGGATCAAAAGTAGTCGTAGTGAAAAACAGGAAAAAAACTGCATTTTTTTTATAAATCCATCATTTACTATTCACCGGCTTGCCAGGCTTCTTTTTAGGACAACTACCATAACGGTCAGAGAGATTGTAACTCCGGGGAGTAAAGAGTCCGGGAAATGGATAAAATACTCACAACGTTGTGTTCTGCATCCACCAAAGAATCCGAGATTTGACCGAGAAAAAGACTGTGAGAATAGGCGAATTTGGAGTTGTAGACGAGGATTTTGTACGAGGACAAAAGACGCATGGAAACAGCGAATAATAAGAGTCGACCGACTCGTAACCGCATTTTTGGAAGGGAATCGGGCAAAGAATGATTGGGAGATGGGCGGGAATGTCCCACATGCTGCATTCGGGCAAATTATACAGTATAGGAACACCCAGAGGGTAAATCTCTAAAGGAGTGAGATCGAAAATGAGCCAGATTTGACCGAAACTGCCTCCAAACACCAACGAAACATGCCCTCTGGCAGATTTCTTGTAGTGAGAGTTGGATCGATAAGAGGCCGACTACTAACAACGACATAGTCAATGGAAAAAGAGGGTCATTGAGAGATAGGAAAGGTGTGTACTACATAAAGACAAGTTTTATATGGATAAGAATATTGATAAGTAATGTTATTACAAGAAAATGGAGTTGCTCAGCCAGACATCGAGAGAAAGATGGACAGTCAGAATAATCGTACTCTCTGGTTGTTCTCCTCAACATTCCTAGGTGGATCTGTGACGTTTTCTTTGTTTTACTCTTACTTTTCAAAAAATAATCATTCTTTCAGGAGAAATCAAAAGGATAACATACAGATGTTAAACTTTCAACAATCTTCGAACGGGAGAAAAACAAAGATTTCGAAATATTCCTCCACTTATAGGAAATCATTGTGTCTGTCTGTCTGTCTGTCTGTCTGTCTGTCTGTCTGTTTTTTTTCCGTACGCGTGACAGACATTTTTTTCGCATTTTCCTTATAAATCGCTTCAAAATCGCGCTATCTTCCCAGATCCTTTTGCATATGATAACTGACCAGAATAGCTTTCAAATTTTACAAAATTTAATAAGCCAAATCCATAGCCAAGTGGGTTAAGCGCCAGACTGTGATTCCGAGACCCCCAGGTTCGACCCCCGCCGCGGGCAAACCTTTTGCCGCATTTTTCGCAAGTGCCAGAAACCGTTCTAGCACGTTTTTGAGTACCGTGAAACGCGTTTTCACCTGTTTTGCCGAGTTTTAACCACTTGACGGACTTTTTCGTTTTTTCGCTATAAATCACTTCAAACTCAATCAATCTTCTCAGATCCTTTTGCATATGATAACCAATCTGAATACCTTTCAAATTTTACAAAAAAATATTTAACCAAATTCATAGCCAAGTGGGTTACGCGCTTCGCCAGCAATCCGGCACCCCCCAGGTTCGACCCCCGTCGCGGGCAAACCTTTTGCCGCATTTTTCGCAAGTGCCAGAAACTGTACTAACACGTTTCTGAGTACCGTGAAACACGTTTTCACCTGTTTTGCCGAGTTTTAACTTGAAAAATCGAAAATTTCGAAAAGTTCCCAATTGATTCGCAGAGCGTGGGGGATCACAGGAAAAGTGTTTTGCAATGTCAGAAACGTGTCTGAACGTGTTCTAACACGTTTTAACGTGAAAAATTGAAAATTTCAAAATGTTTCTAATTGATTCGCAGAGCGTAGGGAATCACAGGAAAAGTGTTTTGCGATGTCGGAAACGTGTTCGAACACGTCAGGGAAATCAACACACGGCATCCTGCGTTTCCGTTGAGAAATGCTCGTGAGGCTGAGAGCGATCGAAAAAAGTTGCCACGGAGCCACGAAGTGGCGTAGTGGCAACTTTTTTCGATCGCTCTCAGCCTCACGAGCATTTTGCAACGGAATAAGCCAGTACTCTTTCTAGAGATTAACATTCCCCAGCATACTAACTTCCCCCCTGGACTGTACTTGGAGCCGGCTACTGAGTCCACCTCCCTGATCCGAACCTGAAGCCGGCTACCGAGCTCCCCCTGAACCGAGCCTGAAGTAGGCTGCCAAGGTCACCCTGAACCGAACCTGAAGCAGGCTGCCGAGCTCCCCCTGGACCAAACCTGGAGCAGGCTACCGAGCTGCCCCTGGACCAAACATGGAGCAGGCTACTGAGCTTCCCCTGGACCGAACCTGGAGCAGGCTACCGAGCTCCCCCTGGACCGAACCTGCACCCAGAACTATGCATAGAGCGTAGTGTACGCATAGAGCGTAGTGTATTTAACCTCAACACATCCCGGCTAGTTTATCATTATTCACAGTCTTATTAAATGCAACGGGAATCATCGGTCTCTGCAATTAGCATACCGTTATATATTATTTTTTTAAAATTTTCACTATAAGGCGTAATTTCAGAAATATACAAATACATTATTTACCCCTCGAAGAAGAAATCAATGCAGGAGCCAATGTAGAAGCGATTTGTTTCTTATGAAACGCTTTCTTATGATTGACTCCTTTCGAAAACGCATCAACTCAGTTCAGAGTTTGTTTCTGCCAAGAGCCGCAAGAACAATTGAGACTTCCTTGTAGAGTACTGCAGTGGACTGAACCTCACCGCTGTCAGGCCGCGACCGGACCCCTGGTCTTCAAGAAATACATGTTATCACTAATTGGAAATCATAAATTGCACTGCTGAGGTTGTTCTACGCTCGTCTATTGTTCGGTAAAATAGTTATTTATTTATTGTATTTACAGTGCACGAAATACCCATTATCTGTAAGATAAATCAGAATCAGAATCAGAATCATTTATCAGTATCATGCGGTTCGATGGTTATAATGCATGCAGATCTATTCGTGACATATATTCTCCTTGCGTAATCGACCACCAATCGTTCCCTATTGATCGACTCAGTTCTTCTCTCCATCGCATTCGAGGATGACCAACAGGGCGAGAACGATTATAAGGAATCCAAGTAGTGAGTGCTTTGCCGTATTCGGTTCGCCCAATTAACCTTCTTTCTGAGAGCCAATTGTAAGATAAAACCAGCGATCTTTTGAAAAAAAACAGTGTGAGACATATCATTCGAATCCTTAGGACCAGCCAGAGGCGATGGTAAAATAAATGCGCATGACTTTCAAGCGATTTTTAGTAAATTCAAAAATAATGATTCTCACGAAAGTTCAAAGACCAACCGAAAAACGAATTTCACAGGTCGAAATAGCGTGGAAAAGTAACCCCAGCTCTAAGAAAAAAGTTTTCTCGGAAATTGCGTTGAAACACTGAAAAACGGCTTCAAAGTTCGCCGGCTGCAACTTACAGTAGCTGTAGCAAATCGAGGAATGACTTCTGTGGCATAATATCTCACCAGGATCTTAGTTGGACCTAGAGGTATCCAAAAACGTGAAAAACTCAACATCGAAAATGGCAGCTGTGCCAAGTTCAGTCCGAACCTCTCGTGAGAGGCTTGATATGTCGTGCATTCTACAAATTTTCTGATCAGATCAAGGGACGGAGTTTAACTTGCGAATAGATAGACAACAACCCAGAAAGCTATGCCGAATTAAAAAAAAACAGGAAGAAGTCGTAATGTACAAAAGTATATAAAATTTGATTAAAATTAATACTGACCGATTCCGCACATGTCAAAATTCTCCGTAATCATGACGTCATACTTTTCATCGCGTAATCTCTCAATCAAATTAGGTTCCTAGGTTCCTTGATAACTCGGTCACAGGTTCGCTCGAAATGACGTCCATACGTCCAGCCGAGCTGCAATTTTTGGTACCGTATAATTGTGTTTAGATAATTAGTTGTAAAACTTAAATTCTGAAAATAGTAAGGGTTGCTTACCAAGTAAGCCGTGTACGAATGAAACAAACGCAGTTCAAAGAAGTTGATCTGGCCATCGCTTTCGTAGTTGACATTATATGTATGAAAATATGTTCGCTTTCCTAAATTTTAAATTTTTATCGCCCTTTGATCAAGGACAAAATTAATTGCTTATAAATAATTAAATACTGACGCTTGTTTGACTGCTGGATGTTGATGACATGTGAATCTTGTCACATCATTCCACAGACCGGTCTACCATCCAGAAAGACCTTTGGAGTGAGAGAGCGTGTGAAATCGAGAGGGACTCTCTCACATTTGTACACTCTCTCGCTCTAACCCTGGTCTGTAGGTTTGGAATCACGTGTTGTTGCATTTAGTGGTTACATTGGATACAGAAGGGTCGATACTGGGAAGGAGGCAGGTCTGGAATAAGACAGTAATGAATGCAAAGTTTCATGGGAAACTAGGCTGCCCTTGGAGAGCAACCGGGCATAAATATGGTTAAACAGTTGATAATACAACTTTAGATTATTGACTAGCAGAACACCAAAGTAAAACCCGCAGCTGACAAAGACTACGACTATGGCGTCATTACCAATTGGGGTGAAATAAACTCACGACATTGTGTCCTGAATCCACCAAAGTATCCGCTATTTGGCCGAGAAAAAGACTGTGAGAGTAGGCGAATTTCGAGTTGTAGATGAGGATTTTGAAAGAGGCCAAAACTTGAAGGGAAACAGCGAATAGTAAGAGTCGACAGCCCCGTAACCGCATATCTGGATGGGAATCGGGACTAGGAATGATTGGGAGATGGGCGGGAATTTCCCACATGCTGCATTCAGGCAACTTATACAGTATAGGAACACCCAGAGGGTGCGCACCCTACCATAACGTAGTTTAACCTAAACACACCCCGCTAGTTTAAAATACTACGTTCCACTTCGAGAACTACCTGTGGCGTGCTTACTGTCTGATTTTCTCGCTTTCGCGTGCACTCTCGTCTTAGTTTCTGCTGTTTATCAGCAGAACTTTTTATTATTTCAGACGAGTGTTTGTGAATTTGTAATACCCACTGTTTGATCCTTGGCAACATTCGCGAGGTTTGAGTAACGAGCAACAGTAAAAATTCCGTGAATAGCGTGCCCGGAATGGCTCATAAACTGTCAGTGAATATAACACATCTGTAGTCGAGAGAAAATGTATAGGCAACCTCACAATATCAGTGGGAGATTTATAGATACGATTAGGTGACATTGGGTACGATCTTCTGGAATGTTACAGACTCTAAGCTGTGCCTTTCGGGTTGACAGAAAATGGATACTCCAAAGACATGCGCCCTGAATCGATTTTCGCTTTCGCGGACGAGCTCTCCATTCTCTATGAGCAGATCGATAAGTTCCCTTGCATTCCAGATTAGCAATTTGATACTCCGAGACGTTCGAGATTCACATACAATCTGCAACAAAGTCTTGAATTTTTGATAAGATGAATCCCTCAAATTATCTTATCATATCCCTCAAATTAGTTCGAAAACCTCACGTTGAATAGCTCACGAAGAGTGCTAACATCAGCCTCACTGGCAAATGGAGATAGCGATAGGTGATCCACTTTTCTGGCGAGATTGTAATGCGTGAGCGTATCGAATTTTGATACGATATTCTAAATTTATTGCGCATATTAATGTGTTACTAGACGTAGACAATTGTTCGAAAAATCACCTGTGATTCTGTCTCTTGTGAGAATTTGTATTCAGCATGGGAGATAGACAGAAAATATCTCATTTGAGACTCAAAAAAAGATTTTGCAAAAAACTCGGCTTACTAATCGGGTATCTCTCCACGAGAGATTCAAAGCATTCACAGCCGGCAGTTCCCTGAAAAATTGCAAGTCCTCTCGAACAGTACTGTCACTTGATGATTCCCAATACAATGAGAGACTCTTTTTCTTGAATCGATCACTCATCACCAGCGATTTGAGGAAACTGTTAAAAATAATTTTAAAATATATTACGCATGTGAATTCGCTTTAAAATAGCCCTTTGAATTAGAATTGCTCCGTTTCTAATAGTGTTAAGTACATTTTTACAAAGGGTGTTTCTTCAATGATTTTAATTGTATTTTTTTAATAAAAAAGTAATTCTGCTTACCTTGGTGACTGATAGTCATCCCGTTTTCTCGCCGTGATATTTTCATACATCGCAGTAGATAGAAAGGAAAAATCAGAGCAAGTGGAGTGCGAACTCAAACACTGAAATGAAAAAGTATATTATCAAAACGGGAAAAGTGTACTACTTCATAATTTAACCAAAAAGGCAATTTTCTTTCACTCTCTTTTCGTATATTAAATATTTTAGTTAGTTGTGATGAGATGCGTGAAGTAATGATTTCATCTGGAGAAATCAATAAGGAAAAACATTGATTACATTGAAGTGAATAGTTCCAATTCTCGCATGTTTGAACATGTTTCTAGCCCTTTCCGACCAACCGTCGTAAGCGCTTTTCACAGCTCTGGCAACATCGAAGGTAGAACTGCATGGCGATACTCCCATTGGAAACTGTTCGGTTCGAATATGCACGCTCGAAAACTGAATATTATGATCGCACTGCTCAATCTTCAGATTCAAAAATATGGATGTGGTTATATGACGCTGTTTGCGTTAGGATCAACAAATGTCTGGAAAATGTCAAAAATCGAAATCGCTGAAAATTTGCTCCTAGGGTAACTTACGACGCTGAAAACCTTGGTGTCATCGATTTCGCAATAGGACGCCTTTGGGCGCCGGTATGGCGCCGCGCACTTTCGGCGGAAAAAGTGTTTTTTCGATTAAAACTCGCTGTTAAGTTGTCAAAATCGCTGCAAATCTCGCGCGTACTAACAGAATTTGACGCTCTACCAAATGGCGCTAATGTCACATCATGAAGATTTCTCGTTTCAGAGAAAAATGCGATTTTTGACACAGGCTGCATTGCGGATATTCCCAATACTAGATTATAGAGCATAATTTTCTGATCATTTTGGTATATAGGACGTGCTAGTTAACCCTGCGGAAAGTTGTTTTACATAGCATTAAATGATTTTCATGCGCGCGGATCGCGTATATATACGCGGCATCCCCATGACCGATGCGGTAGTGGTCTAGAACTTCAATCCGAAGGTCATAGGTTCGATTCCAGTCGGTTGCCAAATTTTTTTAATCGAAATTTCACTCCCTGGCATTATGGCCACTTTTTCAGAAATCTCGAAAAAGTGATTTTTTGTCAAATTCTGTTAGTATACGCGAGATTTGCGGCGATTTTGACGACTTAATAGCGAGTTTTAATCGAAAAATACGTTTTCCGCCGAAAGTGCGCGGCGCCATAAAGGCGCCCACAGACGTCCTATTGCGAAATCGATGACACCACGGTTTTCAGCATCGAATGTTACCCCTTTCAGCGATTTCGATTTTTGACCTGTTCCAGACCCCTTTTGAGCTCTTGTTGATCCTAACGCAAACAGCGTCATATGAGCATGGATCCACTGATCCCATATGCATACACAGAGCGCGAACTCTCTAATAGAACCGTTCTCTAGTCGAACTCTCTCAGAGAAGTGTTCTCTAAGAGAAGTGCTATTTTATCAAATATAAGAAAGTTGTTATCTAAGAGAATTCAACTCTCTTGAATATAAGAGAATAGTTCTCTTAAAAATTCAGTTCATGATTGATGATGAAGGCCGCCTTTTCTACTTCTCGGCTGGATTACTGTAGCCATTTGAAAATTCGCTTCCATTTTCCTTTTTCACTCAATGTTAAGTGGTCAAGATCTACTTTTCTCAGAAAGCCACTGTAACTTTGAATTATTGTGAGCATAACATATCTTATGTTGATTGCTGATCAATGTTTTCAAGAAAACTCTGTTCTTTCATATTCCTACTCACCATTGTGAAAGTGACGTCCTCTATTCTCTTTCTCCCAGCTTCGTTTTCCACTTTGAACAATCGACTACATGACCACCCGAAATTGAGTCGATCCCGAAGAGGAAGGCAATAACAAATGGAGGCGAGAATTTCGGAAGGAAGGAGGAGGAGGAAGATGGTCTGAAAAAGGATTTCACAGCCCGTCGCTGAGTCTCCGGAAACGCACGTGTACGCGTTAGTAAACAAGATGCAAACAAGAAATCTGTATGAAATTTTCCCTGTTGATTATTTGCTAAATGATGAATCTCAATTCATACTAATCATATTTGGTTAATTTTTTTGCAGCAAGTTTGGTACAGTACTGATTTGAAGATAAACCTCATTTCAGAACGAATGGTTGGATAAATTAATACAAAACAAAATTAGTTGCAAATATGCCGACGAGCTTTGCTGGTTCATTGACATGAAGCAAAGTCATGCTGCGCAAAAATCATAGGTGCAATTCCACCAAGATTAGGGACCACCAAACCAGGTTTTTGACCGGCATTTATACAAGGGCGGTGTGTGCCTTTCTTACTTTTATTTTTTGCGGCAATTCAATTTTCCACACACAAATTTTGTTTTTCGCGAATAACTTTTTTTCCGCAGGGCGTCGCACTATTTATTTCCATACCACGCTCTTCTAAAAACGCTCGCGCATGTCATGCTGTAAACACTGGAGTGTGCCATGGACGCGAAAACTTTTTACAGCGTTTGGCGTGAAGCATACTTTCTTTGTCGAAGCCTTTTATCGCGAATAACTTTTTTTCCACAGGATGTCACACTATTTATTTCCATACCATTCTCTTCTAAAAACACTCGCGCATATTATGGTGTGTAAATTGGAGCGTGCCATGGACGCGAAAACTTTTAACGCTCGCGCATGTCATGCTGCACAGCGTGTCGTGAAGCATACGTTGGGTATAGATGCGTTTCATCGCGAACAACTTTTTTCCCATAGGATGTCGCAATATTTATTTCTATACCATTCTCTTCTAAAAACACTCGCGCATATCATGTCGTTAAAAGTGAGGGATTCCGTGGACGCGAAAATGTGCTATACCAATTCTAGGGAAAAGACTTTATTGACGAAGTTGCGTAACCAAGCTGTATTTCAAAAATGAAGCAGGGGTTGCTTTCTTTTTTATAACAGCGATGATCTGCAGGGAGCTCCTCACTATTCTGCAAAGAACTGACAATGTTTGCTGCTTGAGGAAAGGACAGGAAACGAAAACGAGCAGCTTCACGATTAACCTTCTCTCATGTTTCACAGTGCATGCTGGGATCTTACATATAGACGAATTCGCAGCTTGTTCGATGCTTGACCACTAGAGAAGACACAAATACGTTGAAAAAAATTCTGCGATTAACTAGAAGCTAAAGACGACTAATCTGACTCAGTGAAGTCTGGTTGACCCAGCAAACAGCGCGTTGCGGTCGCGTTATAAGAGCTTCGCGTACGTCACAAAAGGAGTCTAATTGTAACGCAATTTTTTAAGAGATCATTGAAATTGCGTGAATTTAACTATGAAAACAATGATTCTCTAGACCGTCAGCAGCCAACAATGCTAAAACTGGAATTTTAGAGTCAGTTTCATTGCGTCTTTGGGGGTCCCTAACCAAGATGCAAAAATCTCGGGAGGTGCAAAGAAAAATTTTGAATTCCCGCAATTATCGCTTTTTGCTTATATCTCGGCTCCCGTTGAAGCTAGGGGCACAAAACTTCGGATTTAAATTACTTAACGCATTTCGAACTTGCAACCGAAATTTTATGCCGCTAGGTTCATCGCGAGCCGAGATATAAGCAAAAATCGATAATTGCGGGAATTCAAATTTTTTCTTCGCACCCCTAATTTTTTTCTTGCACCTTGCACCCCCTGATTTTTGCTCAGCATTAATCTTTAAATAAACATTGCACCAATATTTCGGGAAAGAATCAAACACTTTGAAGAGATATCTGTCCTATTCGAGTTGTACATAGAGGGCGACGCTTTCTCACTTTCGCGTGCTCTCACTCAAAGGCTCGTGAAGGTATAGGGTGCCACGATATGAGCCGCAGCGGTATTTCGCTAACAAGAGCGCTGGTTAATTAACCATGTCAGGCCTGTTTGAATTAACAGAAGGCGGGAAAAGGTACACGAGTCGCGTGCTCACCGAGATTCATGATCTCTGCTTGCGACGGGCCGTATTTTCGATAATGTGTTTGCAGAAATACAAATTATTAGCATAATAGTTAAAAATGAAGTAAAAATGACCTCATTCTTGTCACCTTCACTGTCCAATCGAGCTCGTTTTGCTTGTTTCCCACTCATTCCGCAATAACAATAGAGACTAACCATTTCACGACATCAAAAGCATGGGCAGCAACAATATTTCGGTACTTTCAATTTAAAAAGAGAAATGTTGATGATGTATTAGACAGCAAAATACCGAGAAAGCGACGCTATTAGTTGGCGTCTTTTTGGCAAATATAATGTTTTTACAAGTACTTGCAAATGTCATTTAACCCACCAAAATGGAGTAGAAACTATATAAGTACATATATTCAATATCGTAGATGTTGGTTCAGAAAGCCACGCTTCAATATTTCGAGAAAATAAATGTACAAAATAAGGCCCGGAAAGCAGTATATAGTAGTGGTCAAAAGTCTTCGGGGGATTTTTAAATCCGATACAACTTTCGAACCCGAAGCTTTGATTTTATATTGATGGGTCTTATGTGAAATCCATTGGAGATTACGATGCAACTATAAAGGTGTTACGAATTATTTTAGTTATTGCGTTGTGAAGACCCAATCAGTGCACACTTTTTTGAATGGGTCATTATTCTTACATGGATTTTTTTTCCTGATTACCTAACTTTCAGGGTGTTGAGGGTGCCCAAGGTCTATCTATAAATTTTTTTTCATGTGGCTGCGGTGCCGCTAATTGGTTGAAGCCAAGCAGCAAAATCGAGATCGGAAAATCATATCTCGCCTTTTAGACATTTCACAGACCCGATCAAAGCAGTAAACTGATCGTCATGACTAGAGATGCCAGAGGAAGAGTGAGAGGAATTCCTTCCTTTCTCTCGCCCTTGTGATTATGATAATGGGTTTACATCCTAATTACATGCCTATTTGTTCAAAATTATATCTCTGCCTAGCTATATATTTCATATACCATTCACAACTAGCCGGGATGTGTTGAGGTTAAATACACTACGCTCTATGCGTACACTACGCTTTATGCATAGTTCTGGGTGCAGGTTTGGTCCAGGGGGATTTCGCAAGCTTACTCCAGGTTCGGTCCAGGGGAAGTTCGGTAGCCTACCTCAGGTTCGGTCCAGGGGCACCTCAGTAGCCTGTTCCAGGTTCGGTCCAGAGGGAACTCCGTAGCCTCCTTCAGGTTCGGTCCAGGGGGAGTTCGGTAGCTTGATGAGGGTCGGTCCAGGGAGAGTTCGGTAGCTTGATGAGGGTCGGTCCAGGGAGGAGAACTCAGTAGCCGGCTCCAAGTTCGGTCCAGGGGGAATGTTCATCTCCAGAAAGAGTACTGGCTTATTCCGTTGCAAAAGGCTCGTGAGGCTGAGTGCGATCGAAAAAAGTTGCCACTACGCCACTTCGTGGCTCCGTGGCAACTTTTTTCGATCGCTCTCAGCCTCACGAGCCTTTCTCAACGGAAACGCAGGATACCGTGGTTTGAGTTCCCTGGCGTGTTCGAACACGTTTGTGACATCGCAAAACACTTTTCCTCTGATCCCCTACGCTCTACGAATCATTTGTAAAGTTTTCGACATTTTAGATTTTTCAGGTTAAAAAGAGTTCGAACATGTTCAGACACGTTTCCGACAACATAAATCACTTTTCCTATGATCCCCTACGCTCTCTGAATCATGTGGAAACTTTTCGAAATTTTGGATTTTTCTCGTTAGAACGTGTTAGAACACGTTCAGACACGTTTCTGACATCGCAAAACACTTTTCCTGTGATCCCCCACGGTCTGTGAACCAATTGGGAACTTTTCGCAATTTTGGATTTTTCACGTTAGAACGTGTTAGAACACGTTCAGACACGTTTCTGACATCGCAAAACACTTGTCCTGTGATCCCCCACGCTCTGCGAACCAATTGGGAACTTTTCGAAATTTTGGATTTTTTATGTTAAAATTCGGCAAAACAGGTGAAAACGTGTTTCATGTTACTCAAGAACGTGCTAGAAGGACATCTGAGACTTGCGAATAATTCCTGCAAACGTTTTGCCCGCGGCGGGATTCGAACCTGGGGGTCTCGGTTTGAAAGTCAAGCGCGTAACCCACTTGGCTATGGATTTGGTCAATTAAATTTTGTAAAATGTGAAGGGAATTTGGTCTGTTGTCGTATGCAAAAGGATCCGAGAAGATAGAGCGATTTTGAAGCAATTTATAAAGCTTCCCGATACGCGATTCCGAGCCTCCAGAAAGGGGTCAGGGGCGAGAGAGTGTGCCAAAGTGAGAGAGTACCTCTCGATCCCCCTTGCTCTCTCGTTTCAAACCCCTTCCTGCGAGATTTGCCGGCATGTTGAAAGATTCCGAGCGAAATGTACGAAAATTTCGTGAAATCGTGTGAAATCGAGTGAAATCAATCGATATTGACTTCGAAAAACGGCAAAAGATGCTCAAAAGTGAATCTCGTTACTTAAAAACGTGTTTGGACCACTTTTCACGCTTGCCAAAAATGCGGCAAAAGACTATGCACCGGCGGGGATCGTACCTGAGACCCTCGGATTTGAATTCGAGCTCGCTACCGACTTGGCCATGAAATTATCGATTTTTGGTAAATAAATTTTGAAATGTTTTCAGATGGGTTATCATATGCAAAAGGATTTGAGAAGATTGATTGAGTTTGAAGCGATTTATAGCGAAAAAACGACGAAAAAATGTCCGTCACGCGGAAGGAAAAAAAAACACACCAACAGACAGACATTTCAATTTCCTAGTAGTGGAGGAACTCTTCCGGAAGAGTTTATCCCGTTCCCCTACATCTTCTTTTCCAAAAACGCATTATCATAATCACAAGGGCGAGAGAAAGGAAGGCCTTCCTCTCACTCTTCCTCTGGCATCTCTAGTCATGGGGGGGGGGTGTCAGAACCGCAACGACAAAAGCGCAACAACGAATAACTCTCTTCACACTTCAAGAATTGAACCGAATTTTCAGGTGCGATATTCTATAGCAATGAGCAATCGAATCTCTATGTTTATTATTTCTTCCTTGCAGTTTGAAATTGTTGCGCTTTTGTCGTTCCGCTCAGTTTCAAGCAAAATGACATAGTTGGTTCGATAGAGCAGACGATTTGGAGTAAAATGAGATCCTAGCTGTATCTATACGACTTATTCAAAGTGAGTTAGAAGAGCTAGAAAGGTGTTGTTGCGCTTTTGTCGTTGCGGTTCTGACACCTCCCCCCATGATGACGATCATTTCTGCGTGGAAACTATGCATGTTTCGTTTCATACTAAATGATTTAGTATTCCTATTTTCACGACAGAGAAAACGTGATTGAGTGGTTGAAGAAGTGCTACCTACTCGAGGGAACCAACATTGAGCCAATTGAACCCTTTCCCAGTGTTTTTCTCCTTTTTGAGCACTTTCACATTAGTAGTGAGAGCCTGACAATGACTTTATATCGCGACATCCAAACAATCAGCTCAAATCAAATAGGAACATCTCGGTGTGGGCTTCTATTTTATTTAACAGCGAAAAAATATTTCTGAAGGTGATTTTTCTGATTTCACTGCCCAGCTCTTCCGGAAGACCTATACTCTTCCGGAAGAGTTTATCCCAATTTACATTTTGGCGAGGTCTGCCTTTGTCCAAAAACTCTTCCTCTGGCATCTCTAATCATGACAGCCGATGATCCTGTTAATATTGTCGCGGTAGGCCACCAGGGCACGAAAAAATCTCTTTTTCGCATTATTGTTGTCTGACCGAGTATAAATTTTCACCGAAAATAATCCGAGTTCTCGAAAGAATTTCAATATCTTAAATGAATTTCGAGATCTCCAATTAATGCCTAATGGAAATCGTTTCTCATATGAGGGGATTTCTCCAATTTTTTAAAATTGCCGTCATTTTTCTGACGAGGCCAACTCTAGAAGTATCGCACGTACTGAAAATATCGGATCGTTTACCGGAACGTGATCAAAATGTTCAATTTTTGCAACTTTGCGAGGAAAATTATTAACGACTCGTGAGTAGGTTCATATTTTTTGTCCACCTCGATTTACCGGAAACTACCCGGACATGCCCGGTGAAATGTCTAAAACAAAGGAGAAAATTTGATGCGAAAACCGACAAAGTTAGCGAATTGTCATCATTACCGTATACAGCCGGGAAATGCCAGCAATTCCCGGTTCTGTCCTCTCTTTCGAATCGAATTTGTAGCTCTATTTTAAACATTTCAGCAGGCATTTCCGGGTAGATTCCGGCAAATCGATGCGGATTAATCGAATTAGCATAAACACGAGTCATGATAATGTGTACTCGCAAATATGGAAAAATCGGATTTTTTTGATCACGTTGCGGTAAACGTTCCGATATTTTCAGCACGTACGATAGGTATGCCAGGGAAACACAATTGGCACATATTGGGATGATGTGGAAAAAAAGGGTACTTACCAAGGCCTATTGAAGGAGCCAACTCATCTCAAGGAAGAAGAAAGTCGATAGAGAAGTGGAAGTGGGAATTCATGTGCAAATCAATTTTACAGGATACAATATAATAATCAAAGTCATGTCGAAATTGTCATTTGAATTCTTTTGCAAACGTATTTTTGAATATTTTTATTATCTGAATTTCCCCAGAAACACGAGACGAAAAAAAGGTTACTCGAGAAAAAAAAACAGCCCAACAGTGACTGTGGAATGTGTTTTGACAAAACAAAAAAACGGGCTTAAATCATTCAGAAAAATTCCGGAACTCAATTAAAAATATCTTTACATGTAATTTCCATGCACATTCCTGGTACAAAAGGGTCGATTTTTCTCTTCCAATTCATTCCGAGCCTTCTTTTCCTCCCCTCCTCTCATCTCCTCTTCATTCTTCCCTCTGCTCACCCAACTCACCGGCTGATTCTTCAATATAGATCGGAGAATGAAGGCTAGTTGGATATCCCTGAGATCATAAGATCGATCTGTGAGGATCCCCTTTTCTCAATTGTGTTTTTTTCTCAAATTCAATTGTGAGCCAGTCTATCGTTCTACTGTAATATTGTTTCTTTCAATTGAATATCTTTCCCAGGCTTTCTTACGATTGCGAATCTGGTTGATTCTACTATTCTTCACACCGGCTACCGTAATCTCTGAAGCCCAGTCCTCGGACAAGAAACAGTTTCCGGAATGCAAAGATGAAATGGTACGTTTGTGCAGCGTGCAGCGTGCTCTTCCATTCAAATATTCTTTGGCAATCCCTACACCCTACCGTTCCCTTCTAGCTGGTTCCGTAACCTAGTATAATCAATTGTATCATGCAATATGAGCACATTGTTATTTTGCTAAACATTCATTTTTTCCAGGCATGTTTCGCTACTGATGTTTGTGTGGGCCGCACCGACAGTGCAATTATCCCATTTACTGCATCAGAAAATATCAACATCAATTGTCCCGCCGTACTCAAGATCAGGTTGAACACTTCAGTCTTTGGTATAATCCCAATCATTTTATTAAAGAGTATACTCAAAAAAGTACTGGCTCGTGGTAATGCAAAGTTTCGATCAGACAGTCAAATCAATTACTGTTCATCACGGGACGAAACTTGTTCTATCCTGTGCACATAGCGACTCTCAGACTGAAGCTCTGTATAAAACGGACAAAATAGGTGATTTAATATTTGTTTACAAATCATTTTTTAAATATTAAATCCAGGGCTAATATCAAAGAATGACTCGCCTCTGATGTGCGAGTTTTTCGTGAGCGTAGCAGATGAGGTAAGTTTTGTATGATCTGCATTTGTCTAATCTATCAATCTCAGGTTCTTGCGATTCCTACGGGAGATTCTACACTTGTGACATTGAGCGCTGGAAAAAGCTCACCGTCAACGATGACATCCGTCCTGTTTTCAGGACATATATTTTTCCGTACGTAATGATTGGAATTTCAAACCCATTCAAAAATAAGTCATTTTTCAGCTACTTGCGATCCAACGAATATATCCCCTGGCGAAGTATCTCTTGGAGGAGACATATTAGTTAAAGAGGTGAAGGATCGATGTATGGCATAACAGCAAAACCGTCGTTACAGATCGACGGCAAATACAGTAACCTGGTCTGCCCGGAGAAATATCGTCTGGAGTGAGAGGAAACATGCCGATAGATAGTTGGAAATGTCGCTGTTCAGATTCCATGATTCGTCTGTCTTCAAACAAGTGGACAGTATCGTGTGTGAAATGAATGCTAACAGGCTCTCTGAGTATGTAGTTACTGAAAAGGGCAATGTTCTTGCAAGAAAGGCACAAAACGAAACATTCAACGCTCGATGCGCTCTTCCCAGTCAGTTATTCGGCAGAAACTTCAACTGTTTTATCGTTTTTTTTTCCAGCATGCTCGCTGTGTGACTTCGTCCCTCGTCCTGACTACGGAGTGGAACCCATCATAGATAGCAACGCCAAGCAGTGTAAAGTACTCAAAGTGGGTTAATATGATTATTTTTAAATGCGAATCTTCGTATATTTAAAATATAATATTTGCTTAAATAAAGTGTGCGTATTTCAGTGTGCCGATGGAAGATTGAAGGCGGGAGGCAAATATGGTATTGCGGATTGCAAATATGACAAAAATGGCCAGAGTTTCTGGCAATTGGGAGTCGATGGAAATAGAACACGAATCGATCCGTCGACGAAAGTGAAATGTATACCGAAAGGTATTTTATTTTCCATATTAAAAACATTTTTGATATTCTTTGTATCTACTTCGGATTTCAGATGCATGCAACTCTACGACCATCAAACCATTCTGTGATAGAGGCGAGCCGGGCCGTCGATGCATCATTTCGGTACGGTACCCAACATGGTCACGGTGTTATTGATTTCCTTGCAGCGTGAAGACTATCTGCCGTACTGCTCTAACAACAACCTGGAGTGAACGCTAAGCGTCATGTTACAGTATATTCACGCTAATTTCAGGGTGAACGGTGTCAAAGAAGCGAACATTACTTGTGATGAGGACACTGGAGAGTATCGGCTAAACGGAGGAAAGCTGCCGGAGAATGCAAAAATTGAATGCGGCAATCTCGAAACGGACAAAGCAGAAAGGGCACTTCATCAATGCACCGCTGAACCGGAGAAACCTGTTACAACATGGAAAATCATGACCGGTGTGGTCGGATTCCTCCTCATTCCGGCAATAGGAGGTGATTCTCACTCCGACCAACCCCCCAGAAAGGGGCACATCCGTTATTCATCATATTTTTGCAGTTTTCGTATGGCAACTGATGTCGTTTATGAAGGTATTAAAGCAATACCAAAATAATGGAAAACGATCTACCAGATCTTCGAAGAAACGAGCGGAGGTGAATTGAAATTTCGAACTTTCGTAAACAAAATAATGGCATTACTAAAAATGGAATTATTACTCACAGACTGGCAATTCGAATGAGACCAAGTCAAAGGAATCGACTTTAGTGCAAACTGCAATCTCTAAGGTAAATAACAGTGGAATTTTCGGGAAAACTGGTGAAAATACTTTTTTAATTAAGTTTTTTTGATGTTATCATTTTGTTGCAGAATGCCGACTCGATGAAATCCAAGTCAACGGAGTCACTCTCTAAACCACCCTCGCCGGGCGTTCAGCAACCGGTGAGAGTAGTCTATTATTGACTCAAAGGGAAATAAGTCTACGACATCATAAGTCTAAGCTGGCCAGCGAAAACTTAAAAGTCTAAATGGCGCAGGGGAACGATGCGTGTATACTTTGAAAGTCGTCGCTGGCCAGTTCATAAGTCTAGATTCGTAGACTTATTTCTCTGTGAGGATGACGATCAATTTTGTTCTTCAGGCCGTGATTCCTCCTTCGCCTCTAGAAGTAGTCGACAATAAATGAAGACCACTTCAATGCATTTGAAGAAGAAAAAAACTTGCCAAACAAATGTGCACAATCTGAAGCATCATTAGGCGGTGAAAACATGTGGGACGTGACGGGGGGACATATTTTCTCGGATATCCTCTTAGCACGCTGCACACAGGGGTGGTCACAACCCACATCATTCCACAGGCCGGTCAACCATCCAGAAAGGCGTTTGGAGTGAGAGAGCGTGTAAAATCGAGAGCCCTGGTCTGTAGGTTTGGAATCATGTGAACCCATCGTCACGGGAACGGATACACTACGGGAAGACTACACGTTTTTCTACGCGGATACTTGACGCAAAATTAGGAAGAGAACATGCAGTAGCCGCCAATAGTGTATTGCATTTTTTCTTCAATTTTTTTAAACTTTCAAACTGATAGAATCTTTCTGCAATTGTGACAGGATATCTTTTTCATGACCGCCAATTAATTTTTCCAGTTGTGCATTTGTCATACGACGGTATTTCATTGCGCATTTACTTTTCCTGTATTCTTCTCAGTTAAATTCAACGAGGGTAAATACTGCGAAATAGGTATCTCTGCTCTGTTGTAGTTTCCTGGTCCCAAAAGGTTGCTATGATTTTTCTGGTCCCAAGGTTTTTTCAAAGATATGTATTTTATTTCTTATTTTAACTGCTTTGTTGTTGATAAGTGATTGATGATTTGTGGTCAAACGGATCTCACAGAAATTCTTAGACAGTAATCAACAGAATCAATTGTATTCCGCAGTAATTAATAGGGCAATACAGTAATCAATTTGGCTTTGTTCTACCGTGCTTCCTACTTGCTCTTGGGGACGAAGGGCTCTGGACGCTTAATCCATTCGATACCACGATCGTTAATTGCTCATACTCTGGGAGAGAAAGGATTGTGAATTGTTGCGCACCTTTTATCGAACTAATGATCTAATGGATCGAAGCACTCGAATACCGCACTCGAATGTTCGAATGTCCAACGCCACTGTAGTGAGCACTATGGATGTGTCCAGGAACGAAAATCACGAATGCTTTTATCAAGAGATCAAGCTGCAAAGCTACAATGCCCCCACGGATACATCCCCTATGCTACGGTCGGTAGCTGAAACTGAGAATGCAAAGTCGCAGAGAGGGGGATGAAGAACTAAACGAGGAGAAAAAGGGAAACGAAAGTGATACTACCAGTTTTCTCTCTGCACCCCGCCATCTTCGTCCCTCCACCTCTAGTTACCGCGATGAATCAGCGGGACGCAAGAGATGGGCATCAGAAATTCCAACTGTGGAACAAGAAGGTGAGTCATCCGATGATTGTGGCGGACCCTATACACTAGTGCCTCCCCTGGCAGACAACGAGTATGCCAGGGGGGGGGAGTCAGAAGGCCCAGATAAGTGTCACCGAAAGACATCAGACATCACACCCACTAGACAAATGCTACGCAAGGTTAATTTTTTTTAAATCGTAAGTTGTCTCCAAACAGAGCACTGGGCAAGGTAAAAACGTGGCAGAACTTAAATAGATGGCAATTGTAATAATCACGTGTATTAGTTCTGTGGATAAAATGTTTTAAAATTAATGATTGAATAAGTATGTAAACATAAACATAAACCATGTACATCTGGCGTTAACGTGTTGTTGAACTATCTACGTGTTTAATGCAATGATTTTAATGAAAACACAATTAGACTATATATTTATCAATTAACACACACATGATCACTACAAATATTTCAAGAAAGTGACTAAAACTATTAGTGGGATGGGGATACTGAGGTAGAAATAAATATAACTGAATTTCTTCAAATGCATTGTTTCCTAGTACCATATTTTTATTAGTCCTGTACTTCATTTTCAGCAGATGCGAACACCATTAAGTTGAAAGCATCGGGGAGTATGGTCTCCACCGAGTACCCGAATTCCCTCAGTTCTTCGCGGATGGGACGATTTTTGAAAAAAATGGGGATTCTTCCTCATCACCTCCTCGACCACAAGTCTGTCACACTGAATTGTTATGATGCTATCAAAAATCTCGCAGAATAGAACAACTAACGTTTGCGAGGTGAAATGCCTCCCACGTATACGTAAAGTCCCTTTCCCATCGCAGCACAAGGAATAGCGTGCCAGCTGTAAATCGATATTTTATATATAAATGAGAAACACCCTTTTAAGGGCTTCGAGCTTCGAAAATACAGGTGGTCATTCGGAAGCTTCTTACTCCTTCAATCGCGTATTGCTGATTCGGATCGAATTCGATATCGGCTGCAACATTGCAATTACAGGGTGCGGCAAAATTACTTAGACTAGATTTGTTTCTTATAATTTTTCTTAGAGGAAATGTTTTGAAGTTGGAATTTATATATTTATTAACTAACTTTATAAGCAATAGGAAAACCACTGTACAAATAGAATCAAGCTCTTTTTACAAGAGCTATAAATCAAAACTCTATGGGCAAAATCATTGTCGATTCCCGCGCATCTGATCTCATTGAAGTCAACTGTTCTCTAAGAATGTGAAGAATGAACTAGTTCCGAAAGGCGTATTTTGTAGAGGAGATTTCCCACTACAACATACGTACAAACTGAGATTTGGGATCTATTACTGGATGTACAATGCGAAGCGATATATGGCGTGCCAGATCTACAATTCAAGCAAAAATTGGATGCATTTTTGTAATAATGTCACAGATTTTACAAAACCCATTCAATATCCTCGTCCATTACTGGTTTCATACTAGGGTAGAAGTACTTTCTTGAGAAGGTATTGGATCGTTTGCTTCTATGAACACCCAAGTGTTTTTGAGCATGAAACATTGAAAAATCGGAAAATCAAAATGACCTATTTATTATAAGCGTTCTAAGGAAGGGTTGAATGTTCAACGATTCTCCCGTGCCTGAAGATTATCAAAGACCAAGGGCATGTTTTCACTTTGTTTTCAAATGTTCATCTCTCCCTCACATCGTGCTGTCATCTTTCAATTTGATTATGCCGCGATGAGCGGCAATTATGCGTCCAACTAAAATATTACCTGTAAAATCTCGGTTCAGATAGGACTTCGAGATGTCTCAATTGTATCCTCATTGTGATGTCTAGTTGCTACTAACTTAGGGAGACCACACGACGTGGAAAGCTCGCGGAGTTATGGAGCAAGGGAACCATCTCGATAGCGGTTTCTCAAAACGTATGTAGGTCTTGATTCTCAATCTCTAATGGATTGGTTAAAGGGAGCTGTGTTTCATAAATATAATCATGAGAACTGTACATCATGCTCTACCCGTGGGTACTGAGAAATGGTCAAATTCAGCGTGATCTTCGATACATTGAGCAACCGAAACTTGCTGAGTGATCTGACCCCCGTGCGTTTCAATTTGAAAATACAGTGTGGGCCAAATTTTTTTCTGCCATAAACGAGTGGATAAACCAAATTACTTGAAATGCCGAATAGTATTAGGACATAGGTCAATAGTCGCAAATATGCAATTGAGATCATACCTAACTCTTTTACTGTATTGGAATTATCTTGTAAAGTTTAGTCTAAGTAATTTTGCCGCACCCTGTAAAGTAAATAGCAGTGATATTTTCGGAAATACTGGTGAAAATACATATTTTGTTGTTATCATTTTGTTTCAGAATGCCGACTCGAGGAAATCCAAGTCAACGGAGTCATTCTCTAAGCAAACTATTCCTCCTCCTCCTCTAGACGGACAATAAATGAAGACCACTTCAATGCATTTGAAGAAGAAAAAAACTTGCCAAACAAATGTCTTCAATCTGAAGCATCGTTATGCGGTGGAAAGAAGTGGGGCTTGACGGGAGGACATATATTCTCGGATATCTCCTTAGGCGAGCATCCACGAGAGGGCGGGGGTACCCCACGGATGACTTTTTTTGCAACCTATCCCAATAACTTGTGGGTGAATTCAGTATCACGAGTGTTGATATTTTGCCAAGTAACTAAGGTTTTATGTCCCGCCCCGAAAAGTTACAGTATCCCGGGGTTCCGATATCGATTTTTTACCATTCGAAAAAGAAGGTTTTTATAGGTTTTCTAGGTGTATTTTGCGAAAAGAATGCGAATAGAAAGACTTTGGAAGCGATCCGACATCGACAAAGTTTCGAAATTTGTATTTTTCTCCGTGTTTTTCGCCGTCCTGAAAAGTGATCCTCTTCCGTGGGAAAAATTTTATTGCATTTTTGGATTCTCCGTCAATAACTACGTCTAGTGTACTACACCACTGAATCTGAGTCCTGACGCCGACGACACTATAAGGAGCCGAAAACCTCCAGAAACGCTTTTTTCGTCGTGATCCAAAAATGCATACTTTTCGGTTGCGAAATATTTAGCTCATATTTTATCAGAAACTCAATGCACACGACTTTAAAATAATAATGCACCGAATTGACACGCGATAAATGGAAATCTGAGTACAAAACATAATTTTCCAATAAATACATAGCATTAGAGCGGACTGAACATTTACAACACAAAAAAACTCATAATAGTGAAGCACAATGATGTAATTTATGTCTAATAATTCTTTTTTCTCACGATTATATGTAAATAGAATTGTCAAGATATTTCTAGTCGCGAAAACCTTTTTCTCTGGAATGGCCGAGTATTTTGAAACCAAAGATTTTCAAATTCTTCCAAAAATAAATATTCTTTTCGGTTACGCTTGAATTGTGCTAGCTGGTCATATAATTTCTCACCGCTTTAAAATCTTATAACGTGGTTTAATGGTATACTCAAGAAGAAGATGTGTGTTTTTGTAAATTGAGAAAACCGGCAATGTTTGATATTTTGACAGCTTGAAACCATGTCAAGTGTTTATTTTCAAAGTAAACATTGCTATTTTATTTTAGAATCTGCTATCAGTAGCTTCCTGAATGTTCGTGCTTCACACCGCAGCATGTGGTTCACTACCATTACCAGACGGAAAAGATTTGTTTTGCCTCTTTAATGGCCAGGAAGTGTAAAATAAATTATTTTTAAGTAAAAGAAAGTCCTCATCCCGGAACAATGCTAAAAATCACATTTTTTGGGAGATGTTTAAAAAATTGTTGTGAATTTTCAATTTTTTTTCGCATTTTCTCAACAGCAGGTTGCGATAGCGAATACACAACATTTCGAATCTCTAATACAAGGCATTTTCATGAACTGTGGTTGTGCGCATTGAGTCTGAGAGTGGTCAAAACACTTGCATCCCTCTTTTTGTAGCAAAATTGAATCATCTGACCAAAATAAATGGCTTTCTTTCTTTTCTTGAAATAGACGACGCACCTTTCTTGGGGCAATTTTCAAATTAAGATAATTAATTAAAGAAATGCTAAAAAAATAAGTATTTTTTTTCATTTTCCATTAGGAAAGGCTGATGAATTTATTGGAAAATTATGTTTTGTACTTAGATTTCCATTTATCGCGTGCCAACAACCGAAAAGTATGAATTTTTGGATCACGACGAAAAAAGCGTTTCTGGCGGTTTTCGGCTTCTTATAGTGTCGTCGGCGTCAGGACTCAGATTCAGTGGTGTGGTACACTAGACGTAGTTTTTGACGGAAAATTCGAAAATGCAATAAAATTTTTCCCACGGAAGAGGATCACTTTTCAGGACGGCGAAAAAACGGAGAAAAATCAAAATTTCGACCCTTTATCAATGTCGGATCGCTTCCAAAGTATTTCTATTCGCATTTTTTTCTCGCAAAGTACACCTAGAAAACCTATAAAAACGTACTTTTTCGAATGGTAAAAAAATCGATATCGGAACCCGGGGTTACTGTAACTTTTCGGTGCGGGACCCAAAACCTTAGTTACTTGGCAAAATATCAGCACTCATGATACTGACTTCACCCACAAGTTATTGGGATAGGTTGCAAAAAAAGTCATCAGTGGATATTCCTCCAGCGCCCCGGCCTCTCGTGGATGCTCTCTTAGCACGATACACACTAGGGCGGTCCAAACCGATCATCACGGGTAGGGTGTGCTAAATGGGTTTTCCACGACTGTTGAGCAGTCGACTCATTCCTCTCCCTCTCACTCGGTGGTAATGCGTGTTGAATGACTCTTGTTGAGTCGTGACTGTTCACTCATAATGTTACCATTCTGACCGTTCCCCACAAAATTCTTTGCATTTCATGTGTTAGTCAATCTTACGCTATGATCACTCTAAATCGAGTTATTCACTCTCAAAGTTCCCCTCTTCTCGCTCGATTAGATACTCGAGGTTGTTTGGCGACGATGAAATCGATCTAGAGCAAAAAAGCGAAACGCTATCATTTTCTAGTGAGAGTTGGATCGATAAGAGGCCGACTACTAACAACGACATAGTCAATGGAAAAGGAGAGTCATTGAGAGATGGAAAAGATGTGTACTACATAAAGACCTGTTTTATGTGGATATCAACATTGATAAGTAATGATATTACAAGAACATAGAGTTGCTCAGCCAGACATCGAGAGAAAGATGGACAGTCAGAATAATCGTACCCTCTGGGTGATCTCCTCAACATTCCCAGCTGGATCTGTGAGTTTTTTTTAAATTTTACTCTTACTCTTTCAAACATTATCATTCTTTCAGGGAAAACAAAAGGATAAAATACAGATGGACTCGTCAATTAAATCGCCACTTTCATCAATGTTCGAACGGGAAAAACACAAAGATTTCGAAATATTTATTATAAATATGCCTGAGAAATCGGAATTGCAGTCTTCTTAGTAGCGACGGAAACCATCGGACTCTGCAATTAGCGTACCGTTATCTATTATTTTAAAACTTTCAGTAGCCCCCACAGTCTTCGCCCAAATCCCCCGGGCCCTCAATTGCGACTAGTCGAGCGGGATGAAGCACAAGCTTCTAAACGCAATGAGACGTGCTTGGGCTTATCTTGTAGCTTTTGAAAAGCTCTATCGTTCGAGCCCAGGCCCATGGTGATGGGACGTCTTGAAGACGTTCAGAAAAAGGGAAAACAGTTTCAAATACCCCTAATAATGTAATTATAGCTATCGTAGCATGCTCGGCCGGCTGCCATTCTATAGTTATCATCCTAAAAATAAAATCTGGTAAGAAAAAAACAAAAATAACATCTAAATTCGAATTGTGCTTTCGTTTGCAAAAGAAGTAGTGAAAACGAGGGTTTTAAGAGTACGAGAGTATCAAAATTCCGCTTTACTGTAAATAGCAATGGTTTTCGCAAAAGAGGAATTGAACTTGCAGTGTGCTGCGCCTGAAGCGCGCGCTTAACCACTGCGCCATGGATGTGATCTCTCGCTCCACTCTCCCACGCGCTAGGTTCTTGCCCTCTCGCCGCGCGTCGACGATCGCAATCGACGCAATTCAGATGCCGTTGCACTCTCCACATCTTCATAAACTATTTTTGTTCTGGCATACCTTCGAAATGTCTCCTATCACCTGAGCTATGCCCCTAGAAAGATGGACGATTATGCTCCGCCCACCTCCTCTCCTCTCTCATCTTCCCCCCCCCCTCTCACAACAGTCGAAGCGCGCGTGGTTTTGGAGCTGTAACTCGGCTCAGAGGTGAGATTTCGACCCAAATCCAAAAGAATGTTCTTATTCAGACATGTAGCAACATGGTAACACTAAATTTCACTCCTCTTCATCCTCATTTCATTGAATTCAGCTGACCACGTTGTGGCCCCTAACTATAAGGCTTAATTTCAGAAATATGCAAAAACAATATGTGTTCTTCTTCATGCTTTTGCCCCTTTTCAAAAAAAGCATTCGGTCATTGTAAAATAATATAATTTTTCAACTTCGGTCATCAATGAATTCTTTCCTGCTTTCTTGAATTTGTGTCAACTAAACTCAAATCATAATTCTCAGAAACGGTGGAGGACGGTATTTAACGTGCCTCATGAAGTAGTTTCGGACATCAATAGGGAGAGCAAGGAGAAAACAAACGACGAATTAAACAGTATCTATTCCTCTTCATGCTTTTGCCATTTTTTTCAAAATGAGCATTCAGTCATTGTAGCATATTATCATTTTTCCGTCATCAATGAATACTGTTTGAGTAACGAGCAATTTAAGAATTCCCGGAATAGCTCATGACCTAGGGGGGCACGGAGACTCATAAGAGAGGAATCGCGAGAGACTCGACCATGGCCAGGACGTAGAAATTCATGATTTTTAATTTAGCTGAAAATTTTTCCTATGGTATTTCAACACCTCCTCTATCGATTGGCGTTGACAGAATTTTGATAAAAAATTTCGCAATTACGTGAAACATATCCAAACCTGGAGTCTTCGGATTTTTCCGCCGAGAGGTCAAAGTTTGAGAAATCATAACTCGGTTCAAAATAAAGATAGAGAATGGCGGTTTTGTATGTTAGATAGAGAAAAGACTTGACTACAGCCACAACTGTCTCAACTCATTCCTGGTTGGCTCAGTGGTGCGAAGCGGTCGGTTTCATAAAAAATGTTATATACGCTCTAAAATTAATCCTAGGTTCTTTGTTTGTTAGAACGTGCAGCTTGGTTGCTCATCATAACCCAAAAGAGGGCCAAATCGGATCTTGCGTGGCAATTGCGCTCTTTGCGCGTGGCAATTGTACTTTACAAGGTCCTATTGTATAATATTGTTGTTATAATCATGAGAGATGATGCTCGGGAGATGTTTTTGCAGATACATGCAGATACTAAAATCGTTATCGCGTTTCCAACACTCTTCGTGTGATGGTCGATTTCATATTTTACACCGCTCGCCATACCCTTGGAAGTTCCCTTATCATGCGAAAAGCAGTCGGAAAATTGAAAGTGAGTCCCTATCTATTCATTGTGGGCAGCTACAACAACTGTATTTTCAATATTTGTCTGAGAAAGCGTGTTCTGCCTTCTCAAAGAGCAAATATCGTATTTTGCGAAAATACGTGCACTTTTTCACACATATCTCAAGAAATTGGATCTTTACCGAATCCTGGTGCAGGTCAAATTGTTCAGAGAGTATCATTGAATCATTTTGTTGTTGGTTGTATACAAATCTATGAATGATTTGATGTCATAAAAAATCGAATACTCAAAATTGCTCAAATTTTTGAACAAAAATAATTAATTCTGAGGATTTCTGAAACGTTTCGAGCGAAATATTGCCCTCATTCGTTCTCATATACCTAAAGAAGAACTATGACACTAATAACTTAATCTTATGAAAATTTTTTTTTTTGGAAAAATACCATGAACCCGGGGTCATGGTCCAAAAATATCTTTTCACCATGAACCCCGGGTCATGGTGAAAGTGAAGTATTTTTCCAAAAAATTTTTTTTCATAAGTTTAAGTTATTAGTGTCATAGTTCTTCTTTAGGTATATGAGAACGAATGAGGGCAATATTTCGCTCGAAACGTTTCAGAAATCCTCAGAATTAATTATTTTTGTTCAAAAATTTGAGCAATTTTGAGTATTCGATTTTTTATGACATCAAATCATTCATAGATTTGTATACAACCAACAACAAAATGATTCAATGATACTCTCTGAACAATTTGACCTGCACCAGGATTCGGTAAAGATCCAAATTCTTGAGATATGTGTGAAAAAGTGCACGTATTTTCGCAAAATACGATATTTGCTCTTTGAGAAGGCAGAACACGCTTTCTCAGACAAATATTGAAAATACAGTTGTTGTAGCTGCCCACAATGAATAGATAGGGACTCACTTTCAATTTTCCGACTGCTCTTCGCATGATAAGGGAACTTCCAAGGCTATGGCGAGCGGTGTAAAATATGAAATCGACCATCACACGAAGAGTGTTGGAAACGCGATAACGATTTTAGTATCTGCATGTATCTGCAAAAACATTCTCCCGAGCATCATCTCTCATGATTATAACAACAATATTATACAATAGGACCTTGTAAAGTACAGTTTCTTCAAAAGTGAAATTCAGCCCTGAAATTTTTCGAATTTTTTTCTCTCAAAAATTTCGCTTTAAGTCTCCTAAAACAACTTGTATGGTGTTTTTATATTGTTTATGATTATTTACACTGCAAATGAGACTGTCTGTGACAATGGCATAAAAAATTTTTTTTCAAAAAAAAAATTCGGCAGAGCGCAATTGCCACGCAAGATCCGATTTGGCCCTCTTTGGGTTATGATGAGCAACCAAGCTGCACGTTCTAACAAACAAAGAACCTAGGATTGGTTTTAATTTTAGAGCGATTTATAACATTTTTTATGAAACCGACCGCTTCGCACCACTGAGCCAACCAGGAATGAGTTGAGACAGTTGTGGCTGTAGTCAAGTCTTTTTTCTATCTAACATACAAAACCGCCATTCTCTATCTTCATTTTGAACCGAGTTATGATTTCTCAAACTTTGACCTCTCGGCGGAAAAATCCGAAGACTCCAGGTTTGGATATGTTTCACGTAATTGCGAAATTTTTTATCAAAATTCTGTCAACGCCAATCGATAGAGGAGGTGTTGAAATACCATAGGAAAAATTTTCAACTAAATTAAAAATCATGAATTTCTACGTCCTGGCCATGGCCGAAGTGGTCGAGTCTCTCGTGATTCCTCTCATAAGGAGTATACAAGCACTGTCAGGTAAACATTATGTACAGTAAACAAAAATGTAAAAGACGAATTTGTATATGAGAGAGAATTTAAAAGCAACCTCAAAATATCAGTTGGGGGGGAATTTAGCAGAGACGTTAGGTTGAATTGGGAACTATCTTCTGGAATGTTACAGAGTCTAAGTTGTTCCTGTCTTGTTTACAGACAATGAATGTTTGCGAGTCAAACGCTCTGAATCGATTTTCGCTTTCACGGATGATTTCTCCATTATTTATGAGCAGATTGATTAGTTGCGGTGCATTCCAGAGCAACAGTTTGACACTCCGAGATGTGCGAGATTGGCATACAATCTGCAACGAATATTACTTTTTTTCTTTTTTTTCACTCCGAGAAATTCAAACAAAAGTACCTTGAAATGCTCACGTAGACTTCGAATATCCGTCACACTTGCAAAAGGAGATAGCGATAGATGATCAACCTTTCTGGCGAGGTTGTATTGAGTGAGCGCATCGAACGTTTTATCGAACTTTGTATTCTAAATTCATTGTGCATATTAAAAACATACTGCTTTATGATATTACATATATTATTAACATAACTGTTTGGGAAATCGCCTTTTGATTTCTTTTTTCTCTAAAATTTACTTTGTTGTGACATTTTTTGTTTGATATAGCGAAGCAAGGAGCTACCAAAAGCTCATATTTCAGATTCAATAAAAGAATCTGCAACATAGAAGTGCGTTCGCACAAGAATCGCAACACCGGTCGTTCAGAAAAAAATGACTAGGTTTGTATTTCACAGATTCTGGTACCTATTGATGTGCTCAACCAATAGCAATTTCATTCACGATCTGAAACGTATAATTTTCATAATCACATGATCTCAAAGTTATGCGGTTTTCATAGTTTTCCGAGTGTGGCCCTTCAGAATGTAAAGTTACGACTTTAGTCAAAAAATGGCCGCCAAAACCTTGCGCATCTTTCTGTGTCATTTGTTTATTCAAATTTTTATTTTTAATTATTTCCTGAAAGGTTAAACTTAAATTTCTCGAAAACCAGGCTGAATACAATTACTAATTTTCAAAACAAAAATGCATTTATGAACATGGTCTATCCGACGATCACAGTCACATGGTGTAATCTAGGGTTGCGAATCCGGACGGACAATCCGGACAAATTCCGGACAAAATGTCCGGTCGAACTCATTTTCATTGTGTCCGGATTTCTTTGTCTGTCCGGACGGACGTCCATCTGTCCGGATTTGTCCGGGATTACTGTACTCTGTCCGGACAAAATGATCGCAAATTGATTTTTTCTCGACTTTTTATTTACTTTTGTATTTTAAAAATGATTTTTCACTGATTTTGTTTAGGATGAAACAAAGACCGCTTTTATCAATAATGAATACACATAATGGGGTGATTTCAATCCACATTTTCGCCACTGAGTCCGTTTTCCTCATTCTCCTTCAACTCCTCTTCATCCTTTCTCAACGAGATGCAAACCACGGGATCAGCGAGGCAAGTACGAGCTATCTTCGACATTGTCCAGCAACCAACGATCATTGATCTCTCTATAATCTCTCCACTCAATCTGTTGCGGGTCGTGTTTTTAAACATGAAATCGCAGCGACTGAAAAGACGCTCTGAACTCACACTGGTGCTCTGCACCGAGAGGAATCTACGAGCGAGAACAGAGAGAATGGGGAAACGGCGGCCATGAGTGAACCACCAGTTGAGAGGATTACTCTTCAGTAGTAAGGGTTGTGCCAAGAGCAGAACAATACTAATGACGATTCGTGGGGGAGTTGAAGCTCAACTAAACATAGCAAAATAATGTAAACTGAATGAGGATGAGCAAAAAAAGTTTGAAAAAATAACATTTGTTACAAAAAATAAAAATAAAACCAATTTGCGATCATTTTGTCCGGACAGAGTACAGTATTCCCGGACAAATCCGGGCAGATGGACGTCCGTCCGGACACGGACAATGGCGGACAAGGCCCCTTTCATTTTTCACTTTCACTGTCCGGCGTCCGGAATTGTCCGGATTCGCAACCCTAGTGTAATCGAGGTCGGACGTACGTCGACATTTTCAATACTAAGTTTTCTGTAATGGTGCTTTCACTGTCGCCTGACTCCCTTAACTTGGGGGTCTGAATGTTCATTATGAGCCCGTTTGCGTAAGAGTCAGACAATCTTCAACACGCTCCGTACAGTGACTTTGTAACAGTATAATATTATGACGGTTTTTAGTACATCTCGATAGGTAAGAGACAATGGTCAAATGCCATGTCATGCAAATTTGATTGTAGGTCACAATAATTCCTTGAAGATACACCATTTTCGCACTTTTTTGGTTATAACTAGAGAACCAATGGACTAAATGCCAAAGTCTAAAAAGAGACTCAGGCTTAATTTCTATTGAGATTCTCATGATGCCATTGGTCTGTTAAATATACAAGCGGTAGTGGAAATAAAATTAGCATTTATCTTCCAAAGAAAGTGTAAGGTTATCGCTTAATAGAGATGAAGGGTACCACAGCCAGTGACCTACAAAAAAAATTTGGTGTAGAACAAACGCGACCCAACTGAGTTATGATTTATTTACCAAGTCTAAAATTGCCTTCCAACGCCGATCTGCCCAAGGAATAGTGCAATTTACATGTATTCTCCCTCTCATTTCGGATTATCGCACACCGCGCAGTCTTCTGAATGAGAGATGAGAGTGAAGTTTCATGTAAATTTCACTATTCCTTGGGCAGATCGGCGTTGGAAGGCAATTTTAGACTTGGTAAATAAATCATAACTCAGTTGGGTCGCGTTTGTTTTGCACCAAATTTTTTTTGTAGGTCACTGGCTGTGGTACCCTTCATCTCTATTAAGCGATAACCTTACACTTTCTTTGGAAGATAGATGCTAATTTTATTTCCACTACCGCTCGTATATTTAACAGACCAATGGCATCATGGGAATCTCAATAGAAATTAAGCCTGAGTCTCTTTTTAGACTTTGGCATTTAGTCCATTGGTTCTCTAGTTATAACCAAAAAAGTGCGAAAATGGTGTATCTTCAAGGAATTATTGTGACCTACAATCAAATTTGCATGACATGGCATTTGACCATTGTCTCTTACCTATCGAGATGTACTAAAAACCGTCATAATATTAGACTGTTACAAAATTACTGTACGGAACGTGTCTGACTCTTACGCAAACGGCCTCTTATGAGGGGTCAGAATCATCATTATGGGGGTCAGAGCGGTAGTTCAGGGGTTTTAGAGCGTCTGAGGAGTCAGAACGACCGCTCTGACCCCCCAGAATGATGATTCTGACCCCTCAGAATGAGCATTCAGACCCCCAAGTTAATGGAGTCAGGCGACAGTGAACGCACCATTGCACACGAAACCCCTCGTTTAACCCTTATTTTAATTGTTCGACGCGAAGTGAGCGATCTAAAATTCGCACATCTCTATGAAAAAAGCAGAACGTTGACCTCCTGTAATTATGCAAATTAGAAATGTCAAGTCAGAAGTGGAACGGAAATTGGCTGACGACACCAATGGCAACCAGACTCCGTGTAATACTCATCTAGTCACTTTTTGCTGTCGATTTGAGAGCAATTTATGCGGTTCTCACGCGAACGCACTGATATATGCCAACTGGCTTACTGGTCGAGATTTTCTCCACGAGAGATTCAAAGCATTCATAGCCGGTAGTTCCCTGAAGAATAGCAAATCGTCCCCAACAGCAGAGGCACTAGACGACTGCCAATCCAATGAGAGACTCCTCCTCTTGAATCGATCACTCATCACCAGAGACTTGAGGACCCTGTCAAAATAGTATGCATGTGACTCGTCTGGTTACATTAAAATCGTCTTTTCTTTTAGAAATGTTCTGTTTCTGTATTCTTTATTTCTACAAAATGTGTATCTTCAAAGATTCTTTACACATTTTATTTAAAATTTGAAATAATTCTGCAAACCTGCGCGACTGATAGTCATCCCTGTTTCTTGCTGTGACATTTTCATACGTCGCTGTGGATAGGAAGGAATATTCTGAACACGTCGACTGCGAATTTAACCCCTGTAAATGAAAAAAATCTTCACTCCCTTTTCTTATATTAAATATTTTAGTCAATTAAAACGTCTGATGCGTGCAGTAGTTTTTCCTCAGAAGAATTAAATTGGAAAATGGGGCTTACATCGAAATGAATTGTGCCAATTCTCGCATGTTTGAACACGTTTCTCGCCCTTTCCGACCATTCTTTGTAAGCACTTTTTACAGCTCTGGCGTTGTCAATTCTAGAACTGTTCTTTAATCCTTCGGGACACTGCTTGGTACGAATATGTACGCTTTGAAGCTGCAAATAATTTTCTCACTTCTTATGCGATTTGAAATATATGAAAACATATCAGATTCGAAAAAAATGGCACGCCAAAGGTAATATGAGCTTCTCCTGGGTCTACATGCGTCATCCCGTGCAACAAAAAACGTGTTTTTCAGAATGAACTTTGAATTAGACCGATTGTGAGCCAGAAATTATCTCACATTGATTGATATTTTTGCGAATCCTCTCCCCTTTTTTGATGTTATCTCTTTCATATTCCTACTCACCAGTGTGAAAGTGACGTCCTCAATTCTCTTTCTCCCAGCTTCGTTTTCCAATTTGAATAATCGACTACATGACCACCCCAAATTGAATCGGTCTCGAAGAGGAAGCAAATAACAAATGGAAGTAAGAATTTCGGAGGGAAGGAGGAGAAGATAGGCGATCTGTAACAAGAATATCGATGATGCAGAAATACAAGTATTTGCATAATAGTTAAATGTGAATTGAAACTGACCGAATTCGTGTCGTTTTCACTGTCCAATCGAGCTCGCTTTTCTTGTTTCCCGCTCATTCTACAATAACAAGAGAACGTTACCATTTCACGACATCAAAAGCATGGGCAGCAACAATATTTGGGAACCTAAAAAAAAGAAAAAAAAAGATCTATTCTACAAAAAAAGTAGAAAGCGACGCTGTTTGTAGGCGTTTTATTTAGCGAATGTAATGTTTTTACAAGTACCTACAATGTCATCTAACCCTCCCAGCACAATGTTCGGATCGTCAGGGAAGCGGCCACAAAGTATGTTTCCCTAATTGGGAAAAGGCGCCGAACAGCGCTTCTTGGGCGCCTTTTCCCAATTGGGAAAAGACACTCGTTGCTCGTTTGCCTTACATTCTCTGAGGCACCAGAACATTGTGCCCAGTGGATAAAGCATCGCAGTTGAAACTATTTCAGTAAATATACTCATTATCGTGGATATTGTTTCAGAAAGCCACCCATCAATATTGCGAGAAATCAATGTGTAATATGCTTACGAATGGTAGGAAAGCAATATACAACGATTTATATTGGTGCGAAAATCGACAGCGTCTTTCTGCACTCACGCGCTCTTTTTCCTATTCGCACACTGAACATCGAGACGTTATGAGAGATGTTTAGCTTTTTTCCTTTGTTTTTTTTCGTTTAGTCTTTATTTTTTACAGTTATCCTCTAATTTTCAGAACTAGTATAATGGAGGCGAATGTGGACCCCGCGAAGATGGAAGATAATGAAAACAGAGCAGAGGTAAGCGATTCGTTTATATCAGTATTCTCTCTACGTTGTATTCACGCTCGCAATCTAATAGAGTCGCAAATTAATTTTGCAATGCGTGTTGGTTTACATGCAGAAACATCAAGATTTTTCACCCGCGCATTCCGCCGAACTACGCACGATTCATAGTGTTTTATTCGGTGTCTAAGTCGTCTTGTTATTCCTCCTAATTAAATAACATCTGTCGTGCTCGCCCATGGATGTTTAGAGATTGTGGTGTACGATAAAATAGAACAAATAATACTTTTATTCATTTTCAGCTTGTCTTTTCCCTTCTTCCTGCCGATATTCTCTCCCGATTTTGTCGAATTTTGTCGAATTCTCCGGATAGAATTCAACTAGGAATGACGTGTCGTCGACTTTACAAGGTGGATATCGAAGCTGGTCGCTGTATTAACGTCCTTTCCATAGCAAAGGTAAGCCAAAAATGACATTATTTTCAGGTGTTAGGAAAAATGTTAATATTCGTTTTGGCTGAATAGGAAGGGCAATAATAATAATGCAATCAAATACACCATGATTGTTCAAATTTTACCTAAAAATTCTAAACTACAACTATGTCCTTTAATTTAACGTTCCTCAAAAAATGGCCCATTGTTTCGGAATAACTATCGACAATCTATCACCAATTTCAGTTTTCGGCCCGGCTTCATATCGAAGTAACAAGTGGAGAGAAAACATATGGCTTTAACATTTATGGTGTGTCGCGGTCTCAAGAAAAGATAAAATGGGCAAAGAAAATGTTCAGAAATTCGTCAATCGACATTCTTCATTTTTTCGTGAGTTTTTATAATTTTATCATTCCACTGGCCTGTCAGCTTTAAAAAAAAGGTTTTGGAGCGTGTGAACTCGAAAGCGGCTCTCTCATTGCAACACACTCTCTCATCCTGATCCCATTTTTTCCGGTTTGGAATCATGTGACATGTTTCAGCCAAAAATGAGCAATAAGTTCAAACGGAAATTTCTCACACTCAATTGGAATCGCGACAATTTCCAAGAAGACTTGCGTTTCTTCAGTGAACTTCCATCCATTTCAAAATTCGACATCGCTCTCCATTGGGAACACGGGACTGTAAGATGCATTCTATCTCTCTCTCTCTCTCTCTCTCTCTCTCTCTCTATCTCTATCTCTCTCTATCTCTCCCCCTTTCATAATTAGAATAATTAATTGCAAATCACCTATTTCCTTTTAAGATCAACATAGAATGTTTTCATATTACATATAGAACTAAAATGAAGGCTCTGTTCTGGTTAAGAGGTCCCATGGAAATTGAGAGGTCCGATAGAAAATAAGAGGTCCCATGACGATTAAGAGGTCCCATAGAAAATAAGAGGTCCCATGAAAATTGAGAGGTCCCATGAAAAATAAGAGGTCCCATGAAAATGGGGGGGTGACAATTCCGCAACGCGACATTTCCGCAACGAGGTTTTTAACTACTCTAAACCTATCTGCATATCTCCACCAAAGTGTTATCATGATCAGAATCACGAGGGCTTTCAAACCCACAAATTAACTAATTAGCTAATTAAAATTTGGCTAATTAGCAGAAAATTCAAAATGGTCAGAAAAATACAACAACAAGCCGAATCGATGGAGGTGAGCAAATAACTAACAAGGGAAAAAAGTCCATACAGATTCCTCGAGTTTGAGAAAAGTTATAAGCCGTTGCGGAAATGTCGGTTGCGGAATTGTCACCCCCCCCCCCCTGAAAAATAAGAGGCTCCATCACCAGTACTGTTCATCGAACGCTTACTTTACTTTGTGAAGTATTTCACACCTTTCTTTTCTTTGATGCATTACATGTCTAAGAAATTGTTATTCGACAACAGAAATATTTTACAACCGTTCTGACATCACAATTTCCATATACTAGCTAAAATTGTCCAGATCTTGGCGACTGGTGAACTTATCCTCAAACACCGGTCTTCATATTTTCACATACAACACATGGGAGTGCAATTGTTAAATGTATTTGTTGGTGGACTAACTGCAACGAAAGTTATTACTACAAACACAGGAAACTGTCTAATACATAAAATAGCCTTTTGATAACAGTGATGGAATGGAACCTCTTATTTTTCATGGGACCTCTCATTATTGATGGGACCTCTCAAAATTCATGGGACCTCTTATTTTCCATGGGACCTCTTAATCGTCATGGGACCTCTTATTTTCTATCGAACCTCTCAATTTCCATGGGACCTCTTAACCAGAACAGAGCCAAAATGAAAGCATTATTTTCAGAGCAATATTCCGGTAGTTATTGACTGTGCCACATCGCTAGTCAAGATGGCCAAGAAATTTGATGATGTCATAATCAGGGGAATCATCGTTCAAACCCCAAATGTTAACGTCCTTCACCAAATCTTCCAGGTGATCCATTTGCTACTGGTCCACCAGGTCCTACCTTCTGTGGACATGATTCCAAACCTACAAAAAGGGTCTAGGGAAGGGAATTTTCGAGAGTATTCCCCGAGTCCCTCTCGATTTTACACTTTCATAGTTATCAGGGCACCACGTGAATATGTTCACTTTCCTAATTTCAAAATCGTGCAATCTTCGAAAACGACAACTTTAAAAAAAGAGTCTGTTTCCCGCCAGTTTGTAAAATATAAATATTCCGAACGATGAAAATTTCACGAAATTCGCTCTAAGTACCCAAACGGCATTTGACTGAGCTCAATCAATAAATTCAACTTGACAGTTTGCTGTATGACAAGTGAAAGCCACTAGAAGTAAGAGACATCTTGCTTTCAGGTAAACGAGCATGTTCACTTGGTGTCCTGATCCTAGTGACTTTATTCTGTTTGTTGTCAAAAAGACTCTTGTTCAGGCGATTGCCGAGTCCGAAGTATCTCGGAGTTTTCGAATGAACGTCCCTGTGCAGCAAATCAATCAGTTGATTTCGATACTCGATGGAGAGATTTCGGAGATTCCTCGGTGTTGGGGATTGAGGGAATTTCGATCTCGGAGCACGGGAGCGACGATATTGAGCAACTGGGCGAGAGAAGAAGTGGAGACTGTAATATTCATGAAAAGAGTTGAAAACGATCTACACATGCGAATGATATGATACACCTGAAGTGGTGCCAAATGATCACATTCGTTATGTAAATGCGTTCAAAGTCTCTCTCGCATTCCTTTATTCTCTCGTCGACAAAATGAACCCGTTTAGTGTGATACCACGGCTGGTGCATGGTACACTCAATGTTGAATGTGTTCGCGCGTCCAGAGAGTGCGGCAAACGAGGGATTTGCAAGTGTATTCGTTTTGAATGCATGATCTGTGCTGACTCACTTATTTAGATAATGATTTGCAATCTATTTCTTGAATTCAGTCGTGTCATTTGTTGCAATTTATACATAACAAATGATTTATTCATATTTTTTGTCAACGTTGCAAAATAATTTATATATTATAAAAACGCCTTCCGAAAATATTCAAAGGTTTTATGAGTTCTTAAAAAACTGTAATACAATGAAAAATGTAGACGATAAGTGTACTGTGAAAGATGTAGATTGCAGTAAAATGGCCTTAATTGTTCGATATGCATTTATGATATCTACATTATAAATCTATGCAAGATAGACAGGAGAGATAATATAAGACGAGTGAAACTATTTTGTCCAAGAGGAAACGTCAGTTTGGTTGAAACTGCCTTCTTCGGGAAGCGAATATCGCATTTTCTCGGTTTTTTGGGAAATTTGTTTCTTTGGTCAAATCCCTGTAAGAATGATAGCATTTTTCGCATTATTAAAAATTATTTTTCATTTTTATTCTGTCAGTTCTGTTTCGTTTTCGTAAATGTTCCATGTGTATTGGCATTACATGTATAAATATTATTTTATCGATCATGCTGGAAGGGTGTATTGGAAGGATTGATAAGTCTTCTTTCACATATGAAACTCTTGTTCTTCACTATTTTCCAACGTTGAAAGCTGCATGGGATGATCTGAAATCTATCTGGTCAGTTCATTTCATCGGGAAAAGCGAGTGCCAAACCCCGATTTTTCCACTCATTCTCCACTCTCTCCCCCCTACTCTGTCGGCTGTGCTTCGATTATGTCGGGAAAAGCGAGTGCGAAAACCCGATTTTTCTACTCATTCTCCCCTCCCCCTCTCCTCTCAATCGGTCGACTCACCATTTCGAGATGACGGCGTCTCCGCGAACGGTCGACATCTCATCACCGCAACATGAAAAAGGTAGTTGGTCCTTTTTAAATAAAATAATTCTAGATACCTGAATGAAATTCGATCTTATCGAAATAACCTTTTTCATGTTGCGGTGATGAGATGTCGACCGTTCGCGGAGACGCCGTCAGTTCGAAATGGTGAGTTGACCGATTGAGAGGAGAGGGGGAGGGGAGAATGAGTAGAAAAATCGGGATTTCGCACTCACTTTTCCCGACATAATCGAAGCACAGCCGACAGAGTAGGGGGAGAGAGTGGAGAATGAGTAGAAAAATCGGGATTTCGCACTCACTTTTCCCGACATAATCGAAGCACAGCCGACAGAGTAGGGGGGGAGAGTGGAGAATGAGTGGAAAAATCGGGTTTTCGCACTCGCTGTTCCCGACAAAAACTTGCGAACGTGATCCTTCTCGCAGACAACAATCGGTATGTGTTTTCAGGAGGTGTCGTTGACAACGAGTTTGCTGCCGAATCAAATATGTGTTGATTGAGTAGAGCACTGGGAAGATTATTTTCAATTCGAAGGCAAATTGTTCCTATATTCACCATTTTCAATGTTCGATAAATAAATTTACAAGTTATAAAAAATAGAAAGTACTTGAACAACACGAAGAACAGACATACAAAACAAATAATAATATTTTAAAGAAAAACAAGGAATCTTTAAAATTAGGAAAATTTGAAAGTTATGAGCTTTTCGTTATCAAATGACGAAAGTATTGCAATTTTTGGAATACCTTCTTTCGAGATGGAAAATGCGATAATTTTATGACCTGGATATCGCAGTTTAATGCGAACTGCCGTTTCCTCTTGGACAAAATAGTTTCACTCGTCTTATATTGTAATATATTGATTATGCTATTCAACGAGGTCCATCATTCTCACACAAAGCTCCGCCTTGGACACGTCGGAGAGATTCTTAAATTCACGATGGGACTGAAATTTTTGTAGTGTATTTGTTGTACGTTCATAGTCAACGCAATTAACCGATCAAGTCATTCGCATTTTTGGAAATATTTTATATAGATAGCAGCTGCACAGTAACTTATAACAAGTTATAGAATCTTGCTCATTTTAAGCCATTTTGATTGCAATACAAAATCTTCAAGCATGCTAGTTATTTTATTCGTTTTTCACAAATATGGTAGAACGAACAACTCTCGATCAACGATCGAGAAATCTTTTTTTTGGAATTCACAATTTTGCCATTACTAGTTTCGCGAACCCGATTATTTTGATAAAGCATTACACATAGGCTCACCTTCATCGCCGCAATCTCCTTCAAGCTCTTACAAGAATGGATAATCTTCGTCTGAAATATAAGAAAGGTTGTTTCCTTTGTAGGTAAAGTTACCTCCAGGAGAAACTAGTCGTATTTCACGCAGAATTTGGATATTTCACGAACCCTTAGCACATCTAGATTGAATTCATCGGCAATAACCAATTTGATAATCATAGACAACTTCGTAGTCCAAAGGAGAAACGTCTCTGCCTTTTCCATCGCGAACTGTAAATGAATAATTGAGTAAAAATGCCCTTGGATCGGAATATTTTGTTTACTGAAGAAAATATTTATCGTGTTTATGTTTTCCTCTCGATTTTTTTCTCAGAGAAAATTTCAAAGAATGGACTTACCCTTACGTCATACCGTTCTGCCAGGATTAGCATGAATGTAATTGTATCGGCTGCAAGAAATAATGCAACTTATTTTTAAAAAAGTTCAATTAAAATTTGAATATGCAAGAGAGCGAGAATGATTGGATACCTCTGACTGCTCTGCTGGAAGGGTAAATCACATTCAGGAATTCAACAAAATTCTGAAATGACATTCAACATTTCAGTGTTCGCAAACTCAGACACTTACATCGTAAGTGACGTTGCCGAGGTCGAATTCGTCTTTCCCGTTTTCGATATCTTTGAAAAACATCTCTCGGAAGACGGGAGAATGCATTGCGAGATACTGTGTATATTTTTATGAGAAAAATATTCATGAGAAACCACTTCCAGATTTGATTATTTTCTTTCAACAATGAATTGAAATAATGAATAGTATACGAACCTGCTTCGAACAGTGCACTTTTCTACTCTCAACTATTAGAGTTACGTTATCCTGTCCATGTGAAGAAAGGACAGAGAAGTCGAAATGTATGAGATTTCTGAAAGAACTCATGATTCCAGCAAAAAAAAAACAAAAAAACGGGGTCAGGGTGAGAGACCGTGCAAAAACGGGAGAACCCTTCTTTACTTTACAAGCCCTCTCACTCCAACCATTTTTTTGAGTTCTGTGAAATCTTTCGGTAGAGGAATCAACTCTCATGAGGAATCATGAAAATCAGTATAGTCCAAGTAAAATTTAATGAAATATCTTTGTTTATTTACCTGTATCCGTTCACTTTCTTCACATTTATCGTCTCAATTATGATTTTGTCGTCAATGACGAATTTCTGAACAAAAACTAATCATTAGATATTGCAACTTTATAATACTACATTCCACTTCAATAGCTACCTATGGTGTGTATACTGTATGATTCCCCGACTGTAGTCTCACTCTTGCCCCTCTCTCTCATTCCTACCTCTTGCGGGCACATCATTTCATCCCAGTCGAGAAAACCGATTCTGCCTAAGACAGGAGTCACAGAAGTGAAGCCTTCCGGGATCTGAAGATATTCTACAGTATTTTGAATCATCGCCTTAATTAATTCACCTCTGAATTTTGTTTGACCCGCTTCAGACAACCATGTTACTTGATTTTTTTTTGTGCTTCCCGACCGCTTTCAAGCGTTCTGTCTTGAATAGGGTTCCTTTATTGGAACTGATTCCGGAGTTCCAAAAAGGTGGACTAAGACCCCCCTCTGTTTCCATTAATTCCATTATCCTCCCGTTGTTCGGTGATTGGAATTCCACCGGTATTGGAATTCCAAAACTGGATGCAAATGAACTCTCATTCTCATTTCATTCTAAACCGACCGCTCCACTCCTTTGTTCCCGATACTGGAATTCCAAAAAAAACACGATGGAATTCCACCGCCCGGCCATTTCCAATATGCAACCGCTCACAAAATGAGGGGCTATTGGAAATGAAGAGGAGGCAAATGAGATTCCAATAGTCTAATTTTTCCAACAAGGGAACCCTAGTCTTGAACGAGTTTTATCTGGAATTTTTATCCTACAGAACGATTTAAGAGAGCGGCTCGGTAAGAATTGAGCACTGCCGGACATCCGCGCGAGGACTTTCGATTTGGCCCACCATACTCATACCATGGAAGTGTCTTAGGACACTATTTACAAAAGCATTCGAATTTCTGCCCTGAGGCTCAAACCCGGCTCGCATAAGGCGCGGAAGTGGCGAAAAGGTGATTTTTCCAACTTTTGAAGTACACGAGCTAGGATTAATTTTTCTTCGGCAATATTTTAAGCATGCTCAGTATGCACCGAAAAACAACACGAATATTTTTTAGATTTTTTTTCGAAAAAAAAAATTAAAAGTGTTGATGCGAAAATTTATCATTTGGCCCGCAGATGAAAAAATAATAAATAATTTCAATCATTTCCAAAAAAAAATATTTTTGTCGAAAAAATCCATGAACCCCGGGTCATAGTTCAAAATTGAAAAATAATTTTTCGTTTGGTGGTTCAGGTTGAAGGCACTAACGGCTCATTTGAGTCTGACTATGGAGCCTATGCGTGGGTAAGATAACGGAGGCAGTATGGGATTGACGATAGGCGACAAAAATATCTTCTGATTTTGGACCATGACCCCGGGTTCATGGATTTTTCAAAAAAATATTTTATTTAAAACTTCATGGATAAATTTGACACGTCTTCAGTAAATGTAGTACCACGACTGCAGTTTAATTCTATAAGGTGATGGCATTCAAGACTTCGATTTTTTTCAGGATGATTTTTTTGAAATGTAAAATCGAATTTTTCGTTCCATGCGAAATGATGGCAGGCAATATGGCATCGACCACCATGTGCAGATTATTATGTGCTACAAAGTGCACCGTGAAATTATTTGCGGTCTTTGAATATTTGAGGAGAAATTTCAAAAATGAGGTAGAATTGACTTGAATAAAATATTTCCAATCGTTCTAAAAAATATTCGTGTTGTTTTTCGGTGCATACTGAGCATGCTTAAAATATTGCCGAAGAAAAATTAATCCTAGCTCGTGTACTTCAAAAGTTGGAAAAATCACATTTTCGCCACTTCCGCGCCTTATGCGAGCCGGGTTTGAGCCGCAGGGCAGAAATTCGAATACTTTTGTAAATAGTGTCCTAAGACACTTCCATGGTATGAGTATGGTGGGCCAAATCGAAAGTCCTCGCGCGGATGTCCGGCAGTGCTCAATTCTTACCGAGCCGGTCTCTTAAGAGAGAGGATCGGTAAGACTCGACCATATCCGACCTTTCCCGGACGTGGCCCCCCAAATTGAGAACTGAGGACCCATACTCGGGTGGGTGGAGGGTCCCAACACTTGATTGCACAAAACACCACTTATTTCTATTTGCCGGCTCCTGCCTTGGAGAAAAGTCGGAAAAAAATCGAAAATTGAAAATTTCTCAAATTGAAAAGATAGACATTATTTTTTATTTGCGTTATGTTTGGGGTGCTCGGACATTATAAAACAACTGTATCGATCGAAATTATCATGGTTACTAAACCACTTTTTTGATTCAACTTTTTGAATTTTCGTAAAAAGTATACCATTTTCCGACCTGAATCCAACCAATTCTCAGCAGACCTAGTAACCCGAACTAGTATACAACCATTCCACGTATTGACAGGTTCGTCCCCGGCTGCGCTTTTATCGAAATTAATCTCCGAAAAAGTGTTCCATGTGCAATCTCAAACGACTGTTTCTTACCACAACGATTCAACCTCCGAATTCAGCTTACATAACAAAAAATAATGTTGCAACATTCTCAGAATACAAAAAAAAAGAAAATACCATGAACCCCGGGTCATGGTCAAAAATGTCGAAATGGAAAAATTATCACGGTGCTTGTCGAACGCATGTATAACATTGTTTGATGTTTCAGATGTAACGCACACCTCTTTAGGATAGCGTGAACTCAATAGCAATGTGGATACCTGACAAAACGTTTTTGAAGACAAAACGTTCGTAGACAAAACGTTCGTTTTTGTTTTATAATGTCCGAGCACCCCAAACATAACGCAAATAAAAAATAATGTCTATCTTTTCAATTTGAGAAATTTTCATTTTTCGATTTTTTCCGACTCAGAACCAGTTTTCTCCAAGGCCGGAGCCGGCAAATAGAAATAAGTGGTGTTTTGTGCAATCAAGTGTTGGGACTAGAGATGCCAGAGAAAGAGTTTTTGGACAAAGGTGTAAATTAGATGTAAATGGTGTAAATTAAGGTGTAAATTAGACCAAGATGTAAATTGGGATTAACTCTTCCGGAAGAGTAGAGGTCTTCCGGAAGAGTTGGTCATTGAAACCAGTAAAATCAAACTCAGAAATATTTTTTCCGCTGTTAAATAAAATAGAAGCCAACAGCGAGGTGTTCCTATTTGATTTGAGCTGATTGTTTGGATGTCGCGATATAAAGTCATTGTCAGACTCTCACTACTAATGTAGAAGGGCTTGAAAAGTGGGAAAACACTGGGAAAGTGTCCAGTTGACTCATGGAAGATTCTTACGAGTAGGTAGCACATCTTCATCTCCTCAATCACGCTTTCTCTGTTATGACAATAGGAATACTAAATCATTTAGAATGAGACGAAACATGTACAGTCTCCACGCAGAAACATTGCATAATGGGCTTATATGCTAATTACATGCCTATTTGTTGAAAAATACGTCTCAGAGTAGTTATATATTTCATTTACAATTGACAACTCTTCCGGAAGAGTTAATCCCTTTTCCCTACTCTTCCTTTCCAAAAACGCATTATCATAATCACAAGGGCGAGAGAAAGGAAGGCCTTCCTCTCACTCTTCCTCTGGCATCTCTAGTTGGGACCCTCCACCCACCCGAGTATGGGTCCTCAGTTCTCAATTTGGGGGCCACGTCCGGGGGGTGGTCGGGTATCACCGACCACGTCTCTTAAATGAAATAAAATGTTGCTGGTACATATGAGATTTGCATTGTAACCAACAGTAGACAATGAGATGTGAATACAAAAATGAGTATCACACGATCCCAAACACACAAAAAGGGTAAAGACGAGAGAGTGTGCAATAGCCAAAATCACTTTCGATTTTAAACGTACTCTCAATTCTAACCCCTTTCTGTAGGGCTGGTACGCCCCCAATGATGTTGCAATGTAGGTATCATTTAACCTTGTAATTTCTAATCTCAAAGTTGCTGGGGAATACCAGAGAACATCCTGGACCCAAACCGACCTCGAGTGTAATCGACTTGTCATCAGATTCTTGATTGACGAGTTTGAGTAAAACGTGGCTTTCACACCTCCAATATCCGCTAAAATCATCTTCATTGCAGCAAATGAAAACGCCCAATGTTTTGACGTGACCGCTTCTCTCCGAATTCTCCGCACATATTTGCACATGCCTGCAACAACGACCCACATCGTTCCGTCGGCCAGTCAACCTTCCATAAAGGCCTTTGGAGTGAGAAAGCGTGTGTAATCGAGAGGGAATCTCTCACTTTAGCATACTCTCTCGCTCTAACCCTGGTCTGTAGGTTTGGAATCATGTGGACCCTCAAATACTGAGATCGTGCGTAGTTGGAAGGAGTTGGGGTTGGAATGCTCAGCATGTAAAAAGAGTAAATATGAAGTATCAGTAAGAGTATCACGGACATTATTGGCAACATTAATGATCTATCACTGTCTATTGGCAATCCGCTCTCTGGGACATGGAATCATGGAACAAACGATGTACGACTATCTTACCATGGCAAATCTGAAAAGAAGTGTACAGTAGAAAAGACTCCAGAGTCATCGAGTTTAGAGATGTGAGAGAATTCGTGACGAATCGTTGTCGAAGTCATCTCTGAATAGCCACATGAATGTGAACCTACTGGAAAGGGTGACAAGCTACAAAATAAGTAAAGAAAGAAAAGTGCGGGGATTAAAATGTTGAAGATATATCAGAAAATCATTAGTCGATATAAAGAGTTTGATCACCGCACTTTTATATTTCGGTTCCCATTGGATTTAGGGTTAGTGTTGGAGTGTCTGGCTTATAAAAAGACAATTATATTTTTAAAAAAACGTCTCTAGCAGGTAAAAATGAAATCGCGATAATTCGAATCTTTGTGTTTAAAAATATTAAATAAAATCGATAAAAAAGAGAAGTATTATTTTTTTCCACGCGCAACGGTTATTAAAAATACGACGCCAAGCCAATCTTTCCGTTAACAAAACCACAGCTTGGCAAAGGTTGACGCTTTTCATCACACGAAAACCAAGCGTGCTACGGTATATTGCATTATAATGAGTGTCATAGACGTTCAAAAAAATTACGCGAGAGAAACATCGTGAGAGAGAAAATAAGAATATAGTAATCGATTTTCTGATAATTTAATTTCGACAAATATCCATTTCTCGTTTTTCCAGTCGTCTCGAGCGGTCGCCTCTCCTCTCATCCGATGGTGGAACCCCCTAGTTCAAGATCTCTAATACCCATACCCACTGTCTCTTCTAAATAATCATTCAAAGAAAATGTAATACCCATTCAAACCGGAGTGGTCGCCGCATGATGGGTATCCTTTCCTTTTTTTCGAAACAATTATTTGATTTGTTTTGAATCTTGTTGGTTTCACGTTTCAGTAGATCACCCGGCGGTCCCACCTCTCCACTCTTTCTCCCAATCGATAGAGAGAGAGTGTGCAGGTCACTCGCCCCCTTCCCTTCCCTTCCCCAATCTGCCACCCTCATCTCCCCATCCCACTTCATTCCCTGCCTGTCACTCAACATCGCCCCTTACGTAGTCTACCGTATCCGATCCCTTCCGTAACTACAGTACCCACAATCGGAGATGGTGAGTGGAACTTTTTTTTCCCTGAAAACAACCGAGGTGTTTTGAACTTTCTTGATTGATGTTAATAGTCGAAACCTACTAAAATGTTGAGGAGCGAATATGCGTGTGAAAGTGAGAAACAAACTCTCAATTATGCCTACTAAGAGGCTAAAATGGTACAAATGCAGTAGGGATGTCCGTTCGGTGTTGTGCCTACCCTCTGGCAGTCGCTTTCACTATGACTCTCTCCCTCTTATCAGCCGTATTACCGATCCCACGCTCTAAATTCCTTAATATGAAAACCGAACCGGCATCCCTAAAGTGTAGTGATCCTTTATCAGTAAGGCAGAGTAAGATGAAAAATGGCATGAAACGCCTTTTAAAACAGATTTATTCCATCTTTTGATAAGTTCGTCATGTGTATTCTAATGGAAAAGAGCCCTGCTCCTATGCAGCGGTAAACGTACCACCACTAGCCATCATAATACATACCCTATTGCCCCTGAGGTTCAATTGGGCAGTGGAATTATACGCATTTTTTACAGGAACAGCGAACCGGCGACCAGCTCCAAAGTGGAAGCAACGATGGAGACGACGGCGGAATCAAAAGTGGTACCAACCATGACCCGAGACAGAAGAGAACCGATCGACCGGATGAAGTGCGTTGTTTTATTTACTCACTTTACATTTGCTTGCAAAACCTGCTCTCCGGGTTGGCTTCGTATAATCGACATATTTTTTTTCGAGTCGAAGCAGATGCATCCGACGTTAGCGCATACTCTCTAGCCCGTGCCTGTCAAAAAGTCTTTGATTGTTAACGAGACGGTGTGTGGGTTGAAGAGAGTGGAGAGTGTAGGTAGTGTCGAGTTTTCAAGTGAGGCACATGCTGGAGAGATCGCACTGTGTATTGATCAAGGAAAGATTGTGAAATGAGGAAGAATCCTATGCTTACGGAGCTCCAGTTTGGTCTGAAGCGAGAGAATGTGTGAAAAAATGAACTTTCTCACACGTGCGTGCATTCTTACACCTTTTTTGTGGAAAACCTTGATTGGGTATTGAAATGTCTCTTCATTATACACACACTCTCGCTTTGCGACCGGTTCAGATTTTGGGTGGAAATTTGTTATTGCAAATTACACGTATTTCGTTTTCCCGATCGGATTGGAAAACAACACTTTTTTGAGGGAAACATTGTGAAGCCGTCGCAATTCCTATATTGCAGCAAGGGCGTCAGTCGCTGCAAGAGTTGATGGAAATGCTGCACGACATTCAGCAGCGGCTGCAGCAACCTCAGCTGCAGCTGCGCGTGCAGCAGCCGCCGCGACCCCAGCTTCCGCAGCAACAGCCTATTCCGGAAGAACCGCTGCCGGTCGGCGTGGCCCTGGCGGTCGTCTGTGCAACAATCGCGACAATAGTAAGTGAGAAGAAAAGTAATGCTCACCAAACGCAATATTTGCGAAAGATTGTTCTATTAATATAGTTTTGTATCGAAAGTACTTTCTTGTACAGTTTGCCAAAGAGTGGGAAGCAGTATGATTATCGATTTCTATCAGGACGTCATTCGCGCTCAGGAAGGACTTCAGCAGCTGATGCAGCAGGGGACAGAGAGACTGCAGCTGCAGCTGCAGCAGAATGCGGCGCAGCTAGCCGGAGCATCCGATGCGGGACAGAGCGCTCGGGTAAATGGGTGATCCCTTATTGACTATTACAAAATTTGGAAAAGCTTTTCTTTCTCCACTGTATTTAAAGTCCGGAAATGCGCGGAAAAGCTTGTTTACATGTAAAAATTGAGTGATAAGTTCTCCATTGTAAAGTCTCACGCCCCCTCTCAGATTACTCATAATCTCCAGAAAGGGGTCACTTGTGAATGGGAGAGCATGTACAATACGAGATGCACACTCTCAACACTTTATAACCTTTCTGTAATCGTGCGAGACAACTAGAGCAAGTATGTGAATTAGAGGGAACTGCTCTCCAATCTTGCACTCTACTATGGAATAAATGATCTTTGCAGCAGGGCGCCTCCTCTTCGTCCTGCCTGGCCGGCCAGGTTTCGACCACGCATCGTCCCTCTCTGCAGCCGCCCGTCTCGCAACAGCTACCAGCTTTTCGCGGCCGTATCTGTTCACATGTCACCCAATCCTACAGAATCGTCTTTTGTTTGAGAGAGCATGTAAAATTGAGATGGACTACTATTAAGCATGCACTATCTCTAGCTCTGACCCCTTTCTGTAGATTTGGAACGTGGTGACAAAACAATTCTGTGCGAATATTGGTAATTGTAAGAACAAAAAAGGAGATGATAATTGTGGTTTTTCCATGGATTATTGATTTTTTCCTAAAAGATTATCCTACATTATCTTTGACAGTCGATGCTGGCTGAACTGCGTGCGCGACCTGTGGTCGGAGCTGCTGCGAGCTCGCAGCCGCTGCAGCAGTCAGGCCGCGACGGTGCTGCCAGCTCTTCCACTCGAGAGAGGTAACTTTTCTTACCAATACATCCCTTTTTACTACTATGTAAGTAAGATGCATGTAGGGTAGGAATAGTTAGTAAGATAGGGCTAGCGTAGATAACATGCCGGAAATAGGATTAAAGTGCACACAGTACCATGGTTCGTATGTGTACCATTTTTTTACTTATAATGAAATTCATCTGAACTCCCACCTCCCAAAAAAAATAGGAGCGAGAGAAGAGGGGTTGGGAGAGTGCATGAAATTGAGTCTTTCCTACTTTTATGCACAATCTCTCGTTCTGGAATCATGTGAATTCGTTTGCAGACCCAATCTGAAGAGAGAGCACAACGATGAGAAACCCGAGATGATCAAGAGACGAAAGAAGGAATAAGTAGTAATTGAGTTGAAGAAATCCCTCCCCTCCACCCATTCCCCCGATTTCATCATTCCTAATCAATCAGCCCTATTGATACGCTGTCACAGACACTTCCACACACATTTACATTTTTACCTTTTTGCACTGTGTCGGCCCCCCACGATTCCCCACTTCCAGTATACGGTAGACCCCAATATATGATGTATCGATATTCACTTCGAGTGATCATCGATCGATAGTTGTAAATCGTATCGATTTGTTTGGATGTACTGTATCACGCTCGTAACAGGACACCACGTGTCCACACCTCGTTTTTACCGTGTATGCTGGCATAAAAGTGATTGCCTCCCCATTTGAAATTGATGAATACACGGGACAAAATATTGAAAGACATTGGAACGAGTACATAGCGGGAATTAAACGAGCCTACAGTGATTTTGATATACCTTTTCTCCTTCTTTTCCAATTATATTTTGCATTTGGTAGTACAGTTCACTTATTATGCTTGTAGTGAATGCTATAAGCTCACTTTGTTGGTGTGAAATTTACCCAAACGCTGTATTTTCTCGCGCTCTTTATTTGGCATAGCTCACGAACAGCCTCAAGCTAACAACTTATCATGTGGCATAATGGCAAAACGCTCGATTTGCGATCCGAAGGTGATGGGTTCGAATCCCACTGCTCACCTGTCTTTTGTTCGATTTTAGCCTAGTCGAAAAAGTGCCTTACAAAGTCTATTACAATTTTTAAATGATACGTTCATGAAATGGACTACTGGTGGTGTACTCTCTTTCTATACCTCGACGTGTCTCTCACTTTACCATGCTCTCTCGCAGCCGTATCTGTTGTTTAGCACGGATTATCAACGGAACGTTTTATAATTTCGGACGAGTCATCGTAAATTTGTAATACTTACTGAAAGGTTTTACAAACTGCAAAATAAAGTAAAGAAAGAAAAGTGCGGTGATTAAAATGCTATATCTATCAGAAATCATTGATCGATATAAATAATTTGATTACCGCGCTTCTATATTTCGGGTCCCAGTGGAGTTAGGGTTATTGTTAGCGTTGGAGTGTTCGGCATATAAAAAGACAATAATTTATATTTTAAAAAAGTCTCTAGCAGGTGAAAATAGATATGAAATAGCTATAATTCGAATGAACAATATTAAAAAGAGAGTGACACCGATAAAATAGAGAAGTATTTTTTCCACGCGCAGTTGTTATTAGAAATATGACGCCATGTCAATGTTTCCGTAAAAATACTAGCCCGGCGAAGATTGACGCTTCTATTTAAATTCATTTCACGAAAACCACGCGTGCTACGGTATTTGTATCAAGAGCGTCATAGATGTTCAAAAACTATAAGAGGGGAATCGCGAGAGAGTCGAGCATGAAGGGAAGTTGAAAATGTATGATTTTTAATTTAGCTGAAAACATGAGGTACTTCCGACCACCCTCTATCGAATTGTGTTGGCAGAATTTTGAAAAAAATATTGAATCTCGCAATTGCGTGAAACAAAAACGAAGCGGACGACTTTCGGAAAAAAAATTCCGAGACGATCGTACCTGAAAACTCATAACTTGTTTAAAAGTGAAGGTAGATACTCGTTCTTGTATAGTCAGTTATAGAATCAACCCGGCTACTAACTACAAGTTTTGAACTTATTCCTGGCGGGTGCGCCGGTGGTGGGCAGTCGCTTTTATGAAGAATGTTATAAATCGCTAAATGTTAGATGGAAAAAAAAATTGGGTTGGGTTTTTTTTAATTGGGTTTTGTGCGTTTTGTTGTTGTCATGGTTGATACTAATTCCAGTAAAAAATTGGCCGAATCGGTCCATGCGTTGTAATGTTGGTCTCGATCATGTGAAGTGGTCCAAAGCATCATCCGGACTCAGCTTTTATTTACTTGTTATTTGGGTGAAATTTATTCAATTATTACCTAAAAACAATATTAGAGTTGATTTGGACACATTATTGAGTCTTATTTTTTTAAAAGTGAAAATTAATAAAAAATCGATTTTAAATTTTTCGCAATATTGTGCAACATTACAATTTTTTCTTTTTTTTCTCTTTCAAACATTATCGCACTTTCACGGGAAAACAAAATGAAAATAAACAGATGGAATCGTCAATTACATCGCCACTTTCAACAGACTTCGAACAGGAAAGCAATACGATTTTGAAATATTTGTCACAAATATGCATAAGGAATCGTATTAGAAGTCTTCTTATGCTGCGCAAATTTCAGGGGTGCATGTGCACCCTCTGAGGGCGGAAAACTCGTGTAACTCAGCTCAAACTAGACGAAATCTCTTCAATCAAAAAGGAAAATGTTCCAAACGTGGCTTTCAATCCGTGTATCAAGTTTGGAAGTTGTAGCTTCACTAGGAATAAAGTTATGAAAGTGTGCATAAAACTGATGTGCACCTTGCACCCCATGAAATTTGCACAGCATCAGATGCGACGGGAACCATCGGACTCTGCAATCAGCCAATAATTATGTCATATTTTATAATTCACAGGTATTATTTTGGAAATAAGTACATTTTATTCGCCCCTATAACTAGAAAACAGTGCGTCCTCAATAGAAGTGATGTTCAACACACTTTGTCATTCTTTTCGAAAGTTTTACAACTCACTTCTCAGTTTGTTTCTGCCAAGAGCCGCGAGAACAATGGAGACTTCTTTGTAGAGGACTGGATTGGTTTGAACCTCAAAGACCAGGCCAATGATCTTCAAGAAATACAGACAATTATTGGAAATAATACTTGAAAATAATAAATTTCACTGCTCAGGTTCTCCTACGCTCGTATATTATTCCGTAAAAACAATTTTCTGTAAGATAAAACCAGTTAGATTTCGGTTTCGAATAAAGAATAAAACCACTTCTCAATTGAGTGCAGTTGCTGTCTTGCTCGCATCTATCGAATTCGGCTTCGACATTCGATTCGAATTCACGAGCTTCTGAAATGAATAAAAAAGGTAAAGGTAGAAGATAAAAAGTCGACCTGAAACCCCTCCAATTTATTTCTCCCCACATCGGAGCTTCCTATAGGTCGAAGCAAGCCTGAGGTGAATATTTGTCGTGCTACATGGTTGACAGTATTTTCTAAAGCCCCCACTTTCTTTTTATTACCCAGCGACGAGCATTTCAAATCAACCGCTTCGAGTCTGCAAAATGAGCTCTGTTTCGACTAATCTAGAAGGCGACTGAGGGAATCTAATGGGGTTTCAGGTGACACAAAGAGTGCATATCCGAAATTCCATTTCACCTCACGAAATGCCTTTCACGAAATGCCATCAGGTTTATTCGATCGCAAAAAATGAGCATACAGGCAAAATCTGGAACCTGATCAGGTTCATTCGGTCACAAAAAAGAGCATACAGGCAAAACCTGGAACACTACAAAATAGATTAGAAAAATATATTACCCGGAGAGAGCGCGGTGAATTTTTCGTTAAAGGAGGAAGAACAGCAAACACGGGATCTGAAACTAATCACATTACTCGCTTACACCTATGAATTATAATGGAAATCCAAAACATGAGATCTCTATCTTTCCTCCGAACCGAGATACTCGCGAGCAAAGAAGCTACAGGGCTCAGGGACAATCAGGGTCAAGTTGCCGCGCACGCGGAAGGGGCGTTCTCTCACGTGCGCGAGTAAGCAAATCTCTCGGTCAACTTTATCTCACGTGTCGAATTTGAGTGCAATTTACTCCCGCGGGGGAAGATGGGGAGGGAGGATTGTCTGATTCCGAGGCATTCTGCCGACTCCATGCAAATTGAGACGGCGAGAGAGGGCGAAACAAACATGTAAATGAGCGAGTTCTCGCAAATATGTCAACCTTTGTTTTACAGTAAGTAAACGGAAGTTCCGGGTTGTCGTGTTAAGATATCCTGCTGTTCGTCCTCCTTTAACGATCGCGTTGAACGCCTCGTTATTCAGGCCTGAGGAGATGGGTTTATTATAGTGTAAGATAATTTACGATAAAAAGCATGAAGGAAATATGCTAACCATAGTAGTACTGGACCGTTCCTTCGTCTTGTGCGAGTACCTAAATTAAATTTTCAACTTTTATTGAAAATATAATTTTGAAATGAGATTTGAAATTTGAAATCGCTACCTGAATAGCAATAGCTGCAAGATTCAAGAAAACGAGGAAGAATTTCATCGTGGTTCAATGGTTTGTCAGCAGGGTTAACGCGAACGCTCGTGTGTGTGAGAAAGTTCCCATTACTTTTGATTACCACCTAACGCCTCTTTGCGATAGAAGCAAAGAGATAAAAAAAAGTGTGAGAGATACAGAGAAACAGACAGTTCAAGGTTAAACACACCTTCATTCTCCCCTCAATAACGACCAGAGAGATGCAAAGATTGTGCAATCGAGTTCTTTCTAAAGTATAAAACAATTTTCATAAAGGATTCTTTTATTATAGTTCTACTGTAGTGCAATGAATATTCCCTGCACGACATTCAAATTCCAGCGATTTCATCAGTGAGACAAGATCAAGACTTGTCTTGATCTCAAATATAAATTATTATTCTTACTCGTCAGGAAAAAGGAATCACAATTTTATGCATGTACCGTGTTATCGATAAGATCGAAGTTCGAACTGGTAAACAGTAGTAGTCCATTATTAATCGTAAACATGAAAGAGGACAACTGGACTCTTCGCAAACAGAGGGAGAAATACAAGTGATAGTTCAATTTGAGTTACAACTTCTCTAATGCCAAATGATATACGAATATCGAAAAAAAATGCTAATGGAAGAAGTACAAATGCATCTTCTTCTCTCTTGATTCCACGATTTCTTTCGAGATGATCACCCAGTGGGAGTAGCTCACAATCTTCGTTTTCGATTGAGTGTGCACAAATTCGTTGCAGCCATAAGATGGTATTTCCTCGAGATATCCGTCCAGCATCAATACCAGCTCCACCACGCAGGCATTATAGTCGTTAAGTCGAAAGGTCAAAGACCTACTGGATTGAGAAACAATCTGAAAAGTCGTTTTACTGTTCACTTATAATATTCAAACACATGGGGGTTCCATAGAAGGGGTCAGGAGGGAAACAATGAATGAGACCCTCTTCTAAATACGCACTCCTTAGTATTTTGGTGTCTGGAGGATTGTCTGGAAAGCGATTTCGTCGCGTCTTTTCCCACATGGGAAAGGCGCCTGACAGCGCCCTCTGGGTGCACTTTTCCATTTGGTAAATGACACTACGTGATAGCTCTCCTGACAATCCTAACATTGCGACTCTCTCATCCCTGGTCCCTTTCTGGACGGTTTAGTGTGTAAGGACGTATCCAAAAAAAATATATCCAGCTTGGTATTGCGTCTTCACAACTTAATTACTCACTTCGAATTTAATTTTACCGATAGCTGCATTTCTGAATAAATTCTTCGTCCATTTAGTATGCTGTCGATTTCGTAAATGGTCATAAATATTCAATCAATCAATCAATTTATCATATCAGGCGATAATCGCTCAGATGAGGATGGGTCGGTAGTCTTCATAAGTTGCATTCCACCAGTCATAAATATTGAATGCAAATGATTTCTTCCCAATTTGCACTTGTACTTGAAGGCGATCAGAAACCTTCAATATGTGACAGATCGAAAATATATCTCATCCATAGCAAAGTTTGGAAAATTATTTAATTTTCGAGTGGATCAAAACATTAAAACATTACATGAAAAACAGATTGTTTTGCGTCGCACATTTCATGGGTCGAAAGGGATCTTCCCCGTTTCCCCCCTTTTCTTAACTTCTTTCCTAATCTGTCTTCAAACTTGATTCAGGGTTGATAAAACATGATTGGAACATTTTCCGTTTTGATCGGAGATATTTCGTTCAGATTAAGCTGAGCGGAGTTTTCCACAATTTTAGTGGAGGAATCCCCATGACATTTTCGCATCTTTAGAATGGTCATACATAGTTATATCCCATAGGAAATTGCTTACTCTCGAGAGGGATACGATATCGATTTGATGCCCTCCAACTTCGTTTTCTAATTGGAAAAGACGATGACATGTCATGCCGAGCCGGAATCGTTCTGGAGCAGAAAGGAAACGACAGAGACGGGAAACAATATCGAAGGGAAGACGGTCGAATGTCATCTTTATAAAATGAATAATTGAAATTTGTTTTTCGTGGTATACACTATAGAGGTAATGAGCGGAGCACAATTTCCGAACAAAGAATTTTAAGGAACAACCGGTTACTTGTTATCGGCTTCATGCTTCAGCAAGGGAACTTTTCTGCTGCTCAACCCCATTATACACATGGGAAAACGCCTTGAAAAGTAGTGAAAATAAATTGAAAATTTTTTTGTATGCATGACAGTGTAACTGGCTTACCGGCGCAGGGGGCTCAACGTCGTTAATCCCCATATCAGCAAGACTCCATTCCAGTTCTACCATACTGAAGTTCTAAAAAAAGATCTTTACAAATATTTAATTATGATTCGTGCTATGAAAAAGATAAATCATCACATGCCGATAGGAACGAGTAGGATTAAACGGTAAAAGAGGAGTGAATGACGAAATGAACGCGTGAGGACTATGGTATTGATAAATGGAGTACCAAGCGTCGCGTTCTAACGTGTGCTCACGGGATAATTGACAAGACTCAGCACGGCAGGAATTTGATGCTATGAAAAAAATGATTCTCTTGAATTTTCAGATTTTTTTGAAAAAAAAATGGAAAATCAGAGCAAATTTCGGCTCTTGCTGGAGACAAATCATCAAGCAGTTGAGTCAGCATAGTTACAAAGAATGCTTAACGAGGAAAACTGACTCATACTCGCCTTGGAAACTCTGTGAATGTAAGTGTCTCATAATAGGCGTCTACCTCCAGTACAAAAAGGCTAAGCATTTGCGAGAAATTGTCGGCTAACATGACACTTCTCTTTGCACTACTGTCTGCAGTTGCTCTGAAGGTATCTTTTTTATATTCCAGTTTCGACGATTTTATTGCGACGGAAAATTGTAATATCTCGATTCCTTCTCGAATTATTTTCATTTCTGCAAATTCAGGTAATTGCTCAGGAGGAGGGCTCAGTCGAGTATTGCGACGTATTGATTAATCGTTTCTTTCGTGTCTAAATTTAATATTTTATTGCTTGATGTTGATGTTATCTTCTCAGGTCTGAGTGACGACGCTTTCGACAAAGTTCTCTGCGAGAAGTTCGCCGATATTTTTTCCCCGGGTAAGAATTCATTTATTTATGTTATCTGAGAGACGGTTATTCGCCGAATTCTTGAGATAATTTGTTCCGAAATTGAAAGCAGAGTGCACAAAAGAATCTCAATCGGAGCAACTACGAATGCTGAGCTGAGGAAACTATATCATATTATTGGAAATTTAATTGGTGTTATATTCAGAAGCTCAAGTTTTCGAGCGCAAAGTGGAAGAAGAATTCGATAGATGCAACCTCGATATCAAGTGTACGCAGATGGGCGTAAGCTAAAATGACCTTATTTTTTACTTATTTAAATTCTTTTATTATCAAATGTTATCAAACCAGTTATTTGAGTGAGCAAGAGGAGAAATATAAGTGGTAAAGAACAAATAAATTGTGTTCTAGAGGCTAAATTGAAATTTTAAAATCTTCTTCAGATAATGGCTCTCATCGGAGAGGTTCAATCCAACTCGGCTCTCTACAAAGAAGTCTCAATTGTTCTCGCGGCACTTGGCAGAAACAAACTGAGAAGTGAGTTGAAACATACATTAACTGTATAATTTTTTTATAAGCTTCAAATTATAACAATTCGTTGAATTTATTCAAATTCAATATTATTTCAGACGTTGACGGAACTCGGCGCTTTTTCCTGCCTCCGGTAAGGGTTTCATAACGTATTAGATAAAAAAGCGGTCACATTTACATTTCTCTGAAAATCATCAAAATTATGACGTTATTTCTCAGAACGCTAACAAGGTCGTCACAAAGGACCGCATTACCTACGAGTGGACCAACACTCCCGATAAAGACGCGAAGCAGTAACTAGCAGTACTTCGGAGCTGCTAAGAATGAACTGAAGCGTCCGAGGAAAATAAATTATTTAAATAAATTGCAATGCACATGCAGGACAGAAAAGAATAGTCAGATAATTATTAAGTAACAACTCATTTGTGCACATATGCAATAGAAAGGGACATCGAAGAAAAGCAGCAGCGGTGACAAAATGTTTGGACCATAATTTATTATGTTTAAATTGAAACAATTGAATCGACCGAATTCAATAGACTGCAACATTTAGATTATACACCAATTACGAAAACACTTATAAATCCATCCTTTTTACGCACTCTCTCGACGCGCGAATACAATCAAAATTGAGTGTAGCATTCACTAGATGTCTCATATCACTGTATTCATTCGCTGTGTAGATCGTTTTCAACTCTTTTCATGAATATTACAGTCTCCACTTCTTGATTTGACCAGTTGCTCAATATCCTCGCTCCCGTGCTCCGAGATCGAAATTCCCTGAATCCCCAACACCGAGGGATCTCCGAAATCTCTCCATCGAGTATCGAAATCAACTGGTTGATTTGCTGCACAGGGACATCCATTCGAAAGCTCCGAGACATTTCGGACTCGGCAACCGCCCGAACGAGAGTTGTACGGCCACAATCAGAAATAAAAGTCACTGAAATCAGTGGTGTCCTGCTCCTAGTTACTCTTTTTCTCAGATTACGGTGTGAGTGCAGTATTTGTAGCAGTCTCTCAAAAGGGGGGAGGGGCTCTCGAGAGCCTATATTCACCAGATATAGTTGGATATCGTTATATTACCCGATCAACCCAACAGAAAGGGTCAAAAATTATTTCAAATTATTTTGAGGTCAAAAATTATTTCATCCAAATTGAGTGGAGTTAATTTTAATTTCTTCAGTTTATGTAGTGTAGTGAGTCTACGAAATATTTCGCTGTGCGAGTTTTGTATACTTTCATAATAAATTATTTTGTTGAAAATCACAGCGATTTTGAGCAACAGAGTATGTTCATCGAATGATTTGATCAAGGCCCAGAAAATGAATCTTGCTATTTTCTTGCGCAGGGGGGTAATTGTTCACGCGCAATCGAATGAACACAGTTAAAAGTGCGGACGAAAACGAAGTGATGTATATATTTTTTAAAATTATTTGTTCAAAAAATTATAGCTTTTTTCACAGATATGTTACGAACTTGGCCATAACATGGAAAATGTTTCTTTTAGTGAGCGCTTTCATAATATATAACTATGCAAAAGGTTTGGCTGCGTTTAGCCAAAGTTGAAAATTTCAGTTTTGGACATGTCATGAAACATATCTCAGCCGGGTTTGATCTACGAAACTTCTCATGTCCATTTTCGGTCTCTACTCACAACGTTTACCCTAGGAGCATGTTTTCAGCATAGGTTAGCTTTTCCTTGTGCGGCCTCTACAGTGAGAATCTCAATCGACTCAGATATTCACTCTTAACTTCGGAGGAATGGGCACAAGAAAATGGATGCAGCAGGATTTGGACAAAAGGCCGCTCGCTAGCTAGAGGAATGATCTACCCCGTTGACACCGGTGTGCAGCCACAACTTGATATCAAGCTCATTCACAAGTTGCCTTCAAGCTTGATGTCAACTTTAGAAATAGCTTGACGTTAACTTGCTTTGCTTGATGTCAACTTTTGTGTGCACACCGGTGGATGCGCGTCCCTCTATCTCGGGTGATTACTCATGAACGCCGGCCTTACAACAGCTGTGGGTAAGATGCTATTGAACATTTTGAAAGGACGCGTTAGAAAGCGTCATTTGTTGCTGTATCAATTCCTTCATATCGATCTGTGATGACCAATTTTTTAACGAATTATATATCCATTCATTTCAGGGCTAATTTTTCATAATTTCAGTATTGGAGAAATGGAGCGGAATCTTGCTCAAATGGGAATTTACGATATTGAAGCTCCAGCACCTGTAAGTAGACACTACTCGCATTCAAGACGTTTTACTTTGAAACATTTTTTCAAAGATTTTAATCCAGATTGTATTCGACCGTCTTCCCTTCGATATTATCGCCGGTTTTTGCTATTTTCTCTCTACTCCAGACCGATTCCGTCTCGGGATGACATGTAGCCGTCTTTTTCAATTGGAAAAAGAAGTTGGAGAGTATCGATTCGATTGCGTCTCCCCCGCTAGAGTAAGCAGTTATTAATCTTACTTAGAGATACTCTGTCGTGAGAGTAAGAGTACAACACATTTTACATTGGAAAGTATCATAGGAAAGTCACATTCCTACGCCCATGACCATTTCCCATACATTCATTCAATGATGCGATCTCAGGATTTACTTGTTCCTGGTAATGTTCCTAATGTTTCCGGAAATAATATAGGAGCACCAAGAATATCAAAAGGAACGAAAAACTCTTGAGATCATACTACAAAGTCAAAACACGGACCTCGCCTGTTATCCACACAGGCACTACACGCAGACACAGATTTGACATTTTGTGCGATTTTATCATTTTATGAATGTAATACGAAGCGTTCTGACACCCTGAAGACATAATGGAAATACAACCACAACATCGAATTTAATATGAAAATCATGTTGGATATTGCCGTCAATAATTTTCCAATTTATATAAATATAATATAATGGATCAGATAAATTGCCGATCTTTTACATATTGCAGGTTTCCGATGGCCTTCACGTGGTTGCGCGAATTGGAAAGAAATTACTTGCATTGAAAATTGATGATATTAGGAATCGACAGCATAGTAAATGGGTGAAACAAATATTCCGAAATGCGAATATCGGTATTCTTTTTTTCAAAGTGAGGATTTAATTTGTGAAAGGTCAAATATCTAGATGGTAACTGTAGATGTAAAATATTTTTGAATCGTACATGCATACAAGCAAATATTTGAACTCCCGCATTCAAATAAAATTTGCATTTTTATTTTTAAATAGAATGTAATGCAGCAGTATATTTCAGCCGGATTCCTCTAATCCTACTATCGACGATCTCTCCATACTAGCGACATGTACCTATGATAGGGTCGAGATCAGCAACTATTTAGAGGATCCAGCCAAAGCTCGAAGGTGGGCATTACAAATTTAAAATTATACGTTTATTAAGTGGACTGCTGGAGGTGTACTCTCTTTCTATACATCGGCGCGTCTATCGCTTTGCCATGCTCTCTCGCAGCCCTATTTGTTATTTAGGAGCCCGCTTGCGATAGAGTCGGAACGTTTTATTATTTGGAATGAGTGCTTGTGAATTTGTAATATCATTGTGCACAAATTGACATAATGCAAAGATCAAACGTTGTCTCCCGCAATCTCTGTTCATAATTAAACTGACTAGAACTTGCCTGTTAAGTACAGTAAAGACAGTTGGAGGACTTCGCTCTGTGCGCACATTAAAAGATTATAATTTCAGTTTGGTTAACCACCTCGTACATAGTCAAGAAAACGTGCGAGAGGAGTTGCAATTCATGCGCGATCTTCCACCAATGAACCAATTCTATTTCCACTATTTTTCTCAGACGGCGGTATGTGACTACATTACACGGTCTAAAATTAAGCCAGTCTTCATGAATTAAAAACGACTAAGAATCATTTCGCACTCTATCACTCTAATCCATCGATCGGCTATCTATATCTCACTGGGATCTTAATTGAGCCTAGCTGTACCGAAAAAGTGCAAAAGTGAATTTCTAACACGGCAACTGTGTCAAGTCCAGTGATAGGCGTGTTTTTAGTGTGACTGACCTGAAGTAGAGAGTTTTATATATTTAAATTAATTTTTCTTGCGTAAAAGGAAAACAGCAAAAAAATGCTTTCAGAATTACTCACTCCTCGATATGTCCTGTCTCTTTAATATTTTCTCTACGAAGTTCGAAGAAGTCACTATCACCGGAGTTCGTGGCGCTATAAATGTGGATGTGCTTCATGAGTTATTCAAGGTGCGTCATTAAAGAAAGCGCTACTTTACCCTCACACACTCCTCGTTATGGTGCGTTTATTGTCGCCTGACCCCTCAGGTTGAGCGGTCAGAATCACAATTCTGACCACTCAGAACGGCCATTCTGACCCCCCCCCCGAATGATCATTCTGGGGGGTCAGAATGGTCGTTCTGAGGGGTCAGCATTTTCATTCTGACTGCTCAACTTGGGGGGTCATGCGACAATAAACGCACCATTAAAGAAGCAGCAAATATCAGCATTCTTACTGTACAATTTTTTTCCATGAACTCCGAGCGACTTTACCCTGAAGAGGCTCCCGAAAATCGCCTGTATTTGTGCCAAATTTACCCTTCCGGGCAGGGATTCAAAGAGAAGAGTGATGAGTGGACATGAAAAAAGAGAGAGAGTAGGCGAAATGAGGAGGGTGAGAAAGGAAAAAGGAAGTTTTTGGATTTGTTTTTCACATATGAATGATCTCTCCCTTCCTGCCCTTCCCCAATCACTCGTGGTTCGATATTCAGGTGAAAGAGGATTGGAATGAGAGAATCGGTACCTGGGCTTTTTGATTTTTATTTTTTATTAAAAATGTAATGAAAATTAGTTTTTGTTTAGAGAAAACATAATGCTCGGAAACATGAACAAATTTGCGCTATTGGCCGTATTGACAAAATGGGAGGAGATTGTTTTTGAATTAAAGGGACAGTAAGCACACAAATTCTTGTTCATTTGATCCAATTTCCACGAGCGACGTAGGGATAGAGATAGTGTGTGCCCTATCGGATATCAACCCAAGTAGAGCAGCGGTAAAACGTTAGCCTAGCAATCGTGAGCTCGCGGGTTCGATACCCACCCTATGCTTTTGTTTCTTCCAACGGGCCGAAAGTCGTGGCGAGACCTTGAAATTTGCGGGAATTCAACGGTGTCTTTACTGATTTGAATCCAAAAGTTTTTCAATTGTGTAAAAATACAAGTAATTCTTCGTCACAAGTATTGGTCCGATACTTGGAAGTATCCCTTGGAAACATATATGACAAATAGTACCTAGTCGGGTCAATCATTATTTTTGAAAAGCGTGTCTTTTTTCGTTCATAAAGCGGTAAATAGTTGTAGAATCAAGCGATTTTGGAAAAAATATTGATAAGTTGAACACACATAGTTATTTCAAAAGCACTCTTTTTATTAAAAAAAATTTCTTCAATTTTTTCGTGTAAAAAATAGAAAAATACTTTTCTTATTTAAAGGGAGTTTGAAGCCAAAAAATCATAATTTTATATTCTTTTTTTTATTTTTTATTCAAAAGAGCTGAAAATTCTTAGAATAACTGTGAAAACCGCATATTTTACGATTTGTTTGAAATTAATTATGAATTTCCAAAAAATCGTGTTTCAAAGGTACTGTAGCTCCTGCATCCTCAAAACTTACGCTCTTTAGCGGCTGCAAAAGTTAAAAAAAGGCCTTAGCAAAGTGAAAATAAGTGTTTTTTGCAATTGATTAGACAATGGCGAGTATCTGTGAGGAAGAATCAGTAGAAATAAACGCAAAAATATTACGGCATCATCTCTGTTGAGATTTTACAGCCGCTAAACAGCGTAAGTCCGCGGGTGCGAGAGCTACCGTATACCTAAATTTTGCAATCTTTGAAAATTCATAATTAATTTATAAAAAATCGTAAAATATGCGGTTTTCACAGTTATTCTTAGAATTTTCTGAATTTTAAAATAAAAATATCATATTTTTCGATGCCGGATTACCATGGTCCACGGTCCATACTACGCCTTCTACCCCTTCTACTTAATCTTGTCTTGCGTTTGGAGGTTATATGTGAAAAACTAAATGCACCTTTTCAGATCGTTTCCAAATCCAAAAGGTCTTTGACCTTTCACATTGACGTCTATTCTACCTGCTTACTGCCGCTCTTTTCGAGGCTGGAAGAAAATCTCGTGGGAATATCTTTTAGCGGATTGGGAACATTCGTAGACACTCGATCGGACACGAAGTTAACTGCGTACGAAACTAGTTACTCCCGCTGGGTGCTCATCTCGAAAGAAGTTAAATTATGATTATAACGATTTTCCAATCGCTCCATTTGTTATTTTTTTGCTCGATATTTGTCTTCATTTTGCAATAGATACGTTGTGATTCATAGTCAAACATATTTTTTTTCTCATTTTTTTTGTCCCTTGATCTACCAGTTAATCTCTGAGACATTTGAATGCAAGATAAGGGGAGAGGGTGAGAGAGTGTTCAAAAGTGATCGGATCCCGCTCAATTTTACATGCTCTCTCACTTCAAACCCCGAATTAACGTTCCTGCATGTATTGAATTAACGTTCCTGCATGTATCGAAATCGTATTTTACATTAATAAAATCCGATACCTCGTGCATATTTATGATAAATTATTTTCTATCTCTGTTTTTCTCGTCCAAAGGATTGTTGAATACGGCGATGTAGCACAGGATTTCACGAGTATGGGAAGAGGTGACACAGCAAAATACCCGTTTGAACTTATTGCGATGTAATTGACGATTCCCTCTGTATTATAAACTTTTGTTTTCCCTGAAAGTACAATACTGTTTGAAAGAGTAAGAGTAAAATAAAGAAAACGTCACAGATCCACTTTGGAATTTTGAGGAGATCACCCAGAGGGTACGATTATTCTGACTGTCCATCTTTCTCTCGATGTTTGGCTGAGCAACTTTCTTTTTCTGTAATAATATTACTTATCAATGTTGTTATCCAAATAGAACTGGTCTTTATGTAGTACACACCTTTCCCATCTCTCAATGACCCTCCTTTTCCATAGGCTCAGTCGTTGTTAGTAGTCGGCCTCTTATCGATCCAAGTCTCACTACAAGAAATCTGCCAAAGGGCATGTTTCGTTGGTGTTTGGAGGCAGTTTCGATCAAATCTGGCTCATTTTCGATCTCACTCCATCCTAGATTACCCTCTGGGTGTTCCTATAATGCACACGTTGGCCAAATGCAGCATATGAGACATTCCCGCCCTTCTCCCAATCATTCGTATCCCGATTCCCTTCCAAATATGCGGTTACGGGGCTGTCAACTCTTATTGTTCGCTTTTTCCCTTCAAGTTTTGTCCTCGTACAAAATCCTCGTCTACAACTCCAAATTCGCCTACTCTCACAGTCTTTTTCTCGGTCAAATCGCGGATTCTTTGGTGGATGCAGGACACAACGTTGTGAGTATTTTGTCCATTTCCCGGACTCTCTACTCCCCGGAGTTACAATCACTTTGCACGTTATGGGCATTGTCCTAGAAAGAAACCTCGCAAAATGCTGGTTCGTGATTACTGATGTATGTATAGACAGTGCAGTTATATGGGTCGAGTACACTACTATTTCCTGATTCTGTATAGGATTACTCTCTTTCCAGACCTGCCTCCTTCCGAGTATCGACCCTTCTGTACCCGATGGAACCACGAAATGCAACAAGATTCACATCGATCAACATCCAGCAGTCAAGCAAGCGTTAGTGAAAAACTTAATCGGAAAACTCCTATTAGTTACTACGTTAGGGCTTGAAGGTCGAGACAAAACTGAAAATTAGGAATGTGAATATCAAACCTGTCCACACTTCAGTTTTGAAAGCGACGACCGGATAAACTTCTTCGATTTGATTTTGTTCCATCCGTACACGGCTTACTTGGTAAGACACTCTTACTATTTTCAGCAATTAAGTTCAGAAACTATTTTTTAAATGCAAATTTACTGTTAAAACAAATTGCAGCTCGGCTGGACGTACGGACGCCATTTCAAGCGAACCTGTGAACGAGTTATCAATGAACCGAATTTGATTGAGAGATTACGCGATGAAAAATATGACGTCATGATCACTGAGAATTTTGACATGTGCGGAATCGGTGAGTATCAATTTTAGTCCGAAAAATTTGATGTAATATTCAAATTATACATTACTGTCGTCTTCCAACGTTCCTACCAAGCTTTCGTAGCGACACTCTTTGTCGGTTGTTGTGTAACCGCGAATTATACTCCGCTTCTTCAATTTTCAACACGAAATCACATTTATCAGGAATTTCCCACGCGATAGCTCCAAGAGCTGTTATTGGATCTTCGTCAACATTTATTTTCGGATCGCAGCTCGCCGAATTCGGAATCGAATCGGCCTTTAGCTATCGTCCGAGTGAGTTTTGATTCGATATCTCCAGAAAGGGATCAGGGGAGGGAGAACATGATCTTGCCTATCACTAACATATACGACCATATTATTGGGATGTTTTTGTACATTACATAAACATAGGAACAAAAACCGTTAAACTATTGTAACTTTCAGGTCTCATAACTTCCAATCTCGACGTTCATTCCATTTCTTCTCGATTTTGGAATTTACTTGGCGAATTTCTCGTTTGCGCCACTTTTTGGTACCCAAGATTTGCGGTTGAAAGAGTGTTGCGAAGTCATTTCGGCTCCGATTACCCTTCTATTACTGTAAGTTTATTTAACCTAAAATACTACACGTCAAATCTCCACAAAGAAGTTACATCGCTAAATTCATCATTTTTCGTGCCTTTTTCCTCTCTATATTTCCTTTTTTTGCAGGAGCAATCTGCCAACGTCTCCTACGTATTTACTAACTCAGAGCCACTAATTGATTTCGCGGCTCCGACGATTTCGAGGGTAATTCCAATTCCCGGTATCGGCATTATTGAACCGAAGAAGCTAGACAAAGTAAGACGTTTACACAATGGTTTGTTAAAACCAGATCGTTTATCGATCACATCACGTTGTAATAATTCAATAAATTCAATTGGGCAAAGCAAAACACGACAACACACATCATTCCACAGACCGCTCAACCTTACAGAAAGGCCTTTGGAGTGAGAGAGTGTGTGAAATCGAGAGAGACCCTCTCACTTTTGCACACTCTCTCGCTCTAACCCTGGTCTGTATGTTTGGAATCATGTTAACATTTTATGAGAAATGTACATAGCTTAGAACCTGTTCTATACAAAGTGGTTACAGTATTGGGAAGATCTCTTGAATCTTCGAAATCGAACTGTGCTAATCTCGTTTGGATCTATGGCTAAAAGTATACAAATGCCTATGGAAAGCAAGAAAGGAATTCTAAGAGTGAGATCATTTAATTTTTCTCAAATCAACGAAGCAATAGTTGATTTTAAGATAGTGTATCGGAATTTAAAAAAATCAAATTGCGAGGTCGGGATCCATGATATTAGTGGAAGAGAAAATCAATTTTACGCCATCCTTTTCAGGCGATATCTTGCTTCCCTGATATTATTTTTATCTGGAAATATGAGGAACCCGAAGATGAATTCAGTTTGAACCACGCGTCAAAAATTCCCAATCTCGTGCTTACAAAATGGATGCCACAACGAGATATTCTCAGTGAGAATTTAATCTATGTTTTGCTAGGAAAAAGAATCATTATCAGAAGAATTATTATACAATTTCAGACCATTCAAAACTCGCGCTTTTCATTTCACACGGTGGAATGGGTTCAACGCTTCAGATGGCACGACTCGGAGTTCCCGGTTCGAGTATTAAAATATTAGTCAATTTTAACTTCATTATTAATTAAAATATTATAATTTATTAAACTAATAATTTATGCAGGTATCTTCGTGCCCATTTTCTTCGATCAACCGCGCAACGCGAAATTGATGGAATTGAGAGGAATTGGAGTAGTTTTCGATAAATTTCAACTTCATGACAATGAAAAACTAGCGAAAACTATTAAAGAAATGATCGAAAATCCAAAGTAACACCAAATTATATTTTAAAATTCTCATTTTTACTTTTTCGCAGATACGTTGAAAAAGCTCGTCGTCTGTCAAAAATTCTCGCATCGAAGCCATTTTCATCGAAGGAATTGCTATTAAAACACGTCAAATTTGCAGCAGAATTCGGTTCGTTTTCCAAACTTCTGGCTCCCATTTTACTATACATTTAAATATTGTATAGTTTAATTATTTTTACAATTAATATTTTGTAGGTCCATTATCGGCGCTTCGGCCCAGTTCAGTAGATATGAACTTTTCCGAATATCACAACCTCGACATCCTTTTCGTCTGGTTCTTTCTATTTCCCATAATTATAATTTGTTCCTTTATTGTATTCATCAAATGCGTTTGTAAGTGTTTCGTAGTAAGAGAAAAGAGGAAAATGAGTTAATAAAACTAAATAGACTTTGATATTCTTCTTTTTATCTATATCTTCTACCAAATAAACAATGGAAATATTTCCTGTTTAAAAAAACAAATTTTTTTTTTAAAAATAAATGTTTAAATAAATTTTTACAAAACCGACCGCCTCGCACCGGTGCATCAGCCAGGAATGAATTCAATAGTTGTAGTTTGTAGTCAGGGTGATTCCCTATCTAACTCAAAAAAAAGAACGAGTCGCTATCTACATTTTGAAGCATGTTATGATTTTTCAAACATGCCACTCTCTACTTTTTTTCGCTGAGTCACCAGGTTTGTTTGTGTTTCACGCGATTGCGAATTTTTTTATCGAAATTCTGATAGAGGGATGTTCGATAGAGGGATGTTCGAAATACCTTAGGCCATATTTTCAGCCAAATTGAAAATCATAAATGCAGTGTTTCGTAGTAAGAGAAAAGAGGAAAATGAGTTAATAAAACTAAATAGACTTTGATATTCTTCTTTTTATCTATAATAGACTTTGATATTCTTCTTTTTATCTTTTTATCTATCCCGCTATCCCGGATATGCTCGATTTTCTCGCGATTCCTCTCATGTGAGACGAATCGCGAGAGAATCGACCACCAGAGCCCCCCTTGGAGGAAATAGAAATTCATGGTCTTCAAAATGGACGGAAAAAATAATTTATTAAAAAGCAAGGCGGTTCGAACTACGTTTACCGTTTTTCGATAAAAAAATTTGTTCACGAGCTGCAAAGCCTCAAACATGACGAAATGGAGAAAACACCGAAAACCACACCTCACGAAATTGATCATATCTCGCTTCAAAATTGAGATAGAAACTTTTTTCAAAAAAAAAGAATTGAAGAGGAATAGATTCTCTGAAAATTTTTCCATTACGTCATAACTCTAAGTGTGAAACCCGAATCAGCCTGGTCGGTCATCGGCAAAATGGTCATAACTCGAACAAAACGAAAAACTATTTTTTTGGTTATGTGCAAGTTGTAGGTCATATATGATGGTATTTGGACCCCACGTATTAGAGTTTTCAAGAAATGTATAAAAAAGCGCACTCGATTTAGTGGAGGGCTGTCGTAGTGACCTACCTAAAAATGATCTTTTCTGCTCTCCATTTTACCTAATTTTCTAAAAAATATTGTAAAAATATACTACAAACACTTTCTGGTTGCTCATTTGCCTCAGAAATGTTGCACTTAGCTGAAACACGAATGTGACGGGCAATATTTCAAATATCATAAAACCAGGTTTTTTTCATGTTTCAGACCTGTCTATATAACTTGAAAATTACGAAACGGATGCTATAATTCCACTCTATTGTTATCACGCAAAGCGGGGCCATATTTCGGGACATATTGAATTTTGAAACCTAAATTTGGCAGGTTACTGTAATATGAACAGTTCAAGATATCCGAGTATGTGTGACGTATAGGAATGTTTGTCTAGTGGTACTGAACAACTTTGCTTTTGAGTGCGAATGATTATCTTCACGTTGGAGCGAGCTACAGGTTTCAGAAAGTGCTACAATAAAGGTCAGCCGCGCGCTCTCGTTTCTCTAGCACTCTCCTCATTTCTCACACTCTCGCCAGTTCGATGCCCAACGAGTGCAAAAATCTTTGCAATTATCAGAATACGACGAAATTTACCTTTATGTGCAATATTGCTAATAATTACTATTATGCAAAAGATTTTTGCACTCGTTGGGCATCGAACTGGCGAGAGAGTGTGAGAAATGAGGAGAGTGTTAGAGAAACGAGAGCGCGCGGCTGATCTTTATTGCAGCACTTTCGGAAACCTGTAGCTCGCTCCAACGTGAAGATAATCATTCGCACTCAAAAGCAAAGTTGTTCAGTACCACTGGACAAACATTCCTATACGTTACACATACTCGGATATCTTGAACTGTTCATATTACAGTAACCTGCCAAATTTAGGATTCAAAATTCAATATGTCCCGAAATAAGGCCCCGCTTTGCGTGATAACAATAGAGGGGCATTATAGCATCCGTTTCGTAATTTTCAAGTTATATAGACAGGTCGGAAACATGAAAAAACCTGGTTTTATGATATTTGAAATATTGCCCGTCACATTCGTGTTTCAGCTAAGTGCAACATTTCTGAGGCAAATGAGAAACCAGAAAGTGTTTGTAGTTTATTTTTACAATATTTTTTAGAAAATTAGGTAAAATGGAGAGCAGAAAAGATCATTTTTAGGTAGGTCACTACGACAGCCCTCCACTAAATCGAGTGCGCTTTTTATACATTTCTTGAAAAATCTAATACGTGGGGTCCAAATACCATCATATATGACCTACAACTTGCACATAACCAAAAAAATAGTTTTTAGTTTTGTTCGAGTTATGGCCATTTTGCCGATGACCGACCAGGCTGATTCGGGTTTCACACTTAGAGTTATGACGTAATGGAAAAATTTTCAGAGAATCTATTCTTCTTCAATTCCCTTTTTTGAAAAAGTTTCTATCTCAATTTTGAAGCGAGATATGATCAATTTCGTGAGGTGTGGTTTTCGGTGTTTTCTCCATTTCCTCATGTTTGAGGCTTTGCAGCTCGTGAACAAAATTTTTTATCGAAAAACGGTAAACGTAGTTCGAACCGCCTTGCTTTTTAATACCTAAATTAATTTTTCCGTCCATTTTGAAGACCATGAATTTCTATTTCCTCTCCCAGGTCGATTATCTCGCGATTCGTCTCATATATTGTTCTGGGATTCTGGTCCAGAGATGTGTATTCCTTGCTAAAATTTCGAACGATTTTTCTTTTTTTTGCGACTGTGTTCCAGTATTTGTTGTTATAAATTTCAAAAAATATACTTGTGGAAACCACGGCAAAATTAAAGAAAAAAAGCATTCTTTCGATTTTTCTTGAATATTTCGAGAAAAAAGTTTTCCCGCACACGAGTGAATTGTGCATTTTTTTCCCGGGTCGAAACAGTCGGAAGAACTTTTTTCCTCTAAATCGTAATGGAAATATCCCTATTTGAACGAGCATATCCATCATCTCATGTACACTTTCATACAGTGCCCCCCAAAAACAGGACCACAGTTGCAGGGTGCACCTGCACCCTCCTGCACTTTTGTCCTTGTTCTCTCGATTTTTGATTTGCTGTTTTTTTAGCCCTTAGTTTATTTGAACAGTTGTTTCGTGTTTGCATGGATTGGAGGAGACGCTGCACACCTTCTGCACCCTGCTCGCACCCGTGCGTAGGCAGCAATAAAACAACTTTCGAGAAAAAGGAGAATCGAAATATCATAGTTTCCTAAAAAATGTCAGGAGAAGGTCCGATTTGTGATCGACGTTATCGGCGTCTTTTTAGCATTAGTAAGGGATTTACCGGAATTCCGCTCGTCGGTGGTAGTCTACCGTATCCACATCCTGTTACCGTACCTCCCCTCTCAAACTGATGGTACTCCAGTGGGCGGGGCGGAGTCAGTCACGACGATACATAAGCGGAGGACAGGGAGGTGCGATGCCCAGACTCCATAATGAGAGAGCTCGCCTACCTGGTACTGCTTGCTATCTGCATCCGTATCATCATTTGTCGTGAGTGAATATTTACACAATTAATAAATAATTTTGGGTTTAATGCAATGTTTGCCCCCCCGCTATCGCTAAAGAGATTCGAGGAAGGGGAAATGTTCATGAATCCGCGTATCACATGATTCCAAACCTACAGACCAGGGTTAGAGCGAGAGAATGTACAAAAGTGAGAGAGTCCCTCTCGATTTCACACGCTCTCTCACTCCAAAGGCCTTTCTGGAAGATTGACCGGCCTGTGGAATGATGTGGTATTGAATCGCATGGATGATCTCAAAAGGGGGAAGGAGTTCCGAGGATTTCCGATCGTATCTCGACAGTGGGGATTGCAATGTCTTTCCTGCGTTTGGGAGAAAGTGGGAGAAAGTATTAAAATAATTTAATAAATATGAAATAATATTTTTTGTAGATGTACCAAGTTTGGAAAACGATGAGAAACCTACTGAGAGCGGGTCATCGCCACTCGCAGCTGAGCTGTGCCAGTTTCTCGAGTTGAAGGAGACGGTAGATACAGTACCCCCCGACATTGATTGGATACGATAGGGAGACTATAGGGCCAAGGTGATTTGTAGTTTCACGATTTGTATAAAGAACACTATGCAACATATACGGAAATGTGGCTAAGATGAATAGCGTTAGATAATGTCAAATAGTGTTAGATCAGATCAGTAGTGTTAAAAGCTGCTAAGTATGTGGAATGGATCGATCGTTCACCATTAAAACGATAGGTCATCGACTATGAATGTAGCATGATCGAGCTCTCTCTCCAATATTGTACATCATCGGAACGACTTATTATTTCGGACGCGTGTTGAATAGTTCGTAGTACAGTACCGCGTATTTCAGGGAGCGAAGGAGTAGTGGACAAGAAAAAGTACAAACTGAAGGGAATGACCGTCGTATTCAGACATGGAGAGAGGTCTGTTGACATTTTAGCGTTTGTGGAACAACAGGTGCACTGCGGCTCCAGCAAATACTCAAATTATGTTTGTTCCTTGCTTTTCTGGTATGGTTTGCAAATCGAAACGACTAGATGAACTTATACGAGTATTTATGGAAGAGCGCTGTGACATGGCCAATGCAAAGAACGAGTGCACGTTCAGTGCACGCGTTGTGTGCTGTTCCACTGTATGCCGAGAAGTGTGGTTGAAACAAAGACAATGCCTTCCCAAAAATCCGTAAAAGAAGTTGGATGGGATGGGGTTCGAAACAGAGCTGTGCAAAAATTTCCCGCACTCTTGATTTCGAAATCTCTATCGCCGGTTAGAGAGCACGAGAGAGCTTGCGAAATCGAGAGTGCGGGAAAATTTTTGCATTGTTGAAAAATCGCCGATCCGTCGTTTTCCATAGATTCTGATGGAATGTTAACTACTAACTTTCCGCATGAGAGAAATTGCTAGTGCAATGAATAGGAACTTGCATCCTAATGATCAATAGTTATCCATCTACCATATCCTTACCGTATGCAGCTTATCTCCGATGTGTAAGGGATGATCTGAGTAAGCACCAAGACTGTGCGCCCTTCCGTGATAAGGACAGAAAGAGATTTGAAGTGTACACCAAGGTGATTTGTGCCTTTCTTCTTATTTATCTGTTTACAGCGTTTCCTCGTTATTCGCATAATTATTATTATTATATCCTTATTGTAGGTCATCGACTCGCCCGAGTTCGCCCGGTTCCTCAAAGTGGACAAGGAGTTCAAACAGTATCCCCTATCTCCGTTGAAGTACGGTAACACAATCATGTCATATTGATCACTATTATTGTGATTTTTCCTATCAATTACCGCACGATTGAAGAATGGACCTAGGCATTGTGTTCTATGCTATAGCTGAATCAGTGATGCACAGGGATGGCAAAACATATGTTTCTGATTACTTGTAAAACACTTGTATTCCTCAAAACGGAACATCCGTCATCGTTCGTTTGTCCAATTTCATTGGGTTTTTTGCCAGTGATACTGCGGTCAACACTATTGCCTGGCCCTGGCTGAGTTCCCACGCGATTATTACTCGAATACGGTTATTACTTAAATAGTACCTCTACGTTTTTTTTCAGATCTGAATGTTCGCCTGGCAATCTAACAGCAGAGGGCGCGCTGCAGCTGTCGAAACTGGGCAAGCAGCTGAGAAGGGCTTATAAGGAGACGGAACTGTACAATGAGAGGAACAGACTGGACGTGAAGGTCGTCGTCAGTCCGTTCAGGTATACATAGGGTGCGGTAGGAGAGTTATTGTGCTCTCAGTTTTTGATATGCGTGTATGCTGCGTAGAAGGGTTTATCGATCTACTGGGAATTGATTGAAGTTTAAAAATAATTACAACGAAAATAATGAAACTTTTAAAAATATATTATTTTTTTTTGCAGACGGACGTTCCAATCCTCCGTCGCGCTGCTCTCCTCCTTTCTCTTTCCCATGAAGAAACACGTTGATGAGGCGAGGGCAGTTACACTATTTTCATACTTAAAATGATCGACCTGTCACGGCATTATACTGGGGACGAGGAAGAGAGGTAGTGAGGATCAGTGAGAGAGTGCCTCTCGTCTCACCTAATCGATAGACGGGAGGGAATAAGAGGGTTTGCGTGTTGGCATTTTGCTACTCGTAGCTGGGCGGACATGAGTTCCCATACGAAAATATTCCAAATAAATTGCGCCAAAACGCCGTGGCCCGTGGTTTATCGTTTCATGGGTATACAATTTCTGAATATTATTTTGTTGTAATTTTCAATTTGACAGGTGCGCGTCGAGTACTCTAACGAGACGTTCCACTGCGCGGACAAATTCTGCGTATGACCACCCGCAAAAGGATGGAGATTCCAGTATGAGCAGGTACACCGGGGAGCGATAATCTTTAATCGTTATAGATGGTGTTTAGTCGCATAATTTGCACCAGCTTCTAATGAGCAGCACAGCCTCTTGCTCCTTCTAGGCTAGCCGCTGCAATATTATCAGTTTTCTGTAAACATCCAAAATAATGAACCCCCTCGATGAACTAATAACGCGGGTCTCTGAAAAAGTTAGATAAGAAAAGAACGCACTAGTCGAAAAAAACTTTTTACACTTTACAACAGTTGTTTAACTTTAAAAAATATATATTTAAAAATATTTTCTGCAGGAACACCTAGCTTATTTTCTCAACGACACTTCCGGACTGAAGGAGAAGACGCAGATATTCGCCAACATTGAATCGACAAAGGCGTCCGATGACCCCTTCAAAATAATAATGTTTATCATGCAATTTACATAGCAAATTGTAATATAAATTTGAGACGAAGTGAAAGTAACGGCATACATGAGATACGATGTCACATATAGTGACAAAGAAGGTGTTCTCAGAAAAGCTGAGAAAAAAGAGATAAAATTTGATGAGGTAGATATGTATCTAACGCAAAGATTGTAAATTAATGTGTTTGATGTAGTTCGAGAAAACATTGATACTACTATTGCTTACAATATCATCATCTAGACGATTCCAATGATGAACTATTCTACACTGAGAGAAAACATACTTAGGAGTGTGCATACTAACCGGGCTAGTAGGCGCCTACTAAGTAGGGGGAGGCTCTGATTAGTAGGGCCTACTTACATATAAGTAGGCAGGCCTACTTGCATCCGGAGGTCCATCCGCTTTGGGCGCGGTGAGACAGGATTCACACTATCAGAATGCTTCCAATTTTTTTTTCACTTTTGCGATTATTAAGTGGTATACCATATTATGAGACGTTTGTTCATCCTTATATTACCTTTGCTGTAAATTGCATTCACTTTTCAATTTTCTTAGTTTAATTTCCTTATTTTGCATAATCCTATATTGATAAAAGCGTTGTTGATACTAAAATAAATAAATCATATAAATAAGTAATAAATAATATACAATAAATATAAAATCAATGTTTGGAAACTACGGTATTCCAATTGTATATGAAATTCATGGGCTCCCACCACGACATCCCTGACTGACTACAGTATCCCCCAGTTTCGTAATTTTTGAAATTGCCGCTATTTTTTCTTCGTTTTATCGATTTTATGTCGTTACTTTGTTTCTTTAATTTTCTTTTTTACTTATCGTCATGCCGGCCAGCATCGGAGAGGGCCGCACAAGCTGAAGAAGGCCGACAAGGAGGAGGAGAAGCCGTTCCAAGGTAAGAATGTGTTTCGAATTCAACTTTATTTGAAACGTTCCTCCAACTTCTATATTAGGCTTTCTGATCTACCGTGGTTATTCTGCGCTTTAATTCGCGTAAGCACACAGGTGCGCAAGGTACTGCGAGATTAGGTGTTGCGTTTTGCCTGTAATTGCGTCTGCTCAAAGTTAGTTCTGTTTCACTAAAGTGGCCAAACCCTGCGACGAGTATTTGACGTAATCTGTGCGCGACGAAGTTTTGCATCGCATACAACTAGATCGACAATCCCAAGGTCACGCTGCGTTCTGCGAAAAGGCGTTGAACGGAAAATAGGGCATCCGCGAACTGAAAGTGCAAATTCCGCCCGTGTTTGTGGCCCTCGTATTATTTTCAAATTATCAGGGTCAAACATGAGCCAGGACGAGGCGTATCTTGCTGAGTTTATCAAAAGGAGAACTTACCCTGGAGCTGATCTCGACCAGCTCTTCGACATGGACAGGTACTTTCCTTGAAAATGAGTTTCTATAGTCACAGACTAAATAGTTCCGTTAACCGATAAACTTAACTTATTGCAAAGTTATTTATCGCAAGCTTGTACATGAAGGTGTTGGGAACATTATTTAATAATTCCCGTACGGATCTGATGACACCCATTTGAGAACGCAGGTAGATTTCTTATCGGAACTATTTATTCTGTGTGTTTAACCCTACAATTTAAAACTGTTCATGCATTACACAGTATTGTTCAGACAGAAGCTCGCCGAGCTCTTCAAGTCTCGCCCCCGCAGACGTCTGTCCCGCTGACCCAAGCGCAAGCTCCTCGCTCTTCTTGCTCACCTCCAGAAGGCCAGGTGAACTTTTAAAAACACTTTATGAACCTTTGCTTGATTGTAAATGAATTTACTTTTTCGAAGAAATTGTTAACGTCACTGTTTTTTTTATATTGAACTTTTTACTGAATCCTATTAAACCAAGTGTTCTCTGCGTATGTACATCATATGTCGACACGACCGAACTTCTCGAAAACGGGAAAAGAGAGCGAGTCACGTTCTTCGCAACTATGTTTATCTTCGAAAAAATGTTGACGTGCAATATCTTGGGCAAAGTGCGTAGTTTGAACGTGCGCACCCCGCTAGTTGAAATACAGTAATGTTGATCTTTCTCTTCTTATTACTTAAATAAAAACTATTCATGTGCTTTCAGTAACGCGATCTGTTCGAGAAGGAGCACCTCAAGAATACGGGAATCAACCTCGACTTCTCGGTCTACCTCGTGAGAGGAGTCAGGTGGGTATCCTCCATAATTGCTTAAAATTATCCACCCAAGTTTACCATAAGGTCTCAAAGATTCTTAGTTTCAAGTTTTCGCTCCCTTCGAAGCATTCTGTTTCTGGATCGCATCGATTATTCACACGTATATTTTTCTCAAATAGTGTATATTCTGCAACATTTGTGGCCTAGTAGTAAATTCGGGATTTCATTTCATCAATTTCGCGTTTTAAAAATACTGCTTGGGTGCCATCTTTGTTCGACAAATTGTATACCGTTTCTTTCTTTTTTCAAGTAAACTTTCGTGAACTATCTTGTCGCCGTCCGGCTTTAGCCGAAATACAAATGATTGTTTAATGAAACGGTTTACGATTTGTTTCGCGGTTCGAGTTCTTACCCTTCATATTATCGATTGACTATGCGGGACACTGTACTCAATTCTGATTCTATGCAATTTTAAGAGCATTCGTATTCACTAATTGCATTGAACCTTGATTTTTCCATACCGTTCACGCACAGTGAATCGATAATTATGATCTACTGATCGATTACTTCGATGCTGGGTATATTTGTAGTGAAACTGATATTTTTTTTAAATACTGCAGTAATTTGAAAATTTCTTTATTAATTATTTGCGTTTCTTCCAGATCGCTCATCGTCCGCCAGTGGAGGGAACGGTGAAGGATGATGACTACAGCTGCGACACAACTTAACCGACATAAATATAGTTGGGATGTTTTTTTCTGCATTATTTGATTATGATCAAAACTAGTTGACTGATGTTTCACTGTTGTTTATCCATTTCACTTTTACTATGATGTTGTTTGTTCTCGTGTGTTTTGTCTCTCGGTTGTTTCTGTTATTTAAACTATCAGCAATAAATCAGCCACTGTCAAATATTCGTTGTGCTTATTTACACATGAACGGCACAGATAATGCAAGCAATGCATGGAGGGAAGGGGACGAAAAACCGTGCCGGGGCGGAGCCAATCGAGAAAGGGGGCGGGGCCAGGCCGGAGAGCCCGCGGGTTAGTAGGGCGCATACTTAGTAGGGCCCCCCCTACTTATATATTAGTATAGCTTACTTGGTGTCGAGATCATAGTAGGCCGCCTACTTACATATAAGTATGTTTTCTCTCTGTGTATTTGAAAAGAAACGATTAAACCTGACGGTGTTACAAGTAAATGGACAAATTTGAGCCTATGACCTCTAGAGTTACCAATACGATTAGAGAAGTTAAATATTGATCTGGGGGTAATATCGTAATATCCGAAAATAATCTTATATGATACAAGAAGATCTATACGAGTTCGTCGGTCACAAAGGGAAGGAATCTTGAGCGCCACCAGTCTGTTGTGGTAAGATGTTGCGGGCAGGTCACATCTGCGGAAGACGATTCGAGTGAATCTGTGTAAAACATTCTCAAGGCGAGAAATATTAGTTATCGTGCTAGGGTTCCATAATTCACAACAAAACTCGAGTAGTGGTCGGACATAAGTGCAGAACAATTTGGAGTATAATGCCGGGCTTTTAGAGATGAACGATCGATGTATGAAAGAGCAACGTGCGGATGCTTTACCTATAATATTTTCGAAATGCTTCGTAAAACTCAGTTTGTTATCGTAAGTAATCCCCAAGTCCTTGATGTGAAGTTTGATGGGTAGATCGATTCCGAGTGCTGAATGGGTGCAAGAGGGGTGGTTCGTGCCAAGGTGCATGATAACTGTTTTGGTAGGTGATAGGGTTAGCCCCAGCGGGTACTCCAGTCGACGAGGTTGTCTATCGCGAGTTGGAGCAAAATGGGGGTTGTCTACTGTGTAAATTTTGAGGTCGTCCGCATACATGGTGCAAAAACTTCCTGTTGGAAGAATGTCGACTACATCGGCTATATAAATGGAGAATAAAAGCGGTCCGAGACAGGAGCCTTGAGGGACACCACTGATCGTTTGGAAGCATGCGATTTGGAGTCTCCAACAATAACCATTTGTGTGCGATTAGAGAGAAAAGCTTGTATCCAGCGAAGGAGGCAGCCGCGAATTTGTGTAGTCTCGCATTTATGAATTAGGAGGTTAAGCGGAATAGAGTCGAAAGCTTTAGAGAAATCTACGAATGCACATGTGAGGAAATGGTGCTTGTCTAGTAAGGCATGCCAGTGCGAAAAAGTGGACAAGAGAGCTGTGCTACATGACCTTTTGGTGCGGAACCCGTGCTGTTGATCCGGAAGCAGACCATTGTGTGTGAGGAACTTAGAAAGTTCATGACAAACAATGCGTTCCATAACTTTCGAAAGAGCGCACGTTAACGAGATCGGTCGGTAGTTATCGGGAGACTGTTTTTCGCCCTTCTTTTTATATATCGGTTCTGACAATAGCTGAGCGCCAGATTGTGGGAACTTCGGATTTAAGCATGAAGAGTTGAACAAAGTAGACAGTGGGCGACTAATTTGATTTGCTGTATTTTTGATGAACACATAAGGAATGTCGTCGGGGAAGTGGAATTCCGATTAGGTAGTTTACGCAGTATACGCGCTATAATCATTGGTGAAAATGCTACGTAATCTATGAAAGGCCCATTGCTAGGAGGTGGGTGCTGTGGGGGTGTATAAAGATTGTGATTGTAACACTTCGAGAAATGATTAGCTAACAGTTTCGCCTTATCCTGATCATCGATCAAGGGTGCCCCAGAGGGGTCTACTAGTGCAGGGATATTACTAGATTGATCTTTTAGTTTATCGCTTGCGAAACGAAAGAACCGTTTTGTATTCGGTTTGCTAATGAGTGCGCGTTCATGTTTGCGGCGAGCTGCGCGTACTGACTTCCGGAAAATGATGGATGTCCTACTCGGAAGGTGCGTTCTGGCGATATGCCACAACCTAGTCCATGCAAAATTGGGGAACGTTCCTGAACGTTTCGAGAAACATATTGAATTTGATGTGAGGGTAACTTCCAAAGCTTGCAACCAACGTTCCCCCCATCGCCTCATATGAGAGGATTGAAAAAGAAAGAGTGCGTAAAAGTTATCTCACCTTTTCACGCTCTTGCAATCTTTAATCCAAAGAATGTTGAAACTGTGAGAATTCCTATCTCACATCGACCTCTTCTCTCTCTCTGCAGATACGTATGTCGCCGTCATCCCCTGCCCTGCACGAAGGACGGAGAATGTGTGACTTATGAGCTACTAAAGGAGGTGAGCATATACACTGTTCATTTTGCATTTACAACTATTTCTTTGAAAGAAACATGAATGCAGTTGTTGTGGACTCTGACCCGTGATTCACCGTTTCTCCAAGATGCCTAGTCTGATTGTTTCCTCGAATTTTGATAGGACAACGTAGTGTGTTCAATAAGCACTTTTGAAAATTCTTTGGCACGCATTAGCATTTTTTCAATCTCAAAAGCACCTATTTTGATCTGGGTGAATTGGATGTGACATTATTTCCCGCTAGGAAAGTGTTCGTGACTTCAGTTTTGCGTGATTCTTTGCTAAACGCAGGATGTG
>BTSY01000003.1:26818695-26896625 GCA_036245785.1 Pristionchus fissidentatus
TCAACCTTACAGAAAGGCCTTTGGAGTGAGAGAGTGTGTGAAATCGAGAGAGACCCTCTCACTTTTGCACACTCTCTCGCTCTAACCCTGGTCTGTATGTTTGGAATCATGTTAACATTTTATGAGAAATGTACATAGCTTAGAACCTGTTCTATACAAAGTGGTTACAGTATTGGGAAGATCTCTTGAATCTTCGAAATCGAACTGTGCTAATCTCGTTTGGATCTATGGCTAAAAGTATACAAATGCCTATGGAAAGCAAGAAAGGAATTCTAAGAGTGAGATCATTTAATTTTTCTCAAATCAACGAAGCAATAGTTGATTTTAAGATAGTGTATCGGAATTTAAAAAAATCAAATTGCGAGGTCGGGATCCATGATATTAGTGGAAGAGAAAATCAATTTTACGCCATCCTTTTCAGGCGATATCTTGCTTCCCTGATATTATTTTTATCTGGAAATATGAGGAACCCGAAGATGAATTCAGTTTGAACCACGCGTCAAAAATTCCCAATCTCGTGCTTACAAAATGGATGCCACAACGAGATATTCTCAGTGAGAATTTAATCTATGTTTTGCTAGGAAAAAGAATCATTATCAGAAGAATTATTATACAATTTCAGACCATTCAAAACTCGCGCTTTTCATTTCACACGGTGGAATGGGTTCAACGCTTCAGATGGCACGACTCGGAGTTCCCGGTTCGAGTATTAAAATATTAGTCAATTTTAACTTCATTATTAATTAAAATATTATAATTTATTAAACTAATAATTTATGCAGGTATCTTCGTGCCCATTTTCTTCGATCAACCGCGCAACGCGAAATTGATGGAATTGAGAGGAATTGGAGTAGTTTTCGATAAATTTCAACTTCATGACAATGAAAAACTAGCGAAAACTATTAAAGAAATGATCGAAAATCCAAAGTAACACCAAATTATATTTTAAAATTCTCATTTTTACTTTTCGCAGATACGTTGAAAAAGCTCGTCGTCTGTCAAAAATTCTCGCATCGAAGCCATTTTCATCGAAGGAATTGCTATTAAAACACGTCAAATTTGCAGCAGAATTCGGTTCGTTTTCCAAACTTCTGGCTCCCATTTTACTATACATTTAAATATTGTATAGTTTAATTATTTTTACAATTAATATTTTGTAGGTCCATTATCGGCGCTTCGGCCCAGTTCAGTAGATATGAACTTTTCCGAATATCACAACCTCGACATCCTTTTCGTCTGGTTCTTTCTATTTCCCATAATTATAATTTGTTCCTTTATTGTATTCATCAAATGCGTTTGTAAGTGTTTCGTAGTAAGAGAAAAGAGGAAAATGAGTTAATAAAACTAAATAGACTTTGATATTCTTCTTTTTATCTATATCTTCTACCAAATAAACAATGGAAATATTTCCTGTTTAAAAAAACAAATTTTTTTTTTAAAAATAAATGTTTAAATAAATTTTTACAAAACCGACCGCCTCGCACCGGTGCATCAGCCAGGAATGAATTCAATAGTTGTAGTTTGTAGTCAGGGTGATTCCCTATCTAACTCAAAAAAAAGAACGAGTCGCTATCTACATTTTGAAGCATGTTATGATTTTTCAAACATGCCACTCTCTACTTTTTTTCGCTGAGTCACCAGGTTTGTTTGTGTTTCACGCGATTGCGAATTTTTTTATCGAAATTCTGATAGAGGGATGTTCGATAGAGGGATGTTCGAAATACCTTAGGCCATATTTTCAGCCAAATTGAAAATCATAAATGCAGTGTTTCGTAGTAAGAGAAAAGAGGAAAATGAGTTAATAAAACTAAATAGACTTTGATATTCTTCTTTTTATCTATAATAGACTTTGATATTCTTCTTTTTATCTTTTTATCTATCCCGCTATCCCGGATATGCTCGATTTTCTCGCGATTCCTCTCATGTGAGACGAATCGCGAGAGAATCGACCACCAGAGCCCCCCTTGGAGGAAATAGAAATTCATGGTCTTCAAAATGGACGGAAAAAATAATTTATTAAAAAGCAAGGCGGTTCGAACTACGTTTACCGTTTTTCGATAAAAAAATTTGTTCACGAGCTGCAAAGCCTCAAACATGACGAAATGGAGAAAACACCGAAAACCACACCTCACGAAATTGATCATATCTCGCTTCAAAATTGAGATAGAAACTTTTTTCAAAAAAAAAGAATTGAAGAGGAATAGATTCTCTGAAAATTTTTCCATTACGTCATAACTCTAAGTGTGAAACCCGAATCAGCCTGGTCGGTCATCGGCAAAATGGTCATAACTCGAACAAAACGAAAAACTATTTTTTTGGTTATGTGCAAGTTGTAGGTCATATATGATGGTATTTGGACCCCACGTATTAGAGTTTTCAAGAAATGTATAAAAAAGCGCACTCGATTTAGTGGAGGGCTGTCGTAGTGACCTACCTAAAAATGATCTTTTCTGCTCTCCATTTTACCTAATTTTCTAAAAAATATTGTAAAAATATACTACAAACACTTTCTGGTTGCTCATTTGCCTCAGAAATGTTGCACTTAGCTGAAACACGAATGTGACGGGCAATATTTCAAATATCATAAAACCAGGTTTTTTTCATGTTTCAGACCTGTCTATATAACTTGAAAATTACGAAACGGATGCTATAATTCCACTCTATTGTTATCACGCAAAGCGGGGCCATATTTCGGGACATATTGAATTTTGAAACCTAAATTTGGCAGGTTACTGTAATATGAACAGTTCAAGATATCCGAGTATGTGTGACGTATAGGAATGTTTGTCTAGTGGTACTGAACAACTTTGCTTTTGAGTGCGAATGATTATCTTCACGTTGGAGCGAGCTACAGGTTTCAGAAAGTGCTACAATAAAGGTCAGCCGCGCGCTCTCGTTTCTCTAGCACTCTCCTCATTTCTCACACTCTCGCCAGTTCGATGCCCAACGAGTGCAAAAATCTTTGCAATTATCAGAATACGACGAAATTTACCTTTATGTGCAATATTGCTAATAATTACTATTATGCAAAAGATTTTTGCACTCGTTGGGCATCGAACTGGCGAGAGAGTGTGAGAAATGAGGAGAGTGTTAGAGAAACGAGAGCGCGCGGCTGATCTTTATTGCAGCACTTTCGGAAACCTGTAGCTCGCTCCAACGTGAAGATAATCATTCGCACTCAAAAGCAAAGTTGTTCAGTACCACTGGACAAACATTCCTATACGTTACACATACTCGGATATCTTGAACTGTTCATATTACAGTAACCTGCCAAATTTAGGATTCAAAATTCAATATGTCCCGAAATAAGGCCCCGCTTTGCGTGATAACAATAGAGGGGCATTATAGCATCCGTTTCGTAATTTTCAAGTTATATAGACAGGTCGGAAACATGAAAAAACCTGGTTTTATGATATTTGAAATATTGCCCGTCACATTCGTGTTTCAGCTAAGTGCAACATTTCTGAGGCAAATGAGAAACCAGAAAGTGTTTGTAGTTTATTTTTACAATATTTTTTAGAAAATTAGGTAAAATGGAGAGCAGAAAAGATCATTTTTAGGTAGGTCACTACGACAGCCCTCCACTAAATCGAGTGCGCTTTTTATACATTTCTTGAAAAATCTAATACGTGGGGTCCAAATACCATCATATATGACCTACAACTTGCACATAACCAAAAAAATAGTTTTTAGTTTTGTTCGAGTTATGGCCATTTTGCCGATGACCGACCAGGCTGATTCGGGTTTCACACTTAGAGTTATGACGTAATGGAAAAATTTTCAGAGAATCTATTCTTCTTCAATTCCCTTTTTTGAAAAAGTTTCTATCTCAATTTTGAAGCGAGATATGATCAATTTCGTGAGGTGTGGTTTTCGGTGTTTTCTCCATTTCCTCATGTTTGAGGCTTTGCAGCTCGTGAACAAAATTTTTTATCGAAAAACGGTAAACGTAGTTCGAACCGCCTTGCTTTTTAATACCTAAATTAATTTTTCCGTCCATTTTGAAGACCATGAATTTCTATTTCCTCTCCCAGGTCGATTATCTCGCGATTCGTCTCATATATTGTTCTGGGATTCTGGTCCAGAGATGTGTATTCCTTGCTAAAATTTCGAACGATTTTTCTTTTTTTTGCGACTGTGTTCCAGTATTTGTTGTTATAAATTTCAAAAAATATACTTGTGGAAACCACGGCAAAATTAAAGAAAAAAAGCATTCTTTCGATTTTTCTTGAATATTTCGAGAAAAAAGTTTTCCCGCACACGAGTGAATTGTGCATTTTTTTCCCGGGTCGAAACAGTCGGAAGAACTTTTTTCCTCTAAATCGTAATGGAAATATCCCTATTTGAACGAGCATATCCATCATCTCATGTACACTTTCATACAGTGCCCCCCAAAAACAGGACCACAGTTGCAGGGTGCACCTGCACCCTCCTGCACTTTTGTCCTTGTTCTCTCGATTTTTGATTTGCTGTTTTTTTAGCCCTTAGTTTATTTGAACAGTTGTTTCGTGTTTGCATGGATTGGAGGAGACGCTGCACACCTTCTGCACCCTGCTCGCACCCGTGCGTAGGCAGCAATAAAACAACTTTCGAGAAAAAGGAGAATCGAAATATCATAGTTTCCTAAAAAAATGTCAGGAGAAGGTCCGATTTGTGATCGACGTTATCGGCGTCTTTTTAGCATTAGTAAGGGATTTACCGGAATTCCGCTCGTCGGTGGTAGTCTACCGTATCCACATCCTGTTACCGTACCTCCCCTCTCAAACTGATGGTACTCCAGTGGGCGGGGCGGAGTCAGTCACGACGATACATAAGCGGAGGACAGGGAGGTGCGATGCCCAGACTCCATAATGAGAGAGCTCGCCTACCTGGTACTGCTTGCTATCTGCATCCGTATCATCATTTGTCGTGAGTGAATATTTACACAATTAATAAATAATTTTGGGTTTAATGCAATGTTTGCCCCCCCGCTATCGCTAAAGAGATTCGAGGAAGGGGAAATGTTCATGAATCCGCGTATCACATGATTCCAAACCTACAGACCAGGGTTAGAGCGAGAGAATGTACAAAAGTGAGAGAGTCCCTCTCGATTTCACACGCTCTCTCACTCCAAAGGCCTTTCTGGAAGATTGACCGGCCTGTGGAATGATGTGGTATTGAATCGCATGGATGATCTCAAAGGGGGAAGGAGTTCCGAGGATTTCCGATCGTATCTCGACAGTGGGGATTGCAATGTCTTTCCTGCGTTTGGGAGAAAGTGGGAGAAAGTATTAAAATAATTTAATAAATATGAAATAATATTTTTTGTAGATGTACCAAGTTTGGAAAACGATGAGAAACCTACTGAGAGCGGGTCATCGCCACTCGCAGCTGAGCTGTGCCAGTTTCTCGAGTTGAAGGAGACGGTAGATACAGTACCCCCCGACATTGATTGGATACGATAGGGAGACTATAGGGCCAAGGTGATTTGTAGTTTCACGATTTGTATAAAGAACACTATGCAACATATACGGAAATGTGGCTAAGATGAATAGCGTTAGATAATGTCAAATAGTGTTAGATCAGATCAGTAGTGTTAAAAGCTGCTAAGTATGTGGAATGGATCGATCGTTCACCATTAAAACGATAGGTCATCGACTATGAATGTAGCATGATCGAGCTCTCTCTCCAATATTGTACATCATCGGAACGACTTATTATTTCGGACGCGTGTTGAATAGTTCGTAGTACAGTACCGCGTATTTCAGGGAGCGAAGGAGTAGTGGACAAGAAAAAGTACAAACTGAAGGGAATGACCGTCGTATTCAGACATGGAGAGAGGTCTGTTGACATTTTAGCGTTTGTGGAACAACAGGTGCACTGCGGCTCCAGCAAATACTCAAATTATGTTTGTTCCTTGCTTTTCTGGTATGGTTTGCAAATCGAAACGACTAGATGAACTTATACGAGTATTTATGGAAGAGCGCTGTGACATGGCCAATGCAAAGAACGAGTGCACGTTCAGTGCACGCGTTGTGTGCTGTTCCACTGTATGCCGAGAAGTGTGGTTGAAACAAAGACAATGCCTTCCCAAAAATCCGTAAAAGAAGTTGGATGGGATGGGGTTCGAAACAGAGCTGTGCAAAAATTTCCCGCACTCTTGATTTCGAAATCTCTATCGCCGGTTAGAGAGCACGAGAGAGCTTGCGAAATCGAGAGTGCGGGAAAATTTTTGCATTGTTGAAAAATCGCCGATCCGTCGTTTTCCATAGATTCTGATGGAATGTTAACTACTAACTTTCCGCATGAGAGAAATTGCTAGTGCAATGAATAGGAACTTGCATCCTAATGATCAATAGTTATCCATCTACCATATCCTTACCGTATGCAGCTTATCTCCGATGTGTAAGGGATGATCTGAGTAAGCACCAAGACTGTGCGCCCTTCCGTGATAAGGACAGAAAGAGATTTGAAGTGTACACCAAGGTGATTTGTGCCTTTCTTCTTATTTATCTGTTTACAGCGTTTCCTCGTTATTCGCATAATTATTATTATTATATCCTTATTGTAGGTCATCGACTCGCCCGAGTTCGCCCGGTTCCTCAAAGTGGACAAGGAGTTCAAACAGTATCCCCTATCTCCGTTGAAGTACGGTAACACAATCATGTCATATTGATCACTATTATTGTGATTTTTCCTATCAATTACCGCACGATTGAAGAATGGACCTAGGCATTGTGTTCTATGCTATAGCTGAATCAGTGATGCACAGGGATGGCAAAACATATGTTTCTGATTACTTGTAAAACACTTGTATTCCTCAAAACGGAACATCCGTCATCGTTCGTTTGTCCAATTTCATTGGGTTTTTTGCCAGTGATACTGCGGTCAACACTATTGCCTGGCCCTGGCTGAGTTCCCACGCGATTATTACTCGAATACGGTTATTACTTAAATAGTACCTCTACGTTTTTTTTCAGATCTGAATGTTCGCCTGGCAATCTAACAGCAGAGGGCGCGCTGCAGCTGTCGAAACTGGGCAAGCAGCTGAGAAGGGCTTATAAGGAGACGGAACTGTACAATGAGAGGAACAGACTGGACGTGAAGGTCGTCGTCAGTCCGTTCAGGTATACATAGGGTGCGGTAGGAGAGTTATTGTGCTCTCAGTTTTTGATATGCGTGTATGCTGCGTAGAAGGGTTTATCGATCTACTGGGAATTGATTGAAGTTTAAAAATAATTACAACGAAAATAATGAAACTTTTAAAAATATATTATTTTTTTTTGCAGACGGACGTTCCAATCCTCCGTCGCGCTGCTCTCCTCCTTTCTCTTTCCCATGAAGAAACACGTTGATGAGGCGAGGGCAGTTACACTATTTTCATACTTAAAATGATCGACCTGTCACGGCATTATACTGGGGACGAGGAAGAGAGGTAGTGAGGATCAGTGAGAGAGTGCCTCTCGTCTCACCTAATCGATAGACGGGAGGGAATAAGAGGGTTTGCGTGTTGGCATTTTGCTACTCGTAGCTGGGCGGACATGAGTTCCCATACGAAAATATTCCAAATAAATTGCGCCAAAACGCCGTGGCCCGTGGTTTATCGTTTCATGGGTATACAATTTCTGAATATTATTTTGTTGTAATTTTCAATTTGACAGGTGCGCGTCGAGTACTCTAACGAGACGTTCCACTGCGCGGACAAATTCTGCGTATGACCACCCGCAAAAGGATGGAGATTCCAGTATGAGCAGGTACACCGGGGAGCGATAATCTTTAATCGTTATAGATGGTGTTTAGTCGCATAATTTGCACCAGCTTCTAATGAGCAGCACAGCCTCTTGCTCCTTCTAGGCTAGCCGCTGCAATATTATCAGTTTTCTGTAAACATCCAAAATAATGAACCCCCTCGATGAACTAATAACGCGGGTCTCTGAAAAAGTTAGATAAGAAAAGAACGCACTAGTCGAAAAAAACTTTTTACACTTTACAACAGTTGTTTAACTTTAAAAAATATATATTTAAAAATATTTTCTGCAGGAACACCTAGCTTATTTTCTCAACGACACTTCCGGACTGAAGGAGAAGACGCAGATATTCGCCAACATTGAATCGACAAAGGCGTCCGATGACCCCTTCAAAATAATAATGTTTATCATGCAATTTACATAGCAAATTGTAATATAAATTTGAGACGAAGTGAAAGTAACGGCATACATGAGATACGATGTCACATATAGTGACAAAGAAGGTGTTCTCAGAAAAGCTGAGAAAAAAGAGATAAAATTTGATGAGGTAGATATGTATCTAACGCAAAGATTGTAAATTAATGTGTTTGATGTAGTTCGAGAAAACATTGATACTACTATTGCTTACAATATCATCATCTAGACGATTCCAATGATGAACTATTCTACACTGAGAGAAAACATACTTAGGAGTGTGCATACTAACCGGGCTAGTAGGCGCCTACTAAGTAGGGGGAGGCTCTGATTAGTAGGGCCTACTTACATATAAGTAGGCAGGCCTACTTGCATCCGGAGGTCCATCCGCTTTGGGCGCGGTGAGACAGGATTCACACTATCAGAATGCTTCCAATTTTTTTTTCACTTTTGCGATTATTAAGTGGTATACCATATTATGAGACGTTTGTTCATCCTTATATTACCTTTGCTGTAAATTGCATTCACTTTTCAATTTTCTTAGTTTAATTTCCTTATTTTGCATAATCCTATATTGATAAAAGCGTTGTTGATACTAAAATAAATAAATCATATAAATAAGTAATAAATAATATACAATAAATATAAAATCAATGTTTGGAAACTACGGTATTCCAATTGTATATGAAATTCATGGGCTCCCACCACGACATCCCTGACTGACTACAGTATCCCCCAGTTTCGTAATTTTTGAAATTGCCGCTATTTTTTCTTCGTTTTATCGATTTTATGTCGTTACTTTGTTTCTTTAATTTTCTTTTTTACTTATCGTCATGCCGGCCAGCATCGGAGAGGGCCGCACAAGCTGAAGAAGGCCGACAAGGAGGAGGAGAAGCCGTTCCAAGGTAAGAATGTGTTTCGAATTCAACTTTATTTGAAACGTTCCTCCAACTTCTATATTAGGCTTTCTGATCTACCGTGGTTATTCTGCGCTTTAATTCGCGTAAGCACACAGGTGCGCAAGGTACTGCGAGATTAGGTGTTGCGTTTTGCCTGTAATTGCGTCTGCTCAAAGTTAGTTCTGTTTCACTAAAGTGGCCAAACCCTGCGACGAGTATTTGACGTAATCTGTGCGCGACGAAGTTTTGCATCGCATACAACTAGATCGACAATCCCAAGGTCACGCTGCGTTCTGCGAAAAGGCGTTGAACGGAAAATAGGGCATCCGCGAACTGAAAGTGCAAATTCCGCCCGTGTTTGTGGCCCTCGTATTATTTTCAAATTATCAGGGTCAAACATGAGCCAGGACGAGGCGTATCTTGCTGAGTTTATCAAAAGGAGAACTTACCCTGGAGCTGATCTCGACCAGCTCTTCGACATGGACAGGTACTTTCCTTGAAAATGAGTTTCTATAGTCACAGACTAAATAGTTCCGTTAACCGATAAACTTAACTTATTGCAAAGTTATTTATCGCAAGCTTGTACATGAAGGTGTTGGGAACATTATTTAATAATTCCCGTACGGATCTGATGACACCCATTTGAGAACGCAGGTAGATTTCTTATCGGAACTATTTATTCTGTGTGTTTAACCCTACAATTTAAAACTGTTCATGCATTACACAGTATTGTTCAGACAGAAGCTCGCCGAGCTCTTCAAGTCTCGCCCCCGCAGACGTCTGTCCCGCTGACCCAAGCGCAAGCTCCTCGCTCTTCTTGCTCACCTCCAGAAGGCCAGGTGAACTTTTAAAAACACTTTATGAACCTTTGCTTGATTGTAAATGAATTTACTTTTTCGAAGAAATTGTTAACGTCACTGTTTTTTTTATATTGAACTTTTTACTGAATCCTATTAAACCAAGTGTTCTCTGCGTATGTACATCATATGTCGACACGACCGAACTTCTCGAAAACGGGAAAAGAGAGCGAGTCACGTTCTTCGCAACTATGTTTATCTTCGAAAAAATGTTGACGTGCAATATCTTGGGCAAAGTGCGTAGTTTGAACGTGCGCACCCCGCTAGTTGAAATACAGTAATGTTGATCTTTCTCTTCTTATTACTTAAATAAAAACTATTCATGTGCTTTCAGTAACGCGATCTGTTCGAGAAGGAGCACCTCAAGAATACGGGAATCAACCTCGACTTCTCGGTCTACCTCGTGAGAGGAGTCAGGTGGGTATCCTCCATAATTGCTTAAAATTATCCACCCAAGTTTACCATAAGGTCTCAAAGATTCTTAGTTTCAAGTTTTCGCTCCCTTCGAAGCATTCTGTTTCTGGATCGCATCGATTATTCACACGTATATTTTTCTCAAATAGTGTATATTCTGCAACATTTGTGGCCTAGTAGTAAATTCGGGATTTCATTTCATCAATTTCGCGTTTTAAAAATACTGCTTGGGTGCCATCTTTGTTCGACAAATTGTATACCGTTTCTTTCTTTTTTCAAGTAAACTTTCGTGAACTATCTTGTCGCCGTCCGGCTTTAGCCGAAATACAAATGATTGTTTAATGAAACGGTTTACGATTTGTTTCGCGGTTCGAGTTCTTACCCTTCATATTATCGATTGACTATGCGGGACACTGTACTCAATTCTGATTCTATGCAATTTTAAGAGCATTCGTATTCACTAATTGCATTGAACCTTGATTTTTCCATACCGTTCACGCACAGTGAATCGATAATTATGATCTACTGATCGATTACTTCGATGCTGGGTATATTTGTAGTGAAACTGATATTTTTTTTTAAATACTGCAGTAATTTGAAAATTTCTTTATTAATTATTTGCGTTTCTTCCAGATCGCTCATCGTCCGCCAGTGGAGGGAACGGTGAAGGATGATGACTACAGCTGCGACACAACTTAACCGACATAAATATAGTTGGGATGTTTTTTTCTGCATTATTTGATTATGATCAAAACTAGTTGACTGATGTTTCACTGTTGTTTATCCATTTCACTTTTACTATGATGTTGTTTGTTCTCGTGTGTTTTGTCTCTCGGTTGTTTCTGTTATTTAAACTATCAGCAATAAATCAGCCACTGTCAAATATTCGTTGTGCTTATTTACACATGAACGGCACAGATAATGCAAGCAATGCATGGAGGGAAGGGGACGAAAAACCGTGCCGGGGCGGAGCCAATCGAGAAAGGGGGCGGGGCCAGGCCGGAGAGCCCGCGGGTTAGTAGGGCGCATACTTAGTAGGGCCCCCCCTACTTATATATTAGTATAGCTTACTTGGTGTCGAGATCATAGTAGGCCGCCTACTTACATATAAGTATGTTTTCTCTCTGTGTATTTGAAAAGAAACGATTAAACCTGACGGTGTTACAAGTAAATGGACAAATTTGAGCCTATGACCTCTAGAGTTACCAATACGATTAGAGAAGTTAAATATTGATCTGGGGGTAATATCGTAATATCCGAAAATAATCTTATATGATACAAGAAGATCTATACGAGTTCGTCGGTCACAAAGGGAAGGAATCTTGAGCGCCACCAGTCTGTTGTGGTAAGATGTTGCGGGCAGGTCACATCTGCGGAAGACGATTCGAGTGAATCTGTGTAAAACATTCTCAAGGCGAGAAATATTAGTTATCGTGCTAGGGTTCCATAATTCACAACAAAACTCGAGTAGTGGTCGGACATAAGTGCAGAACAATTTGGAGTATAATGCCGGGCTTTTAGAGATGAACGATCGATGTATGAAAGAGCAACGTGCGGATGCTTTACCTATAATATTTTCGAAATGCTTCGTAAAACTCAGTTTGTTATCGTAAGTAATCCCCAAGTCCTTGATGTGAAGTTTGATGGGTAGATCGATTCCGAGTGCTGAATGGGTGCAAGAGGGGTGGTTCGTGCCAAGGTGCATGATAACTGTTTTGGTAGGTGATAGGGTTAGCCCCCAGCGGGTACTCCAGTCGACGAGGTTGTCTATCGCGAGTTGGAGCAAAATGGGGTTGTCTACTGTGTAAATTTTGAGGTCGTCCGCATACATGGTGCAAAAACTTCCTGTTGGAAGAATGTCGACTACATCGGCTATATAAATGGAGAATAAAAGCGGTCCGAGACAGGAGCCTTGAGGGACACCACTGATCGTTTGGAAAGCATGCGATTTGGAGTCTCCAACAATAACCATTTGTGTGCGATTAGAGAGAAAAGCTTGTATCCAGCGAAGGAGGCAGCCGCGAATTTGTGTAGTCTCGCATTTATGAATTAGGAGGTTAAGCGGAATAGAGTCGAAAGCTTTAGAGAAATCTACGAATGCACATGTGAGGAAATGGTGCTTGTCTAGTAAGGCATGCCAGTGCGAAAAAGTGGACAAGAGAGCTGTGCTACATGACCTTTTGGTGCGGAACCCGTGCTGTTGATCCGGAAGCAGACCATTGTGTGTGAGGAACTTAGAAAGTTCATGACAAACAATGCGTTCCATAACTTTCGAAAGAGCGCACGTTAACGAGATCGGTCGGTAGTTATCGGGAGACTGTTTTTCGCCCTTCTTTTTATATATCGGTCTGACAATAGCTGAGCGCCAGATTGTGGGAACTTCGGATTTAAGCATGAAAGAGTTGAACAAAGTAGACAGTGGGCGACTAATTTGATTTGCTGTATTTTTGATGAACACATAAGGAATGTCGTCGGGGGAAGTGGAATTCCGATTAGGTAGTTTACGCAGTATACGCGCTATAATCATTGGTGAAAATGCTACGTAATCTATGAAAGGCCCATTGCTAGGAGGTGGGTGCTGTGGGGGTGTATAAAGATTGTGATTGTAACACTTCGAGAAATGATTAGCTAACAGTTTCGCCTTATCCTGATCATCGATCAAGGGTGCCCCAGAGGGGTCTACTAGTGCAGGGATATTACTAGATTGATCTTTTAGTTTATCGCTTGCGAAACGAAAGAACCGTTTTGTATTCGGTTTGCTAATGAGTGCGCGTTCATGTTTGCGGCGAGCTGCGCGTACTGACTTCCGGAAAATGATGGATGTCCTACTCGGAAGGTGCGTTCTGGCGATATGCCACAACCTAGTCCATGCAAATTGGGGAACGTTCCTGAACGTTTCGAGAAACATATTGAATTTGATGTGAGGGTAACTTCCAAAGCTTGCAACCAACGTTCCCCCCATCGCCTCATATGAGAGGATTGAAAAAGAAAGAGTGCGTAAAAGTTATCTCACCTTTTCACGCTCTTGCAATCTTTAATCCAAAGAATGTTGAAACTGTGAGAATTCCTATCTCACATCGACCTCTTCTCTCTCTCTGCAGATACGTATGTCGCCGTCATCCCCTGCCCTGCACGAAGGACGGAGAATGTGTGACTTATGAGCTACTAAAGGAGGTGAGCATATACACTGTTCATTTTGCATTTACAACTATTTCTTTGAAAGAAACATGAATGCAGTTGTTGTGACTCTGACCCGTGATTCACCGTTTCTCCAAGATGCCTAGTCTGATTGTTTCCTCGAATTTTGATAGGACAACGTAGTGTGTTCAATAAGCACTTTTGAAAATTCTTTGGCACGCATTAGCATTTTTTCAATCTCAAAAGCACCTATTTTGATCTGGGTGAATTGGATGTGACATTATTTCCCGCTAGGAAAGTGTTCGTGACTTCAGTTTTGCGTGATTCTTTGCTAAACGCAGGATGTGTCAGTTTAAATCTATTAACTATTCAATTTCTGCTCCCCTCCAGGCTGTCCTAGCAGTGTCATCCCGTGCGCCCAGCTCAAAGACGGAAAGTACTCTTATCGATTGAAACCTTTTTTCTGCAGCTGCTTATGTACACGACTCGTCGGGGTGCGGAGATGTTCGACGCGGGCAACTCGTTCATTTCCGCCCGTCTGCACCCTGCAGAGGCACAGGCCATACTCGGATATGTGGCAAAGATGGGAGAGGAGCTGAAACGGAACCCCAACACCAACCAGATCAAGGTGGACGGGAAATTCAGGAGTGGGAGGGGGCGAATTGGGAAGGGATGTTATGTAGGTGATCCTAACTAGCAGGGTGTGTTGAGGTTAAACTACGTTATGGTAGGGTGCGCACTACGTTTTCAAAGTATGGTTCAGGGGGGCATTCAGTTGCCGGGCACATTTCGGAGCAGGAGGAACTTTGCAGCCGGCTCCAAGTTCGGTCCAGGGGACGCTCGGTAGCTTGCTCAAAGTTCGGTCCAGGGGGAGCTCGGGAGTCGGCTCCATGTTACATTATGTTGGAGAGTGTTAATCGCTACAAAGAGTACTGGCTCATTCCGTTGCAAAAGGCTCGTGAGGCTGAGAGCGATCGAGAAAAGTTGCCACTACGCCACTTCGTGGCTCCGTGGCAACTTTTTTCGATCGCTTTCAGCCTCACGAGCCTTTCACAACGGAAACGCACGATACAGTGCGTTCAGAACGTTCCCGACATCACAAAACGCTTTTCCTGTAATCCCCTACGCCCTCTGAATCATTTTGGAACTTTTCGAAAATTCGATTTTCCACGTTAAAACGTGTTAGAATACGTACAGACACGTTTCTGACATCGCAAAACACATTTCCTGTGATCGCCGACACGCAACGGTGCGTTTGGAGAAAGTTCGAGAATTTCGATTTTTCATGTTAAAACTCGGCAAAACAGGTGAAAACGTGTTTCACGGTACTCAAAACCGTGTGAGAACAGTTTCTGGCACTTGCGAAAAATGCGGAAAAAGGTTTGCCCGCGGCGGGGATCGAACCTGCGTCGCTCGGAATGCTAGTCAAGCGCGTAACCCACTTGGCCATGGATTTTGTTCAAATTTTTTTTATTGAGCAAGTTACTCTTGTGGAGGTGCATGTGATGGCGAAGGAACTGAGTCGATAGCTCTATCCGTTGGCGAGATAATTAGCGTGACCGCCGGAAATAAATAATAATAGTCTTTAGGAATTCCTGACTGATAATAATAGTGCTGATTGGAAATAAGGGTATTACCAATTACGGTGCATCATTGATGTGGCGATAGTGGTTGCTGGCACAATATCTCCCCTTGAATAGGCACTACAGTAACTCTACGCACAGATTTGATGATAGTAGTAGTAGCTACAGTATCTATCTTGGACAGCCCACAGTAACCCTGTAATCTCTCCCACTCTTGCAGATCTTTTCTGGTCACGACACGACAATCGGCCCGCTCCTTCGCACCCTCCGTCTTCCCTACGTTGACTTTCCCCGCTACGCTTCCCGTCTGGTGTTCGAAGTGTACCACGACAGAGTGGGCACAGACCACATCCGACTTGTGTACAATGGACAGGATAGAACGGCCGAACTACCCTTCTGTGGAGGAAAGAGTAAGTTGATCGGAGAGTGGGGATACGGTATTAATCGATTAACGGGTACAATGTTCGAGCCAGCTCGAGAGGATTTTATTTAAATTTTGAAAAATGACTGAAGGGAACTAGGGGCAACTTCAAAAGTCTGGAGAGAAATCTAAACACATGTGAATTTCGCGGTCAGGAAGGCGACTTTGCGTTTCATTATTGTGACTAAAAGATGGCTTTTCACATCGGGGTTGATGACCCGCCTGCTGACCTATAATAACCTAAGAATATGGACTGTGGGCAGCTTACATGGAGGTGGTCCTGTAATGTAATTTACAGTGTCGATTGGGTGATACCGTAGTTGTCTGAATAACCTCTATTGATTACAGGTATGTGTCCGATGGGAAAGTTCACTCGTTTCGCTCGATCGGAAATCTTCGCGACTCTTGGCTTCTCGAATGTGACCCAACTCTGCGATCCCACCCTGACCCCGCAGCCCCACAATGCATACCTATGATTGTCGATTTTTTTTTTGCCCTTTGTAAGGAGTTATCGATTTTTTCTCGGTAGAATTGATTTTATCGGTAGTTATCGATTGGTGTTTAATATCAAGCAATTGTATATGAGCGCAATGTTGTAATGTTTTACTATTGGGATTCAGCGCCTGACTTTTTTACATCGTACCACCTCCCCTCACTTGTGGGCGAATTTGTAAACGATAAATGGTTGTTGGTTGTGAAAAGGTGAAACAGCGGCAAGTAGTGAAAAAGAGGTTGGACACTCTATAAGATATTCGAGGTGGATGATGAAATATTGCATAGTGATGATGAAATTTGTGATTGAGATTATAGAGCACGTCATGCTTATTCCATTGATAGGTCTGTCAGCCTTCTCCGTTAACTCAGAGCCGAGATACGCTCAAAAATCTGAACGTTGCCAACGGGAAGAAAATGGGCGTGGCCAAACCAGTGTCCTTCCGGAAATCTATCGCCGCGGGCAGGAATCCAATCGAATCGCTTATTGCCCCGAGCAATCGGATCTCACATAGATTCTCTACCGAATCCACGACGAAACCAGATCTTTATAGCACGTCCTATAGACTTCCCCTTCGTCAGACCACAATAATGCGAAAAAGTGACTTTTTCGTGCCCTGAGGGCCAATGGTGGCCTACCGCGACCATATTCTCAGGATCATCCGCAGGCATGATGACGATCATTTTGATGCTTTGATCGGGTCTGTGCGATGTTTGAAAGGCCAGATATGGATTTCCGACCTAGATTTTGCAGCGTTGCTGCAGCCAAGTAGCGGCACCGCAGCAAATTGAAAAAAAAATGTTATGAGTAGACCGTGGGCATGTCTCAACACCCTGAAAGTTAGGCGAGCGGGAAAAAATCCATGTAAGAATAATGCCCAGTCAAAAAAATATGCATTGATTGTGTCGTTACCACGCAATAATTGAAACATTTCGCAATGCCCCAATAGGGGGGGTGACATTTGAGCAACGGACATTTGAGCAACCGACATTTGAGCAACCGACATTTGAGCAACGGGTAATAACTCAGCTAGGAGTGAGCCTAGAGCTATGGGAGTGGTACCATTGTGATCATTTTTGCACGTTTCCTATCATAACTCACATGATCTACAAAGATATTCGAGCTCCAATATATCATTCGAATCCTTGTGACCTAGCGGAGCCTTCTATGAAGAGAAATCTATGGATTTTCGAGCGGAGTTTTGTAAAATCAAGAAAATGTCATATTATGCAAATTCCATTTCATACCAGAAAAAAAAACAAATTTAACAAGCTGATAGAGCATTAAAATGGTCTTTAGCTCCAAGAGAAAAGTTTTCATAGAAATAGCGTTGAAACGTCGAAAAACGGCCTCAAACTTCGACCGCTGCACCTAACAATAGTAGTATCTCGGCGAAGGATGAAATTCATGGCACAATAGTTCCCATGAGTCTCCCAGAGGCATCCTAAAATGCAAAAAAACAAATGTAGAAAATCTTGCTCAGTGCAGGATTCTGACCATTCCGAGTCGATCCTCTCGTGAGTCGCGTGATATACGACAGTCAAAATTCACACTTTCAGATCGTTTCTGAATCCAATAGGTCTTTGATTTTTCACATTGACATTTATTCTACCTGCTTGCTGCAGCTCTTTTGGAAGCTGGACGGAAATCTCTTGGGAATATCTCAATCTGTTGGAGATCTATAAGTAAATCTCTGAGACATGATTACAAGAAAAGGGGTGAGGGTGAGAGAGTGCTAAAAAGTGATCGGGTCCCTCTCGATTTTACACGCTCTCTCACTCCAAACCGCATCGTTCTCGGGGAGATTGAAATAACGTTCCTGCATGCATCGAAATCGTATTTGACATTAATAAAATCCCATATCTCGTGTATATTTGTGATAAATACTTTTCTATCTCTGTTTTTCTCGTTTGTTGAATACGGCGATGTAACACAGCGTTTCACGAGTATTGGAAGACAAGACGAAAATGCCCCGTTGATCTTAATGCGATGTAGTTGGCGATTCCATCTTAATTTATGAACAATGGATAAATCCTATTGTTCTCCCCTGAAAGTGCGAAACTGTTTGAAAGAGTAAGAGTAAAACAAAGAAAACGTCACAGATCCACCTAGGAATGTTGAGGAGATCACCCAGAGGGTACTATTATTCTGACTGTCCATCTTTCTCTCGGTGTCTGGCTGAGCAACTCCACTTTCTTGTAATAACATTGCTTATCAATATTCTTATCCATATAAAACTTGTCTTTATGTAGTACACACCTTTCCCATCTCTCAATGACCCTTTTTTCCATAGGCTCAGTCGTTGTTAGTAGTCGGCCTCTTATCGATCCAAGTCTCGCTACAAGAAATCTGCTAGAGGGCATGTTTCGTTGGTGTTTGGAGGCAGTTTCGGTCAAATCTGGCTCATTTTCGATCTCACTCCTTTAGAGATTACCCTCTGGGTATTCTTATACTGTATATTTTGCCCGAATGCAGCATGTGGGACATTCCCGCCAATCATTCTTATCCCGATTCCCTTCCAAAAATGCGGTTGCGGGTCGGTCGACTCTTGTTATTCGCTGTTTTCCTTCATGTTTTGTCCTCGTACAAAATCCTCGTCTACAACTCCAAATTCGCCTATTCTCACAGTCTTTTTCTCGGTCAAATCGCGGATTCTTTGGTGGATGCAGGACACAACGTTGTGAGTATTTTATCCATTTCCCGGACTCTCTACTCCCCGAAGTTACAATCTCTCTGCCCGTTATGGTAATTGTCCTAGAAAGAAACCTCGCAAAACGCTGGTTCGTGATTACTGATGCATGTATAGACAGTACAGCTATATGGGCCGAGTACACTTCTATTTCCAGATTCTCCATAGGATTATTTTCCTTCCAGACCTGCCTCCTTCCCAGCATCGACCCTTCTGTACCCGATGGAACCACGAAATGCAACAAGATTCACATCGATCAACATCCTGCAGTCAAACAAGCGTTAGTGAAAAAATTAATCGGAAAACTCCTATTAGTTACTACGTTAGGGCTTGAAGGTCGAGACAAAACTGAAAATTAGGAATGTGAATATCAAACCTGTCCACACTTCAGTTTTGAAAGCGACGACCGGATAAACTTTTTCGATTTGCAATTGTTCCATCCGTACACGGCTTACTTGGTAAGACACTCTTACTATTTTCAGCAATTAAGTTCAGAAACTATTTTTTAAATGCAAATTTACTGTTCAAACAAAATGCAGCTCGGCTGGACATATGGACGTCATTTCGAGCGAACTTGTCAACGAGTTCTCGAGGAACCTAATTTGATTGAGAGATTACGCGATGAAAAATATGACGTCATTATCACTGAGAATTTTGACATGCACTGAGCGTGAAGATACTTAAGTGTATTGTACACTAGGAGATACACTCAAGTATCACATACACTTGATCCGGGCAATACACTCAGTATTGAGTGTATTCAGCTCGGCGGGAGTAAGTGTATCGTACACTTAGAGTTAGAGGCAACTCCCCGTCCATTTTCATGGGATCGAACGGCACACACTAATCCACTGTGGGTCAAACATCCAGAAAGGGTAAATAAAGATCATTCAAAATCGAGGGGGCGCCACCTACTTGCACACACACTTTCGATATGACATCCCTTTCTGGATGTTTGGAATAATTAGTCCTTATCTGTGAAATATCGTGGCAAATGATACCACGTCTACAAAATTTGAGTGTTATCACATACAGAGAGTGAAGATTCTTGAAGATGTTACGACCTGCTCACATCTCTTGGGGACGTTGTCCCACACACACATACAGAACAATGACTTGTTTTGTCCTCCCCCTCTCAATATCAGAACGACAAGTCAAATATACAATTGTACAAGGCATCCATTGCTGGAATACAAGACCATTTCTGTTCTTGAAAAATAAGACATGAAAGTCTTGTATACAAGACTTTTAATAAAATCAGTAAACGATAAACTAAGTGGTGTGGGCATACTGTATAAGTCGCCCTGCTATCATTTTCATATTTTTCGGAGTATTATCGTTTTCTTACGTTTTTAGTTCGAATTGCTGCTGATTTGTATGTTGAAAACGTGCCCATGCCCTTCCTCCTTCTTTTTGAGTGTGCTCGATGGTCGTATAACGTATTTTAACTGGAATATTTGAGGCTGTTAAATTTAGCTTCAAATACTGCGATTTATTTGGTTCTTCTTCAAATTTATTGTGGTTGAGGGCTATCTGTTCGTTCGTTAAATCTATTTGTTTTGTTCAGATGGTCGTGGCGAAGCAGAAAAAGAAGGCGATAAATGGCGCCGCCGGCCCAAACGACGACGACCCGGCCCATGAAGAAGGAGCAACCTGAGAGCGACACCGTCAGATGTGGATTCCCCAGCTGGTTAGTAAATACATGAATTCTTTATTTTTCTCGAACGGTACATGATCGCGAACAAGAGTATGCTCATTGCATTTGTTTATTTCTAGATATATAATATCGTTGAAGTAGTATTATACTATTAAAATTCTATTTCAGTGTGCAGCGAATGCATAAGTCTTGCGCACAGGACTACATTTGCTCGGAATACAGCCCCTACCAGGCTCAGGTAATATTTCCATCCCCTGTATTCTTACTTAATGAATTCGCAATATTCATACACGGAAAAGAGAACGAATGTTATTATTTTCAGCTGTTGTTCCGTACCGAGACGCCTGTGTGCCCTTCGCACTTCTGCTGGCACTGTTACGATGAGCGATACAAGAACTCCTCTCGCTTTGGTACGACTCCTTTATTTTCACCCTCTCATGATTAAAGTGTAACGTCCATTTTAAAACGAGTGTGTGACGTTTGTTCATTGTAGGTACTCTGGTTGATTGTGAGAAATGCTTCCGCAGCTTCCACACTCAGTGCGTACCCGCAGGTTCGAAGGTCAAGAAGAATGGACAGGTATGGATAGATTAAAATCTCAATAGAGTCAACGATACTCGTTTCAGAAGCGATCGTCATTTGTGTGCCATTACCATCCTGTCTCCACAAAGACTATTGCTCAAGTATTGTGCAGATTGCGAGGATCCCGTAGACAGTCAGTTGATATCTCCGCATTAAATGCCTTATCGTTCACTCAAAATTTGCTTTTAACAGCCCTTTAATTACTTGGATTTGTTTTAAAGAAAGATCAGGAGAGAGTGGAATGCAAGGGATGCACTCAAGTCTTTCATCGTTCCTGCTCATTCTCTACTATCTCGGGCACAAATCTACCCGGAAAGGGCAATGCTGTGAGTTTTAAGTTATTCAATCTCCAACTTGATCGTGCCCTTTCAGTCGGATTTCTGCTCGTACTGTCTGGTAGGATCTGTGATCGTACCCAATCAACACGTGCTCGCGTAATACGGACATGGCTTCGCCGGGCAGCCTCCTGGGTTACTAATTTTTACATTCAATATGTTCAATATTCAGAATAATTTGCGTGATTGTCAATACAGTGGTTGATTGCAGAACGTATCCCGCTATCGCACTCGCCCTCAATGATGTCCCTTCCCATATCGTGAAGCAGCTTGGAAGTAATCTAGGGAAGCCTGGATGGATTCCCGTGCAGTGGGTGTGGGATGGAATCGTGCTGCCCTACTACAATCTTCTTTCCAAGAGGTATTCACCTCTATCTACATAACACCCTCACTGGGTGATGGTCTTTCGTCCCCTGTTTTCGTCTCTTTATTCCCTTGTTTCAGTCGTGTGCAACGAATGACGGTGGACTGCCACAAGAATCTCTCCAACAAGGAGTTCACCTCTGGTATGCAATCAGATATATACCAAAATGTTTGAATTTACGAATCTGTGGTTAAAAAATTGCCTGAAAATCTTTGGGTTGATTTTTCAATTATCGTACCTTGTGATCCAGAAATGTCCGGGTTTTCGTAATTTTATCTCGGAAATCTAAATGTTGCAAGTGTATGTTCCCGGGTTCTGATTGCTCTGGGGAGCTGACAGCGATTTAACTTTCTATTTTTTTTCAGAATTGAAGACTAGCATGAGAAAGTTCAAGCCACCCTACGTGAAGCTCAAAAACGAAGAAATGAGAAAGACTATCAACATTGTCGAGGTCCAATTCTCTACTTATCTCAATGCCGAGAGAAAAATGTCTCGCAGCAGAAAGGAGAAAAGAAGAAGTTGTTCGAAGTGAGATTGACAGAGAAGAAAGGATTCGGAGCATTCGCCATCGAGCATATCGAAACTGTCAGTTGTATTTTTGTGTGTCAATTCTGGTCTTCATAAATTGGCAATTACATTTCTTTGGAAATATATCGAATTATGCTGATATTGTTATTCAGGGTGCCTTCATTGCTGAATACGCCGGTGAGATTATCAGCAAGGAGGAGAAGGACAGGTTGGGATTTTAAAGCTTATTATGTTCGAATTATTGTAAGGGTATTGACGACGTTGCTTCATCCATTTTCGTTTGTTTCTGAAGAAACGCCATAAACGTGCTAGTTCAGACGTGAGAAACGCCTCGAAGTTCTCCGCCCGATTGACGAGTATACATATGTGATGGGACTAGCGAAGAATATCTACCTCGATGCTAGATTCCATGGTTGCGAAGCGAGGTACGTCCGCACACCTTATTTGCGCTCACCTCATAGTGTGATGCGTTCCGTCATTGGTCGAAAGGTACGTAAAAAACCACGTAGTCAACCCGCTTTTTGAGAATTATTGGTTAAAAAATGAAAACCCATCTCGCATTTTCGGTTTTTCATGCCCATTTTGTCAAATCAACCCGCGGTTTCATGCCCATTTTTGACGAACCCTACCCGCATTATCGACTTGCCGCAACGCACCCTTTCGACCTATGCGTTCCGTGCATATTCCATTTTATTATTCTCATTATCCTTTTTAGATACATGAATCATTTATGTGAGCCGAATGCTGAAGCTGACTCGTTCGACATTCCCTTCTCAGTGTCAGGGCAATACGCCAAGGTGAGCCATCCGCCTGCTAATTTATTGCGTTTATGAAGAAATAAAACTATATGATTTAATTTTAGTTTTAAAATGACACAATTAGGATATTCCGTCGCTGAACATATAATGCATTCTTTTTATAAAATAAGTATTTCGTTAAAAAACCCATAACATTCAAACTCTGGTTAGCGATGGATGCGATGTGCCATTACTTTCAGTACGAGCCTCGTCTGAAGATCACGCTCTTCGTGACATCAAGCCCGGTGATGAGATCACATTTAACTATGGACTGGGAAGGAGTGGAAATCTGAGAAGAGATCGATGCTACTGTGGAACTTCCTCTTGTTCGAGATGGATTGGAGCGAAGAAGGAAGATAGAAACCAAAGGACGATCACTTGAGAAGATTTGGAAGCAAAATATCGTCAAGTTTAGTAACGCTATATTGATTTTTGTTGCGATTGAAGTTGTTTTATTGCTACTTTGTTTGTCAATAAAAGATGCTAATGAAGCAGCACAGTGTTTTGCTTTGTTACATGGTCAAAAGGGAAACGACGTACTGTATGGTGTTACCGTACCCAACCAACACGGATTAGGTGTACCACGGGTGTACGGTATCCAAGGGGGCGGGGCGAACCGGGCGCGGGGAGATGAGTAAGTGCATTCGAATACACTCAAGTGTATTGGTGAGGGCGAGGGGGAGGGGAGATGAGTAAGTGTATGAATACACTCAATAGTGAGTGTATCATGCTCTCGATGCCCTAAGTCAGAGTACGATACACTCAATACTGAGTGTATTCGCGCTCAGTGTGTGCGGAATCGGTGAGTATCGATTTTATTCCGATAAACTTGATGTCATATTCAAATTATATATTACTGTCTTCTTCCAATGTTCCTACCCAGCTTTCGTAGCGACTCTCTTTGTTGATTGTTGTGTAACCGCGAATTATAATCCGCTTCTTCAATTTTCAACACGAAATCACATTTATCAGGAATTTCCCACGCGATAGCTCCAAGAGCTGTTATTGGATCTTCGTCAACATTTATTTTCGGATCGCAAATTGCCGAATTCGGAATCGAATCGGCCTTTAGCTATCGTCCGAGTGAGTTTTGATTCGATATCTCCAGAAAGGGGTCAGGGGAGGGAGAACATGATCTTGCCTATCACTAACATATACGAACATATTATTGGGATGTTTATGTGATTTTACATTAACCTAGGAACAAAACCGTTAACCTATTGTAACTTTCAGGTCTCATAACTTCCAATCTCGACGTTCATTCCATTTCTTCTCGATTTTGGAATTTACTTTGCGAATTTCTCGTTTGCGCCACTTTTTGGTACCCAAGATTTGCGGTTGAAAGTGTGCTGCGAAGTCATTTCGGCACCGATTACCCTTCTATTACTGTAAGTTTGTTTAACCTAAAATACAATAGCGTCAAATCTCCACAAAGAAGTTACATCACTAAATTCATCATTTTTCGTGCCTTTTTCCTCTCTATATTTCCTTTTTTTGCAGGAGCAATCTGCCAACGTCTCCTACGTATTTACTAACTCAGAGCCAATAATTGATTTCGCGGCTCCGACGATTTCGAGGGTAATTCCAATTCCCGGTATCGGCATTATTGAACCGAAGAAGCTAGACAAAGTAAGACGTTTACACAATGGCTTTAAACCAGATCGATTTATCCATTGCATCACGATCTGATAATTCAATAAATTCAATTGGGCAAAGCAAAACACGACTACATTTTATGAGAAATATACATAGCTTCTAGCCTGTTCTATACAAAGTGGTTACAGTATTGGCAAGATCTCTTGAATCTCCGAAATCGTACTGTGCTAATCTCGTTTGGATCTCTGGCTAAGAGTATTCAAATGCCTATGGAAAGCAAGAACGGAATTCTAAGAGTGAGATCATTAATTTTTTTCAAAAAAAAATTATTTTTTTCAAATCAACGAAGCAATAGTTGATTTTAAGGTGAATGTAAAAAAACAAATTATGAGGTCAGGTTCCATGATCAATGTTAGTGGAAAATATGGCCGATCAATTTTACGGTATCCTTTACAGGCGAGATCTCGCTTCCCTAATATTACTTTTACCTGGAAATATGAGGAACCCGAAGATGAATTCAGTTCGAACCACGCATTAAAAATTCCCAATCTCGTGCTAACAAAATGGACGCCACAACGAGATATTCTCAGTGAGAATTTAAGCAATATTTTAATCAGAAAAAGAATCATTATCAGTAGAACTGTTATGCAATTTCAGACCATTCAAAACTCGCGCTTTTCATTTCACACGGTGGAATGGGTTCAACGCTTCAGATGGCACGACTCGGAGTTCCCGGTTCGAATATTAAAATATTAGTTAATTTTAACTTCATTATTAATTAAAATATTATTTTTTATTAAAACAATAATTTATGCAGGTATCTTCGTCCCCATTTTCTTCGATCAACCACGCAACGCGAAATTAATGGAATTGAGAGGAATCGGAGTCGTTTTCGATAAATTTCAACTTAATGACGATGAAAAACTAGCGAAAGCCATCAAAAAAGTGATCAAGAATCCAAAGTAACATCAAATTATATTTTAAAATTCTTATTTTTTCTTATTCACAGATTCGCAGAAAACGCTCGTCGTCAGTCAAAAATTCTTGAATCGAAGCCATTTTCATCGAAGGAATTGCTATTAAAACACGTCGAATTTGCAGCAGAATTCGGTACGTATTGCGAATTTTACGATTATTTTTATCGACTTTTAATTAAAATATTCTATAGTTTAATATTTTGTAGGTTCGTCAGCGGCACTTCGACCACGTTCAATCGATATGAACGCTGTTGAATATCACAACCTTGACATTCTTTTCATCTTCTTCTTTCTAATTCCCATCATATCAATTTGTTCTTTTGTTGTATTTGTCAAATGCCTTTGTAAGTTGTCAGTTGCAAGAAAAAAGGTGAAAATGATGTAATAAAACTAAATTCACTTTGCTATTATTCTTCTAATTTGTCTACATAACAGGTGGACTATTTTCTGTATGTATTATAGGGAAGGAATGCAGAGAGTCACAAACAGAACTGATCTGTAGTCGATTCACACATGATTCTAAACCAAAACAGAAAGGGTCAGTACGAAGGTGTATGCACACTCTCACTCCAAACCCCTTTCTGAATAGTTTTGACCGGTCTGTGGAGTAATGCATTTATTGTCAATAAATATATTATTTGGCCAGATAGAAAAATAGTTTGTTCGATGTCAAAAAATGGTGTGAAAGTGCACGTCACACAAAAAAATCGTTAAGCCATCAGAAATCGTGCCCAGTGGCTATTCGCTATTCCATTCCCACGACAAATCAATGAGACCGGAAACACCCATCTCTCCGTATCGACTCTCTTCCAAGCTATCCGCGTCACCTCTTCCGTTCTTGGTCCATATAACTTCCTCTCACCTTCCCCAGCTCTCATTCCCAGCTGGGCACGATAGCCAATCTTCACTACTTGCAAATAATTACTATTTATAATTTAATTTTCACAACCGTTTTCGTTCAAGCGCAGTGCTGTATTGAACAGCACTTCTTTCTTTGTACATCTCCATTTACCTGCTTATTTATCTGGTAATCTATCTGATATGTTCTGCAAGCAATGAACAACAATGGATTCAATTTCAACCATCGCCAATTCAACGAGAATCCCCGTCTGATCGAGCGTGCCAATCAACTTCCTCCTCCTCTACCCCCACCTCTTCCTCCATTTCCCTACGCAGCACTTGCGGCACATGCTGAAGCGGCAGCTGTTGCAGCCGCAGCCAACCAGCTTCTCGCCTACATGCATCACCCTCAGTACCCCCATGCAGCAGGCGCAGCCTATGCAGCACCATTCCACGTACAGTATCACCACGATGCTGCAGGTGCAGCCCCATTCCTCCATCTTCCCGACCGGCCTGCAGCACCTGCAGCACTACTCTACGCCCCACAAAATAACAATGCAGGAGCCCCCTTCATCCATCGTCATTTCCCACCTGCAGCTGCTGCAGCTGCTGCAGCCGCCCCTCCTCCGTTCCCTGCTGCAGTGGTTCACCCCCTAGCGCAGCTCCTGCAGCACCCGCAGCACCACGCCACGCCCCACTTCCCATTTTTGACTTCGATTTGGATGGAGTACTCGACTATGACAGCGACGAATTTTACTCGGATGAGGAAGAGGAGGAAGATGAAGATAACGGAGATGCGCGTGAGGAGCGTGAGGCTGCCGCGCCCGAGGCGCCAGTTGACGCGGCGCCCGCGGAAACACTGGACACTCCAAGCAACCAGGAGATGAGCGCGTCATGCCCGATTTGCTTCGAGCCCTTCAGAAACAGTGAGTGCTTAGAAAACTATTATAGTTTACAGTTATTAATTTAGCTGTCACTCATTTTGTGACTACATTCAGATAATCTTTTTTTTTCTTTTCAAATATGGTTTCATTTGCATTCACTTACACTTAGTGCGGGAAGTGGAAATTTATAATTAAAATTATTTGCAGCCCCTTCGGGTGTTCGAGTGGCGCGCGTTCTGTTGTGTGGCCATCTCGTGTGCACTCAGTGTGGGGAGAATTTCTACGAGAAAAAATGTAAGATTTTATCATGTAAATTTAACTAAAAACAATGGGTCCAATATCCGAACGTGACATATCCCCTAATTATTACACAATTAGAAAACTAAACAACTTTATGTGTATTTCTATTTGTGGATATTTTTACTGATTATTAACTGCCGACGTTCCTCTTTCCTCATCTTTTCCTCATATTCCAGGCGACTTCGTCTCACCGCCGATCTCTCTCGTCATCCCTGTGTAACTTGCCGTCGACGCGTCTTTTGGACGGGACTCCCAGAGTGCAAAACAGTTGGATGTGAGATTACAACAAAACATAACCCTCATGTAGTCTTTATTATTTTCCATTGTGGAGCTATAACCACCGCGAGAAATATTATCCTAAAAGTAAATAAAAATAAATTATTGTAGATCTGTACGGCCAACTCGAGCTGACCAATGCAGCTGCAGCCCAGGAACTTCCGAAGGTAAGGAAAATGAGATCACATCCAATCATGGGCGACAATGAATGGAAAAGTAATCTACAAACTTGGAGCAAAATTATCAATGTATGCACTATGGCAAACTAAAATTGGATTTAAAGAAAAATACGAAACTGTCGAATTTGGTCAGGTTCGAGCGGAGACGCGTAAAAGAGTGAGGGACGACATGGAATCCATTGTTTCCTCAACTGAGGAAATTTCGAAGAAAATGAGAAAACTCGTCAGAAGGGCCAATGAAGTGCACGAGGTGAGATTCTAAATTTTAATGATAACTAGAGCATAATTATTTGATATTTTAAATTTAAACAAATGTTTTAAGAATGCGTTGGATGAGTCAAATGCTGCCACCAGTCAAGAAACTATGGTAAAAGTTGAATCAAAGAAGCAAGGAGAATGGCTTGCGAGGAAAGTTGAAGAGGTGAGCTTTTTTCCTTGGAAAAAATCGAAATACCCCGGAGAGTTTAACGTATAAAAACAAAAAAAAGTAGTTTTGAGTTTAAAGAAGGAGTATTACGATATTGAACTCCCATATTCCTCATCTCCTATGTGCCAATGGCGCGGTCGCTCTCTCCTCTTTTCCCAATATCCCTCCCTCTCATTTTTGAATCCCTGAGCGTCAGGGTCAGTTTGGCACAGGGCCAAACTCGAATAACTCTCTTCAAACTTATCGGTTGAGCGTGCGATTTACGGGGCTCTTACCGGGGAACCGAGCGTGATAACCCCACAGTGAGAACTCAGTTGACCAAAAGTTCGTGGGACACAACCTTTAAGATACATGTAGAAAATTTTTTTTTGAAAATTTTGGAGAAAAATATTTCACATTTTAGAAGTCGTGGCGTGCGAAAGTTCTGGAGGAACAATTCAAGGACCACTGCAGAAAAATGAATGAGATACTTGACGTGAGTTTTTTTTGTTGGTAGCTACCTAAAAATTCAATTCACAATGGAAACTTAATATGCTTTATATTTCATATTAGTATTTCATATTAAGTTGCTTTATATTTGCTTTATATTTCAGGAACTGGCTGAAAACTCCTTGGATATCCCGAGAATTCTGCCTAAAGTCTAACACCGGCAAAAATAATTTTTTTTTGTGGTGATCGAATGACTATCATATTTTCAGTCATTCAAGATTCATAAATATTACCACTACTTATTACCTTGATTTGATACTTCATACTCACTAATATAATTACATGAATTTCTTCGTTATTTTCTGACAATCTTTATTTTGTATTTTCGCATATTTCAAAAAGCGGCGTGTTTATATCAATAATAGTAGTATCAGTTTGTGCCACGAATAAACGCCATTTCTCAACGAAATGTTTACTTTGCACGACTTCAGACAGGGGTGAGGAAGAGAGAACGAGAGGATCACTGAGAGAGCTTCTCTCGCCTGACCAAATCACTAAGAAGTTCTCGGACACACCGGATTGTTTCTCTCCAAATGCCGAAAACTGGAATTGCGAAAAAACAAATCGCTTGAGCTAATTTGAAAAAGAAATCAGTTTGCACTGGAAGCTCGTCAACTCTCGGCTCTATTGTAGCGTGTTGGCTTGTGGCCACCGAGGTTGTGTGCGGAATCATCCCACATCATTCTACGAGCCGGTCAACCTTACAAAAAGGGCTTTGGAATGAGAGACCGTGCGAAATCGAGAGACACTCTCTCATTTTTGCACACTCTCTCGCCATAACCCTGATCTGTAGGTTTGGAATCATGTGGCTGCATAATTTTAATATAAATAGGGCACAGATTACAATGATCTTAAGTGTCGTCCACTCTTCCACTATTTTCTTAGCTTTAAAATCGTGTATTTTGATTGCATTAGTCCAATTTATTTCACAAACTTCGCATGCAAACATAACCAGGGCGGTACAAATTTGTGTTATGATGCAGAAGCATGACAAAAATTATCAGGAAAAGCAAGAAGGGATACAAGGAAAATATAATCGTGCATCTTATTTGAAATATCAAACATTTTTTTTGTGAAAATTGCACAGTACGAGACAAAGAAAGATAATATACATTATAGGGAATTTGTAAGATCTTTTTGAAACGTCACTTTTTGATGATTATAAGAAATGATTGTTCCAGTGGTGTTTTCTCTGTAGAGTCCATCTTTCACTTTGATTATCTGCTCGCCGAGATGTGTGATCAGTTCACTCATACGATATGTACCAAGTGTAATTGTAACTGTACGAGCTTTGTCAGATTCATTCACTATCTGCAAGGAAATATTTTTTAAAATATCGTGATGATCGAGTTCGTAATTCCTTCAAGAAACGTTGTTACAATAATAAATAATACCTGGAGAAGCTCTAGCAGCGTATTCACTTCGGTGAATCTAGTACAATCATTCAACAAGAGAGTGTCGTGCTTCGACGCTAGATTTAATAGTGCAGCGTCACCAATTTCGATAGCCTGGAATTACTGAAATTATCATTACACATACAATAACGCAATTCTAGGAATAAACTTGCCAGTGCGATTCTGTCACTATCTATTTGTTTAATCATCGCCAATAATTACCCCGTCATTGCATCTCCAGCGAAGTTTAAATTGTTTCATGGCCGGAAGTTGTTCAAAGAATAGCAGATCCGCATAAATTTCTTCTTTTTTCGTCTTCCAATTCAAGGAAAGGCTCAATTTCTTGAATTTGTCGCTCGTCACTAGTGAATTTATGAAACTGAAACGACGTAGATTGATTACCTTGAAGGCTCGTTGTGTTCTGACTCTTTTGATTCTTTGGCTCTCTCTCTCTTCGTTTGCAAGATTTGCAGAAAGAATCACATATGAGTGTATGCATACAAGCACCCTTTCATTGTTGATTGTCATTCGATTAAACATATAAAAGCCGCCCATGCATTTCTTCTGGTGGCTCGTAGCGCAGAGAATAAACTATTGTATCCTACTGAGAGAAACCTACAGCGGTCAGAATACGTTGAACAAGAAAAAAAATCGAAGACTATCCGCGCTTTTGCAAGCGGTTCGCGCTCTTTTTGGAATTTAACAAGTAACAAGGTTCCTTAACAAAAAAAACAAGCGTTTTTTTTTGTTTTTTGTCTGTTTTCTTACTTTTTTCAACAATTTACCATTTATTTTTGGAACCAAAAGTCGAAAGTGATTGGGAACATAGAACAGGGGGCTGTATAATCTGTCAAAACTTCACCAAAAACTGTGCCAAGTTTTCACTGACATCGTTCAAACTTCACCAAGTTTTCACTGACATCGTTCAAAACTTGACCAAGTTTTCTTTAGAAATCAGCCATCTACGTCATCAGCCTGTTTACATTTTTGTATCTGTTGTTTATACTCGATTAGTATTAATATTTTTGGCAATTTCTAATGCAATATTATTATTGATTAACTGGCAGGATCATTCCATTTCATCCATTCCTTCACTTCCAAGAACAAAATCAAAGTCTCTACAAAGAAAACTATTCATTTCATAGGAAGCGTTATAATGCAGTTTTATATAAGAAAATGGGCTTCACAAGACGATAAGAGCATTGCGGATGTAGCTGTACGATTAAAAGGAGCGAACAAAACTAAACAAACCATGCAAAATTGCAAAAATAAAGAAAAAATGCGAAATTCGAATAAAACGTTCCGATGATTCAGACATTTACACATGGCCGATTTTTAAACTCTACTTTCAACCCAATTTGTTACGTTGATTTAGAATTTGCTGGAATTTCATTATGAAAACAAGGATGCAACAGACCATCAGCACCCAACAAATCCAAAATTGGAATTTTAGCGTTCACTTCATTGCGCCCAAATTCCCCTCTAAAAAATGCTCACATACATGCATACTTTTCCCTCTCTCGATTTGCGTGCTATTTCTCTTTCTCTAACCAAACTTGACCAAGTTCCGTTTAGAACTTCGCCAAGTTTTCTCGCACATTTCCGATTGAAATTTGGTTAGAGTGACGAAAATAGCATGCTAAATTGAGAGAATTAGAGAAAAATCTGCCATGTTTTGAGCGATGTTTTTTGCCATATTTTTCTCGCACATTTCTAACAGATTATACAGCCCCCAGTTCACAATCAGATGCGACACCGAAATCAAAAGTTCACGCTTCTACGAAAACAACAAAGTTTTAAAAAAGTTTAGACGCAATCCCACATTTGACATAGCGAACTGAAATCGGGGCGGGACCATGAGAGAGATTCCGAAGTGACCGTATTATAAATGTAACATACTACGTTCCACTTCAAATAAACACACCCGTGGTGTGTTTCACTGTCTGATTCTATCGCTTGCAAGTGCACTCTCGTTCTCGTTTCTGCTGTTCATCAGCGGAACGTTTTAATATTTCGGACGAGTGTTTATGAGTTTGTAATAACTGGCCGTCTAGTTACATTCGGATAGACAAAAAGATGAGTGCAACACTCTTTTGGATTTACCACGTCAAAAAACGCTGAAGTGACAGGAAATACACAAATTCTGTTTAATGTGGTCCACTTTCCGCGAGCTACGCACTGATAGAACTATTACAAATTCACAAACACTCGTCCGAAATAATAAAACGTTCCGCTGATAAACAGCAGAAACTAGGACGAGGGTGCACGTGAAAGCGAGAGAATCAAACAGTAAGCACACCACAGGTAGTTCTCGAAGTGGAACGTAGTATTTTAAATTTGTAATAGAAGATCTACTTTTCATCTCCTCAGTTGGTGCAGTTCTTATCTCGTTTTCACACGAAAGTTTAATTCCACCGTAAGCAAGTCTTCTGCATTTTCCCCACGGGACGCAAATCGTGGTGAGACCTTTGAAATTTGCGGGAATTCAACTGGCCCTTCAATCAATATGCCAGTGTCGGGAAAGCGACATATCACACACATATATATATACAAATATATATATATATATATATATATATACAATATATATATACAATATATATATACAAAATATATACAAATGGGAATTCTCTTAGAAATACCATTTTTAATATATTAAAATATTGTTAACAATTCAAAATATACAAAACCAACACTTGCCTTCGTGCAGTTAAAGGATCGCAATGCGAATTAGTAGCGACAATTCTCTCATACGAAGCAGTTGACATGAAGCAAAGGTCGGATGTCGATATCAACGACAACGACTGCAAGCATGTTAGCATTGTCCCAAAACTCCTTGTAGGGGTCAGGAATTCACTCCTGACCCTTTTCCTCCCACACATTATCTTAAAGATCTCTAAAACACGTGCTAGTTGTTCGTACATTCTACGTATTTTCCATTCTAAATACCCCTCTATATACGCAACTTACGTTCATCCTATGCTCAAATCGTGATCAGAACTAAGGTCTCCTCATGATAGAAACAACTGCTTTAATATCGAACAAGTTCTCCGAAATTACTCAGAAAAGTACTGTACAAATGTGGACTACTTAACTATTTTTAGCCTTTAGAATATCGTCGGCTTTGTCATCCTGTTGTGACATCGCACACATCATGTACACACTCACTATGTATGTATCACTGTAAAACGACACGTTTCATATTTGTCATCATAAATTATTGTTATTTCTGGAGGTCCGGGCTGTGGAGTCCAAGCCGCGGGATGGATATAAGACAGTGGTTTTGCAACTCGACTTGATAGCATTTGCACGTTCCAAAAAACCTGTTTTTTTCTCTAAATACAAATATTAAAATTATCTCTCACCCCCAAGCTGAGAGAGCCGAAGGTCGCGTTTCGGTACACATTAAGAGCTCTTTCCATCCATTGTTGCGATTGCTCCGTGCTAAGCGCATCCAGGACCATGCACTGGCAGAATCGCTTGCTTCGAATGCGTGCCGTTCGGAGCTGCAATTTGTGATGATACATCTCTCCTCTTAAATACTTCTCTCATTTCAATAGATATTATGGGCTTCCAAATAGCAGTTTTTTCCCCACTCAACTTCTGTCCGTCGTATTTTCGTAATCTGAATTATTGACTGACAGCCCAGCTACCAGTCAATATTCCCGGCTCTCAGCTCCTTCGCATTTTCATGCAATGACTTTCCACACAATTTTTATTTCGATCTTTATCATGAAATTTTCATCTATGGTTAGTTATTGCGTTTTGTTAATAATAATAAGAAGTCATTATGATTGTAGTCACTTTTGAGAAATGCACGCTTTTTATCCTCTTTCTCCCTGCTTCATTTTCCAAATAGAACAGTCTCCGGCAGGTCCAGCCGAAACGAAATCGCTCTCAAGGAAATAGCAGATGGAAATGAGAATTTCAGAAGGAAGGAGGAGGAGAAAACCGTTCTGAAACAAGATTTTCGATACTAATATGTGGTTAATTAACACAAATTAATATCATAAAATGTAAAACTGGCCTCATTCTTGCCGTCTTCATTGTTCAATCGAGATCTTTTTACTTGCTGCCTACTCATTCTGCAATGAGAAAAAATACACGATGACGTAATTTGATCATTAAAATATTTCAATGCTTCTATGTAAATTGATAAAAAGTGAATTGAGTGGAGGGCCTATCCTACAACAAAAAAGCGTGAAAGAGATGATATTCGTGATTATCAGGCATTTACAAGCAGTTACATCATAAATAGGGATGACAAAGGAAAAGCGATGACTGAGACTAATAGACGCGTGCTAATGGATCTTGATCTTCCGGAAGAGTAGCGACTCTTCATTAACAGAAAGACTGCCGAAAGAATTGTGCTAAATTTAATGCAAATACATGTTCAGGGCATTGTAATTAGCTTCCAATTCCTATAGACTATTATTTCAGAACGTCTGTCTGTGTGTGTGTGTCTGTGTGTCCGGCGGTCACGCTAAATATCTCGCCAACGGATAGAGCTATCGACTCAGTTCCTTCGCCATCACATGCACCTCCACAAGAGTAACTTGCTCAATAAAAAAAATTAAACAAAATCCATGGCCAAGTGGGTTACGCGCTTGACTAGCAATAAGAGCGACGCAGGTTCGATCCCCGCCGCGGGCAAACCTTTTGCCGCATTTTTCGCAAGTGCCAGAAACTGTTCTCACACGGTTTTGAGTACCGTTAAACACGTTTTCACCTGTTTTGCCGAGTTTTAACATGAAAAATCGAAATTTTCTAACTTTCTCCAAACGCACCGGTGAGTGTCGGGGATCACAGGAAATGTGTTTTGCGATGTCAGAAACGTGTCAGAACGTATTCTAACACGTTTTAACGTGGAAAATCGAATTTTCGAAAAGTTCCAAAATGATTCAGAGAGGGGAGTGATTCAGAGAGGGTAGGGGATTACAGGAAAAGCGTTTTGTGATGTAGGGAACGTTCTAAACGCATTGTATCTTGCATTTCCGGTGTGAAAGGCTCGAAAGGCTGAGAGCGATCGGAAAAAAGTTGCCACGGAGCCACGTCGTGGATCTTTGTAGCGATTAACACTCTCCAACATAATGTAACCTGGAGCCGACTCCCGAGCTCCCCCTGGACCGAACTTGGAGCCGGCTATCTTGCTTCCCCTGGACCGAACTTTTAACAAGCTACCGAGCGTCCCCTGGACCGAACTTGGAGCCGGCTATCTTGCTTCCCCTGGACCGAACTTTGAGAAAGCTACCGAGCGTCCCCAGGACCGAACTTGGAGCCGGCTGCCGAACTCCCCCTGGACCAAACTTTGAACCGGCTGCAAAGCTCCCCCTGGGCCGAAATGTGCCCGGCAACTGAATGCCCCCCTGAACCATACTTTGAAAACGTAGTGCGCACCCTACCATAAAGTAGTTTAACCTCAACACACCCTGCTAGTTGATTTGGAGAGTGCTAATGAATATTGCACAGAACAAATTAATAACTCGAGATACTCTTTCGAAAGATCGTAAACTCTTCCTCAAGAGTTCGCCCGGCCTTTCCAACGCTTCCTTCCAATCCACAATTACCATAATCACAACGGCGAGAGAGAGAGAGAGAAGAAGGCCTTCCCCTCTCTCTCTTCCGTTACCATCTCTAATAATAAATTCCCTTCTCAAGGGGGGCAAAGCGTCGCAATGGAGACTATTACAATGAAACTACACAGACATGACTACACACAAAAATGACTTCGCCATGCATGCGTGTTAATTATTCAATCACTTAGTTTCTGCAAAGAGAGCGTGGAAAGTGTGGAGAGCTTAAGTAATTTAATCATTAACTCGCATGCATGGCGAAGCTATTTTTCGCTGTGTGTACGCACTATCCTATTCGATATGATTTTAGACAAATAACAATGGAGACCGCGAAGTCGATAGGGAGTTTCCGAATGTGGTTTAGTGGGATCGATTACCATCATAAAAGTAAGATATAAGAGATCTTGCACGATTCAATATTACGAGAGAATAAAATTTACAGAAAAAAAATATAGAAAAAAATCGTCAAGAGTGGCATGGTGAATTGACAGCCACCCTAATTCTGATAAAGTATCACTGTAGTGTGACAAAGCGACCTTTCCATTTTCACGGGCGTTTATATTTAAATGATTCCCATGGCATGCGCAAAACGGATGTGGGAGGGAAAGAGCGCAGTACTATGGGCCGGATTCCATTTCCGCATTTCCACTTCTAAATTTCCTGTATTTGCCAATGAAATGGGAGGGGCAGGCCAGCGTTACCATAACAACTACAATGATTCCGCGCACATGTTTGGCCGGAAATTATGGGATAAGTTAGAGTGAAGCCTGGGCACCACACACTTCTCCCACATTGCCTTCAACACTCCTACAACACTCCTACTACTATCTTACTACAAGTCCATCATTAGTAGAGGATTAGTCGGAATGGCATCTCATTTAGGAAAGGTATGCATTCATACGTGTCCACGGCCGCAGGCTCACCTTTGGGAGGCAGTTTGCACCCATGATGGGGGGGTATCATGGTCCAAAATGGGATTGGGGATGGGTCCACCAAACCCAAAGTGGCCTATGGTAACTTACCCGCCGGGGTCCCGCAACGAAAAAAAAGTACCGTAACCCGGTGTACCGTAATCCGGAAATACGAAATTGAGAATATTGACCCGGTATACGTTGCATGAGGTAGGCCTCGAGTAGTAATTAATCGGATGGCATACGGTGGTCTCGACACGACATTGCCGATACCGTAATCAAGTCTACAGTATGCTCAAAATTTAAATTGGGCCAATTCGCTCGGGATTTGTTGCATGGGCTAGGCCTCGAGTAGTAATTAATCGGTCGGTATACGGTGGTCTCGACACGACATTGCCGATACCGTAACCAAGTCTACAGTATGCTCAAAATTTAAATTGGGCCAATTCGCTCGGAATTTGTTGCATGAGCTAGGCCTCGAGTAGTAATTAATCGGTCGGTATACGGTGGTCTCGACACGACATTGCCGATACCGTAACCAAGTCTACAGTATGCTCATTTTTTTGAGCAAATTTGGAACTATTCGCAACAACTTAGTTCTTGCAGTTTGTATTTGAAATTACATTCCAATTTTTAGAGCAAAAAAGAGGGAAATTTTTTCAGTGGTTCCTAACTGATCAATTGATCGTTAAAAGATGGAACTGTTATCTTCACGTGAAATTCACCCGAATCGATTGCTCATTCACGCAAGCTCTCCAATTAATATTGCGAAATTGTGTGTGGTCGACGTTTCGCTGTTGGGCAGAAGACCAACCGGATGCGAAGTTTGAGTATAGAGGAGAGATACTCGACCGAAATAAGGTGCAAACAACGAATTACTTTACAAAACTGCCATTACCATAGATGGAAAAAATGCGATACTTATTGAATTTAGATCGAAGAGATTGGAAACCGACTCCGCATTGAAGCCATTTGTCAAATAATCTTGAATTCGCAGTTTGAAAATGAAAATATCGACATGCACCGCTGAACCACTTATCAAGAATCCATAGTCATTAACATATTTTTTTTTCCATTATTCCATTATTTGTCTTTGAAACTTACACAAAGGCTCACCATTTGGTCATTTTATTTCTATCAATCAATAAAGGTTGGTCACTTTACATCATGCATTATGCAATGAATAAATATCGACAATAACCAGCACAATATACACAAATCAGCGAAGTTAGTATGAGCAGTAATTTAGTGGGATTGCTATTTACTAGGCTACTGGCCTTGGTCACATTCAGTGGTCTAAAGAGTGTACAAAATGAACAAGTTGTAATATCGCAAACTACTATTCTAGAACTGCGCACGATGGCAGAAGGCACACATAGATTCTCTCATAAATTCGGGCGGATGGAGGCGCACGCAGGTGCTGCAGTGTCTGTAGTCCTGACGGCTCCGACGAGTGATTACTGAAAACAGAAAGAAGGGTTTTGGGAGATGGCGGTTGGTGTTACAACTAAAATATTGCCGGAAATTTTTGGCACACTTCTATTATATTGCGCAACTTTTGACTAATCCGAACAATAGGAATCAAATTTTTAGTCAAGATAGAAAATCCATTGGAGCCATGTTGCGTAATGATGACGCAACTGGATAATACTTTTCGAAAAAAGCATACAATATGTGAAACAAAATATAAAGTAGGAGAATGACAACTGCCACAGCATCGAGTGTATTTTCTCTATAACAACTAAATGCTTGCTTACTTTGTACATCATCGACATCCCTCGCGTGTCGATTGCCGTCTTCACCCGCTTTGTCACATTTCGGACAGATTCCCGTGCGACTGTAATTATAATATTTTTACATGCTCATACAATTTACCGTCGAGAAGGATTGCAAAATTTGTGAAAATGCCAGATTTGATTTTCAAAGAATTCATGCTGGGAGCAGCATTAGTTTGATTAGCATCAAGTATAGAAATTCCGCAAAGCGTGACTATTAGAAATTGCGTTATTGTTATATACAAATGTTTTCTAATGATGATTCGCCTTGATTTTCTTTGCCGTTTCATTCTCACTTCCCTAATTCAACTCTTTGCCGGTATACGAAACGGAGATATCCCGAATCTATTTTTTACAACATAAACAATTCTCACTTCGCTTCGCCGAAGCAGTCCGTGCACACCACACACGAACAATCGAGAAGAATCGGTTTGGATGACGTCTGAGTACCTGAAAAGTAAGGTTTCTTGATTGGAACTGATTCCGGAATTCCAATAAGGAGAACAAAGAAACTCGGATCGTGATTATGGTGAGAGATAACGGAGAATGAAAGTGTTATAGAATTCCAGTCGATTTTGAATGGAATTCCCTTCCATTAAGAGAATCCTACTCAAAAGCCGTTGGTTAGTCAAACACACAAATATTGAGCGAACACTATTTGCGGTATACTGCGAAATGTGAAGCCATTGTATCTTCAGTTCGCACACTCTCTAGACCAGTCTATGGATTAGAGCGTATGCAGAATGAACAGACCGTAGTCTAACATTTTGCATTCAAGTTCTGGCACACAAAAGTAACTAGAGAGAAAGGTGTCAACACTAACCGTACTCGACTCTACGCAGAAGCAGGCAAAGTAGTAGTAGAGGAGTGTGTCGATCCATTCCCGAGTGATCATCGATAGATGAAACGGCGTGCGGTGAGTGAGATCCCTCCCAACGACAGGATGCTAAACGAAACAATCAATTAATTTATGTGTTGTTCTTCAAAATATCGTACACCGAGTCCACTTTGCAGGAAAGTGTTCCACAGTGTTCCACAATGGAACACAGTTTTCCACTTTTTTCACTTTCGTGAATTCATGTTGAAAATGACGATTATTGGGGCTCTTTTTGCGGCTACTGGTTGGGTGTCGAGAATTTTCCTCAAAATGACAGAAATAATGAATAAATACAACCAATTTTGAAGGATTTAATGCGATTGTTGAATTTTCCACTTTTCCACTTTTCCACACAGTGGTGAGCTACAGTAAGTACGGTAGTTTCCGTGTGTGATGCACTGTGAACATTGCAATTTGCCTTTTTTTCAGTTCAAATTGAAATTACTCGTTGTGTCAAGTTTTCTCTTAGGTTTTTATATTGATTACTTCTTATACTTCCTTCCCATGCTATCTGGACCACGATTGGCATTGTGCCATTTTCCGATTCCCTGCGAGACCACTTCTATGTGACGTATAATATAAATATTAATTATTATAATTATAATTATGATAATTTCAATGATAATAACAACTAACACAATAATAATAACAACTAACACAGTTAAATATGAATTTCGATGGCTAATAGTTAATTGATCTCGAATGAATTTCGAGTAACGAGAATCTTTTAAAACCGTTCTAAAATTGGAGAAAATATTGAATTATATTTCGACAACAATAAACTATCCTAGCAGCTACAGTAATACTCATTCAATTATTTAATCGATGATCCGTTACCGTACCTCGTTGCCCTCTTGGCCATCATGCAGAAGTAGCTTGCGTCGTTTGTTCACCAATAGATTTCACATAACGCCCATTCGCTTCTTGCAGTAAGTTGAGGATGATTAATCACATGGAATAGAAGTCTCTAGTATTTTTTATATTTGAAATAACGCTATGCTCGAATAGCTATGATGTGCTATAGCGCATGTGAATGGGAAAGTCATAATACATTAAGTGTTAGTTGTCATTATTGAAATTATTATAATTATAATTATAATAATTAATATTTATATTATACGTCGCATAGAAGTGGTCTATTAGGGAATCGGAAGATGGCACAATGCCAATCGTGGTCCAGATAGCATGGGAAGGAAGTTTAAGAAGCAATCAATATAAAAACCTACGAGAAAAATTGAAACAACGAGTAATTTCAATTTGAACTGGAAAAACAAGGCAAATTGCAATGTTCACAGTGCATCACACACGGAAACTACCGTACTTTACTGTAGCTCACCACTGTGTGGAAAAGTGGAAAGTGGAAAATTCAACAATCGCATTAAATTCTTCAAAATTGGTTGTATTTATTCATTATTTCTGTCATTTTGAGGAACATTCTCGACACCCAACCAGTAGCCACAAAAAGAGCCCCAATAATCGTCATTTTCAACATGAATTCACGAAAGTGGAAAAAGTGGAAAACTGTGTTCCATTGTGGAACACTGTGGAACACTTTCCTGCAAAGTGGACTCGGTGTACGATATAAAATGAGTGAATGCAATTTGGTGTAAACGAACACAGAAAAGTTCTTTTCTTCTGTTTCTTCTGCCAGCGAATCATTCTCACAAAAAAAAACAATAGCATGGTTTTGGCACACAAACACACTATAGAATTTATAGAAGTTATAGAATTCCAGTCGATTTTGAATGGAATTCCCTTCCATTAAGAGAACCCTACTCAAAAGCCGTTGGTTAGCCGTTGGTTACTGACCCGATCAATTGCCAATTCCATGGTAGCTTCCAGTTTGCGGATTCCATCAATGGATTTTAGTGTATGGTTCCGATGGCCCGCTCCTTTGATAAAACAGAAGAGACACAATCGAACCAGCTAAACGAGAACTATTTATTTGGACTCGACAAGTTAATCATAGAGACATCGTACGAATTTATTTTTCTCTTATACTCGACTATCTCGGCGCAGACTTTCAGCAAATGCAAAATGAAACGAAATTATCTAATGAAGAACCTTCGTAAATAAACTGAAAAACACTAGCGAAAAATAAAACTATTAGGCCAACGCTCCTCCCGGAATTTTTGTCTATCGAATAAAAAAAAATTTTTGAGGCTTTTTGCCTGTTTTTCAACAAACCGTATTTGGGGTAAGGACGATGATAACTCACTCGAATTTCCGTCTTATCGGGGAGTTGAGCCACACGAGAACTCGACTGCAGATTATAGACGAGACTCGGACTCAATGAATCCATCTGAGAACATCGGGTCAGAGTGCACACATTCATCAATTCGCGCGGAAACCGACGGGACTGAAATATCATAATATTTTCCAAGCGAAATATTCGACGCTTGAAAGTGAATCAGTCGTACCTATATTACAACTTTAAAATGATACGCTCATGAGATGGGCTACTGTTGTGTGTACTCTCTTTCTATACCTCGGCGTGCTTCTCGCTTTGCCATATTCTCTCACCAGCGGAATGTGTGATTAGCCCCAGAACGTTTTATTATTTTGGACGAGTGTTCGTGAATTTGTAATAGCAATCTTACCATATTCATTGGTACAGTTGAACAATGAATAGAATATGTAAGTAATTAAAGGGGACATGGAAGTACAGGCGAAATAAATCCCGAAATAAATAGAGTTTGAGTGTTATTTTTCGAATTTACTTATATTAAACACAATTTTTTGGGGAAAATTTATTAAACGTTGTTTTGGCTGCGATAACACTGCACTACTGTGTTCTACGGGTAAAGATCTCGACCAACACTACACTCTCTCTCTAAATTAGTTAACATGAATATCTTTTTAAAAATTGTAAATAAATTTGAGGGGTTTACTTTAAGATTATGAATACTGTTTGTTTTAAATTCAAATTTACGTCATTTTAGTTCCTTTTAAATACAAGATGAAATAAGTTAACGAACGTGCACAAGTCGCCTCTCGCCCTCGCCGCTTGTCACTTCACAGACGGAGCAGGCCAACCCTCTTCTCTGTAGCTCCGAACGGATACCTGGCAGGAAAGAGCATTACTATGACCATCTATGAGTCTATGAGTCTTGTCTACGAGGCAGTTTGCTATAGAGTCAGGCAACGAGATGCGAGCGTTGGGCAGTAAAAATTATGCAGTGCAAGACAAACATCGTTTTGATACTTTTTATGAGCTAGCGAAACAGGATCTAAGTGAGCGACATTTTATGAGCCAACCGATTATCATCTCGTATCTACGATTTCTCTCTGAAAACTAATTTGCTTGATTGACATCCATCCGGGGGCAGTAGATTGTTAGCAACTCTGATTGAGGGGGGAGGGGTGCCTTGGGGGAGCTGGAGTTACGTAATCCCATGTTGCAGCTGGATTGCCGGCCATCTAATGTAGTAGTTTCCTACCGCACAATCCCATTCCATTGGCAACTTCTACTGCGCGTTTGACTCACTCATAGTGTGGTTGGCGGGCGGCAGCTTGCGCAGGTCGTTCACGTCGTGTCTCCCAGGGCACATTCGCAGGTTCTTGGTGCGGCCGCATTCGAAGTAGTCGCTGAAAGCGACACAGTAAATGCAACGTATCTTACATTTATAAAACGATACGTTGAACCAAATGTCAACATGATACCTCCTGTGTCGCCAACGTTCGTGTTTGGAAAACAACGGGAGTCCGTGGGACTTTTTTTGGTATGATCGTATCGTTTTATAAATGTAATATACAAAATTCGCTTTTAACTCATCAGACTCGCTGGAACATGAAACCACAATGAATAAAGTGGTTCAGGATTTTTTTCCTTAGAAAAAGAAAGCAGTCAGTTGACGATTGTTCACCCAACCGTAAATGTCAATTCTACAGAAGTATGCACCGGTTTCGATCTATTTTCACAGTGTCAATACTTTATCGTATGAAAAAAGTGAACCAACCTCGCCGTGAATCGATCGACGAATCGCTCCTTGCATTCAACACACAAGAAATGTCCACATTTCAGGACGTACACGTCGGGTCGATCGGGTACGGTAGTTCTCAGACGGAACCCGTCTCGTCTCGCGTCGAGCGGGCATCCGAGATTGGCACAGACCCACGTCTTGACCATCGCCTCGATAGTCGCTGTAGGGAACGACCCGTACGTGTGAGTGATCCCACTGCAATAAACTCAATATTTCGAAACATTCAAATGGTAAGAAATTCACGCGGCGAGCTTTTCCAGGGTTGTGCATTATGTTTTCCCCAGGAAAGACACGATAAAATCGCTATTTCCACTTGGATACGCAATTGCGGGACTCAAATTTGAAAGGTTCCACAAATTTGGGCGGCATTAGAAACACATAATCAAGAGTTGCCACTGGACTTTCGCGCGTGCACACCTCTCTCATCGTGCCCGTTTCTTCCCTATGCTATAGCGAATCCACTAGAGATGGACACTCCAAAAGCTGAAAATATTCGGAAAATTGAGTGACCATTAAAGACAAATTGGCAGTGTGAACTCACGGTGGTCTCGCCCTGCTGGTCGACGCCGCAGCGTCCGCTCGGGATACGCGAGCGTCGGGCGCCTGATTGGCGCCGGCGCCCGAGCGACCGGCCGATGAGTTCGACTCGGAGATGCTGAAATTGCTGTTATGGATTCCTATATTAAGTAAAACCGTTGCAGAAGACCTCGAACCGACTCACGTTCTCTGTCTGGCCGAGGATCGACTGGACGAGGGACGGTCGAGGCTTGGCGCCTGGTGGCGCGGATTCGGCGCGGCGCCAGTCACAGGCCGAGCGGCCAGCGGTTTGGACGCCGACGGACGATTATCGGGCATTGTTGACACTGCAATACATCGTTTCACACGGCAATCAAAACTCCAGAAAGGGGTTTGGAACGAGAGAGTGTGCAAAAGCGAGAGGGACTCTCACTTGGCCACTCTCTCTCGCCCTGACCCATTTCTGTAGAGTTGGAATGATGTGGAAAGGAACTATTGGGGGAAAGAAGCGGAACAAAACAAGCGACAAACAAAGGGAAGAAGAGTGGAGGAAGAGAGATAGGTGAGGGATGAGGCATTGATCAATGATCGGAGTGAGAGAGAGAGAGAGAGTGGGAGAGGGAGAAGAGGGGTAGATCAGTCCCAAGTCTGCCCTCCATTTTTGTCAACATCTTTTCTTACTAGATTGATAGTCTCAGAATAGAAAATAAACAAATGTATTCTAATAATAGAAAAAAATGTGATCAGTATTTCAGACTAGGACTAACCTAACGGAATGTGGACTTTTTTACAAGGACGAAATTCGATCACAATTGACTACTGTTGAGGTGATGAGCTAAAACATTATTATAACCCCACAAAAAGGGGTAAAAGGGGTGAAGACGTGTGCAAATTATACAGTCCCTTTCGATTTTCCACACACTCTTACTCCAAACCACATCATTCCACAGACCGGTCAACCTTCCAGAAAGGCCTTTGGAGTGAGAGAAATCGAGAGGGACTCTCTCACTTTTGCGTACTCTCTCGCCCTAAGCCTGGTCTGCAGGTTTGGAATCATGTGCAACCCTGTTTTGTAGAACTGACCGGCATTTTTTAACTGTCGATGAGCATTGTTTCCGGCACAATTATGAATTTCGGACATACAAAAATAACGGGTACATATAGGTAGTTCTTGATTGCGCACTATTCTACATTATGTTGTCGGCAAAAAATAGAAATTTATTTGACATCTGTCATTCCTCTCCCTTTTCCGTCATGTTGAGTTTAGTCCATTTTCGACAATTAGATTCTATTTTGTCAAGTCAAACTTTTGTTATTTGAAAAGGATGATCTAACCACTCATTGAAGAGCTCCAAATTCCAAAAGAATAAAGGTAATTCATATTAACATTGTGACTTTCTCCAACTACGGTTACGGTGGCACTTTTTAAAATTAGAATGAGGGGTCGGACTGTATGGCGAGGGAGCGAAACAGTCATACCTATAGCCGTTGCAACCACAGTTACTTTTAGTACACTTAGAATAGATATAGGCATAGTAAGCTAATTATATTAGAACCTCACCTTATTCTTCATCGGAGAGCACGAAGGAGGCAACCGCTCGAAGTCATTTCGACTGTGTGAAATGAAAATGTGATTGGATTGAAAATAGTGAGTGGATTATCGGCATTATCGTAGAACCATTTTATGCTGATTTTCTCATTGGCAAGTTTATTCAAATACCGGTATTTACACATAGCTGCCATGCTTCTCTTACCGACTTTTCGTACTTATTCTGTGCATATTATTTTCTTACAATATTGAAACGTACGTCTCCATTAGTGAGATTAGCTATTTTCCAGAATAATGTGGTGTTAGTTTTCGAAAAAAGGGAATGGAAAAAGGCCAAAATTTGAATTCCCGCAATTTCTTATCTCAGTTCTCCGTGGAGCAATCGACTCAAAATTTCGTTTATGGGTGGAAAAGGGTCGAAAAATGATCTATTCGAAGTCTTGAGTCGATTGCACCACGGAGAACTGAGAAAGGAAATTGCGGGAATTCAAATCGTGGCCTATTTCCGTTTCCTTTTTCCGAAAACTAACACCACATAAGCGGCGTTCTTTTGCCTCTCCCTACAGAGAGTAAATATATCACAAGATCTACTTATCTGTTCTACGCAATCGCTTATTTCTTACTTTAATAAGTAATCGATCCCGCTACATATAAGACAGTTGAAACTAATATGTCCTAGAGAAAAGGTCAGTTTGAAAAAAAGTGTCTTTGATGTGTATCATTTTTGCACTCTTTCTTCAAAAATGGTGATTGAATTTTTTTCCTGGATTTCGGGGATCAAATTTTCGCATTCTGCCGAAGTTTTTGGAAAAGTATATAATCTTTCCTTTTCAATATTGTGATCTCATGATGCACTATTTTGTGACCTTTATTATGTCTATTTATTTGTATTTTTCATATAGTCACGTGTTTCATAACAAGAATAATCATGTATCTTCATCAGAGCTTGCTTTAAATTTCGAAAAGAATTATTTTATTGAAGTGCTTTATCGCTTAGGACTGACAATCTTCCTCATCTTCTCATCTTCTGTACACTTATGCTTCTTGAATTGACGTTGAAGAGCTATGAAGAGGACATCTGAAATCAAGGCAGTCAGTCGATTTTGTCGCAAATTCACGGTGGAAAATTGCGACAGATTCACTCATTCATCCCTCCCTCATCTCCCTCAATCGGTTGTTCTCAGAATTTGTCGCACATTCACGGTGGAAAAATGCGACAGATTCGCTCATTCTCCCCCTTTCTCCTCTCCTCGTTCGGTCTACTCACCATTTCATCCTATCGGCGCGGCGACGAACGGTTGATCAACTTGTCGCGGCAGTGTGGAATGGAGAATGAGTCATCAGCAATCGGTAAGTATGTGTATTAATAAATAATACATTTACAATTATTAGCTCACGACTGGGAGCCTAGATAAGATTATGCATTAACCGTTTACATTTACCTTCACCTAGTAACATTTAGCTTCGGTAGAATACGAGGTTTATATAAGATTTATACTGAAACACTTCTAGTCAAAAATAGAAATTGGTACGATAAGATAATTTTATATGTTTAGTCACATAAACAGTATTACCACTATTCCACAAGGCCGCGGCAAGTTGATCAACCGTTCTTCGCCGCGCCGATAGGATGAAATGGTGAGTAGACCGAACGAGGAGAGGAGAAAGGGGGAGAATGAGTGAATCTGTCGCATTTTTCCACCGTGAATTTGCGACAAATTCTGAGAACAATCGATTGAGGAAGATGTGGGAGGGATGAATGAGTGAATCTGTCGCGTTTTTCCACCGTGAATTTGCGACAAAATCGACTGACTGCCTTTATTCCAGATATCGTGATGAATAAATCTCTTCGATCGTGGACAAGAAAAACTATGAAGAAGAAGCGAAATCCATACCTCAATTGCTGTCCTTTTCTGTAGTTGCGATAAACATTGATATACTATATTTACCTAGTCTATCTCTCATTAAGCGTTAAATAATTTAGAGAAGGAAATGAATCTGCAATAGATTGTGAAATATGGTTTGTGAAATAAAATAAATAGGAAAACACACATAAAGAAAGCAAACAAAAACAAAATAAAATGCGATTCACAAATAATCGCAGTTTCTTGAAAATAAGACATTATTTTTTCCGACCATAATATGCGATGGTGAGTGCAGTGCTTAGACAGTTTTGTTCAAATTGGCATTTTCCCTAGGACATAATAGTTTCAACGGTCTTATATCATTGAGGATTCTCCATATCGACTTCGCAATCTTTCATTCTATTTGTATCGAACCATATCTAATAGGATAGTGCGTCTATTGTAAAACTCTCCATTGCGACACTTTACCCACTAAGATATGGGTATTTATGATGCCCTCTAAACCACTTGTAAATACTTGATGATCACCAAAAGAGCCTACGAATTGGCGTCTCTTTATTCGCTTTTTTTGTTGTAGAATCATCTTTCTCTCCCTCCACTCAATTCGTTTTTTTTAATTTGAAAATTACTGGAATATTTCACTGCTCAACTTGTGTTGTCGTTTAATTTTAAGTTTCTTTTCTGATTGCAGCATGAGTCCTCAACAAGCAAAACGAGCTCGATTGGACAGTGAACACGACACGAATGAGGTCAGTTTTACTTCACTTTTAACTTGGTTGTGATAATAATTCGCATTCTATAATCACATGTTATCGACAAATTTGTTGCAGATTTCCTTTCTACTCCTCCTTCCCTCTGAAATTCTCGCTTCCATCTGCTATTTCCTTCCTGTTCGAGAGCGATTTATTTTCGGATGGACCTGCCGGAGACTGTTCTATTTAGAAAACGAAGCGGGGAGAAAGAGGATAGAGATCTGTAATTTTATATTTGTGAGTGCCGTCAAAATGACTTATTATTATTAGAAAAATGCTATAACTGACTATACATAATTTTTTTCATATACATTAACAAAAATCGATGTCAAAATATGTAAAGCTTGTGTCCTCGTTTTCAAATCAAAACTGCTGGTTGTAAACCCAGTATATCTTTCTTATAGGGATATATGTTTAAAGGGGAGATATATATTATCATAAATTGCAGACTCGAATGGCGCTCATTCAAAGCAAGAGATTCTTTCTGGGCATAAACCTGAATGCGCTTAGCACCGCAATGACATCGGAACCATGGGTGGAAAGAGCTTTTAATGTGTACCGAAACGCGACCTTCGGCTCTCTCAGCTTCAACGTGAGAGATAAATAATATTTAGTGTTTAAGTATTTAGAGAATAAATAGTGTTTGTCTAACGTGCGAATGATATCAAGTCGAGTTACATGACAACTCTCCTTGTATATTTCCATCCTGCACTTAGACCATCACACCACGGCCCGATCGGTCCTCCAGAAAGGGGTCAGGAGTGAATTCCTGACCCCTATCACGTGGTTTGGGATCATGTACGCATACTTGCAGTCGTTGTCGTGGTATATCGACATCCCATCTTTGCTTCATGTCAACTGCTTCGTACGAGAGAATATTCGCGAGTAATTCGAATTGCGATCCTTCAACTGCAAGAAGCAAGTGTTGTCCTTTTACTATGGAAATTTGAATACTATCGTACGCCAATAACACTCTGTACAAAGGTGTGGCACTGTGTGGCACAGTGTGGCACTTTTTGGCACTTTTTATCACTTTCTGATTTTCACCTCGAAAGAAGCGAATTTTGTGGCATATCTTGTTATAAACCACTTCCTATCTAACTTTCCTCTAACATAGCAGAAAAAATTAAAATTAATGAATTAAAATAATTAATTTAGAATGGTTCAGCTGCCAAGGTCGAAAAATAAAATCAGTTTTCAAAGTTAGATAGGAAACGGTTTATAACAAGATATGCCACAAAATTCGGTTCTTTCGAGGCGAAAATCGGAAAGTGCTAAAAAGTGCCAAAAAGTGCCACACAGTGCCACACTAGTGTTGGCTATTCGGCTTTTGCGTAATGCAATTCCTCCCGCTCTCCTTTGCGGAATGCAATAGGCTCCGCCCACAATTGCATTACGCAATTCTGAGGGAAATCTATTCGGCGCCGCAATTAATTGCATTACGCAATTCGGGAGGAGGGATCTATTCGGCGCCAAATAGATTTTCCGATCACAGACCAACTCTCAAATGCGATTTTTCGCGGATTTCTTTCGTTCACTTCAAATTCCTTATTGATAGGTGTGAATGAGAAAACCTTCCCAGGAGCAGGGTCGCGTCTTTTGATTAACCTCGCAGAAGAGCTGTTTGATGTTCCACCTTTACTGTGCTGTGATGAAAAGAACTAAGTGACAAATTATTCATCCATTGAGGAGTGAATAACAAAATTCAACCATCTATAGAATCTCTATTGACATACCAGTAACATAGGGCAATCGACAATCGCCAATCGAGACAATTGAGAGGGACTATTCCACTTTACCAATATTATTTCACTTTCAATCAGGAATTTGAAGTGAACGAAAGAAATTCACACAAAAATCGCGTTTGAATGCTGGTCTTTGATTGGAAACTCTATGCGGCACCGAAGAATTCCACCCCCCCCCCTCCACCCCCGAATTGCGTAATGCAATTAATTGCGGCGCCGAATAGATTTCCCTCAGAATTGAGTAATGCAATTGTGGGTGGAGCCTTCCGCAAAGCCGCAATCGTTTAGCCAACCCTATGCCACGCCTTTGTACAGAGTGTTATTGGCGTACGATATTTTAACAGATTTTAACAGATTTTAAAAAGGTACATTTATTGGAAGTCGACAAAAATATCCGCGAAGTTTAACCAAAAATTGCCTTCATCTTTTTTTTGCCTATTTAAATGTTACAAAGGAATCAAGTTACGTTGCAGTTTCATAAACTCACTAGTGACGAGCGACAAATTCAAGAAATTGAGTCTTGAATTGAAGTGGATATCAAAAAAAGAGGAAATTCGTGCGGATCGGCTTTTCTTCAAGCAACTTCCGGCCATGAAACAATTGGAACTTTGCTGGAGGTGCACTAACGGGGTAAATTCTTGACAGTAAACAATTATATAGTGACAGAAACGCACAGGCACGTGTATAATAGCATACAATACGTTGCAAAAACATACGTAATAGTATTGGTAGCATCAGCAATTCCTGGTTATACAAATTGATGGCACTACTCTACTCAATCTCGCTTCTAAATACGAAATACTCTCGTTGTTAGATTGCACCAGATTCACTGAAACGAGGAGGCTGCTAGAGCTGTTTCAGGTGCTTTATTTATTATTGCAATAACGTGTCTTGAAGGCGTCACGATATTTAGCCCTTGTTTAAGCATTTCCACTTGCAGATAGTGAATGAATCTGACAGAGCTCGTACAGTTACAATTACACTTGATACATATCGTATGAATGAACTGATCACACTTCTCGGCGAGCAGATAATCAAAGTGAAAGAAGGACTGTACAGAGAAAATACGACTGGAACAATCATTTCTTATAATGATCAAAAATTGACTTTCGAAAAGGCTCTGCCGAATTCCCTTTGATGTATGAAACGATTTATATGTTATCTTTCTTTGTCTCGAACTGTTCAACTTTCACAAAAATTGTTTGAAATTTCAAATAAAATGCACGATTGTATTTTCCTTGTATCCCTTCTGACAGGCCTTGTGCTTTTCCTGATAATCTTTGCTAAGCTTCTGCATCATAATACAAATTTGTATCGCATTTGCTATGTTTGCATGCGAAGTTTGTGAAATAAATAGGAATAATACAAACAAAGCACAAGAGTCGAAATGAAAGAAAGGAGAGGGAGAGTTGACGCCACTTCTAAGAACGATCCGATCTGTGAGGTTACGAAACGATGTCTCCCAGACCCCCCCCCCACCCCATTTCCCCTCATTTCTCTATAACAATATCTTTTATTTTTATTTACTCGACTATTTATGTAAATATTGACGCACCCTTGTGGTGTATGATGAATAAATGATAAACAATGCCGAGAAGATAAAAAAAAACTGTATCATTAGACGCTAACGAACGGCGTCGTTTCACTTATCACATTCATTTTTTGTGCAGGCCGTCATACTCAATAAACTTCTCGTTTTTTTGCGACGTACTCTCATTTATAACTTTAATTATTATGTTTTATTTCAGGAGATGAGTGGGCATCTGGTAAAACGTGCTCGATTGGAAGGTGAATACCATATGAACGAGGTCCGTTATATTTATTTATTATTTATTTATCGTACACCACAAGGGTGCGACAACATGTACATAAATGTGAGAGTAAAAGAGAAAATTATTAAGAATTTCAAAGGGGCGGGAAGGGAGTGATATTGTCAACCACACGGGAATGAGAAGTGAGGGGAGGAACCTCGGGAGCGGTGGAGGGGCCGCTTATCCAATGTATGTCTTATTGGATCTCCGTGTGGTGAGAATATTGGGAAGATTCGTGAGGGGAAGGGGACCTATAGGTTGGGAACAAGAACGCCTAGCAAAGATGGGAGGTCGTGAGATAACAACAAATGCTTTTTGACAGTGGGAATGAATGCTGTTTTGCATCATTACTATAATGCTAATTATTTGTGTGTCTAAAACCTAATATTATCTAAAATTTTGGAATTGTTGCAGACCGCCTTTCTTCTTCTCCTGCGCTCCGAAATTCTCACTTCCATATGTTATTGCCTTCCTATTCGGGATCGACTCAATTTCGGATGGTCGTGTAGTCGATTATTCAAAATTGAAAACGAAGCTGGGAGAAAGAGAATTGAGTACGTCACTTTCACACTTGTGAGTACGAAAGAACAGAGAATTCCCAAAATTATTGATCAACAATCAATATGAGAAACTTTCTGACTTTCGGCCGAATTGGCATTCAGAAAAAAAGTGTTGACAGTTTAGTTAGGTTGAGTAACTCGACATTCGCGAGTGTTTAAAATCTCTCGCGAGTGAGATCCACTAATGCGTGAAATTGTGCATTTTCACTCACGAGTGAGCGGTAGGGTTCGCTAGTCCTCTTATATTCAATAAACTTCTCTACAAAGGATTATTTCGATCATGTAAAATACGGTCGAGGTATTCGTGATTTTTGATTTCACTGTTCCATCGCTAATGAAACACAAAGTGACAAATGATGGATTTTTTTTCACAAGATCATTCTTGACCGGTGAAAAATGATGACTCAATGAGCGGGCACTCGCGAATTCTTTGGCATACCACGCACATATATGACGGGTGCAACTAAAATTTGCACCATAACTGCGAATAACGATCCGATTTTTTAAATAATGGCTGAAATCGAGATCAACAGATTGTTAAATTCCATGTGCAGTCAAACGCCAAAATTGCAACTTATATATTAGGCAGCTCTGGGAATTTCCATTAACCTGTTCATTTATTGTGGTTTATCTTCAGATATAATTAAATTGCCATTCTGACACACTTTTGTTATGGCTTATCCAATACACCATTCTGACAAAATGTCAGAATGGCGAATTGGGGAAAATTATTATGTAAAGAGACAGAACCATTCTGACAAAATGTCAGAATGGCGAATTGGGGAAAATCATTATGTAAAGAGACAGAACCATTCTGACAAGTTGTCAAAATGGCGAACTGGGGAAAATCATTATGTTAAGAGACCGAGCCATTCTGACAAGTTGTCAGAATGGTGAGTGTTCCAAACATTTCCGTAACAAATGGCGTAAATTTTTATGTTTTCATGTGATGTTCTCGCAAATTATCTTTTATTCATTTAAAGTTGTTCAGAACGATCATACTGATCATCTTCTGTTTCTTCATACTCCACTTTTCGTCTTTTCGTCGCTTTAGGGTGCTTCAATCTCTTGTGTTTAGGCCGAGAATGAGTCTGAAATGAAAATTTCAATCATTGCATTATGTATTCGCTTGAACTCACTTTGTAGCCCTCTCCTTTCAGAAAGGCATGCATGTTTTCCTCTTCTTCTAAATCGTCAATTGGGTTTTCGATGGTGAATTTTGACTTTATTTTTGATATAATTTCGTCAAATGACTCTGAATTTTTTGGTAAACGTCCTGGACATAATATTTTTTGTTATTTTCTTACCTGGAATTGTTGTTGTTTGATTAACGAGAAGATTGTTCATAGCTGAATCTCTGCTCTTGTTCCAATATCCACCGCATGTGTTTTTCAATTTTGCTGCGCCTGTTTGCATTGCAATTATATCCATCTTTTCAACTTTGACTTGAATATCGATTTCTCCAGACTGTAAACTTGGTGGTTAAAATTTACAGATTTAAAATAATATGTGTTGATTCGCATGAAAAACCTTAAAAATCGGTAATCCTTTGTCCTTTCCTGTCATCATGAGTCCTTTCAACACATTGTGGTGGGTAAACGGCACCATCCTATCAAGAAGGTAATCGGCATCGAATTTCACATATATTATTTACAATTATATCTCCCAAATTTTAACGCACCACCTCCGTCGTCCCTATAGATACGAAAGTGATGGTATAAATGACGATCCTTGTAGTGATTTGCCATATCGCTGATACTTTCCTTTATATTGTACGTGTAATTTATGAACTCGGTACTTGTGTAACCAATACTTTCCAATACGGTAGCCATCTCTGAATATTTCTTCTTCTTAAGAGTTTGTGAAAATTGATTACGAGTTGGAGTGAAAACGTCGACAACATCGAGTTTACGTTTCAGACTTCCAAAATGCGCATCAACGCTGGAATGAGTGTGACCGCACGTATTGTAGAATATTATTATCTGAATATATTATCTTTTAATGTTCCATTAACAATTTACAAACTTGTTGAAAGGGGAGAAGCTTCATCAAAAGACCCATTGAACCGAAGAAGAATGTACTTTTTTGGATAAGGACGTTATCCATGTTAATGAATAAGGTGTGTGATAGTTTTTTAACCTTAATCATTTCTTTTATGAATTTACTTTGCGTAATTTAATTGTTTACCTTAAGCAGAGTTCGGAGAATTGACGTGACTATGAAATCGGTCGTTGAGGTGTTCAGACCGTCGAATAATGATAGAAAGTCGTAATTAAGGTAAGATAATCCATCATCTGAACATTTATTAAATTGATTTTTTTCTAATAATTATACAGTTTTGCTCTCACCTGCAGGTATTTGAACTGTAAGGAGATCAATATTCTGTCGCGATTCGTTAGTTATTGATTTCGGTCTGATTCTCATTGATGGAATTTTTGTTCGTGCTTTCCCACATGCATCGATCTTCATAACAGTTATGTTTTCATTTTCATCTTCATAACAGTTATGTTTTCATTTTCACGGAGTCCTTCCATGTGTGTTACGTAACATCTTTCTCGTCTAAGCGGCAGTTTTAATGAATACAGGATTTTTAAAGAGTCCAATCTCACGCTACGGCTTCGCAATGGAGTGCTCTCCATTTCAATGGTTGCTGTTTCCTGGTAAGATCAGAAGACGTAAACTCAGTTCTCAATGCGACGCAGATATTACAGTTCAGGAAGGAATCTCGCTGAAAAGCGAACTTATTTTATAAATTATTTTATAACTTACTGATCTAACACGCATTTGTAAGCGAATAATACTCTCGATTCTACAATATACAATCCGACTAGTAAGGTTATTCAAATGCGAGAAGGAGAGTCAGGAGAAAATTTTTCAAATGCTTGATGGCAAGGTTAAGAATATACCTTTTCATTAAATTTGAGTATAATATTTTTCTAAGGATGTTTCTCTTCACGAATTCGATGTGTTCTATCTCGCAGCCGACAACAACAGAGTCGAAGCGAGAGACGCGCTCGACTCTTTCATGCGAAATGGGGATGGGACGGAGTTCCGGAATGTATGCTTTTTGTGATTAGAAATTAGAAAAAAAATGTATTTCTTTAATATTAGGATTGTCGATGTATCGCGAAAAGTGTTGGAGCACTACTACGAGAATACAAATATTCTCCAGAGATATCGAGAGAAGTCGAAGCAAGAGTGAAGCATGTTGAGAAAAGTGTGGCATACCTAAAGAGTGTAGCCTCTTTTCTTCGAATTAGCCCAATCAAATTTTTCAGGACAACAATGCGGATCGGTAGATGGAAAAAGGTGAGAACGGTGGACGAAATTGTATCCGGTATAGAGGAGTGCCTCGTAAAAGAGAAAGATCAAGCAAAGGAAAAAAATGGTCTGGCGGTGGATGTGGGAAATATCGATTCGGAAAACTATGACCTCTATCTCCTGAAATACGAGGTACATAGAGAAATAAATCAGGTTTTGTGAGGTGCATTTAGAATCATATTCACCAAGGATCATCGAGGAAGCAAAAGAATATCACCAAAACAACGGTATGAAACTTTAAATATGCGAACAAAACTCATTTTTTTTCATTTCTCAGACTTTCGGATCAATCGATGAAGTCAGAAACGGTATCTGCGCCTATCTCGACACTCCCGAAGGAGAAATTCATGGATATAGTGGAGAAGAAATCTTATTCGCGGTTGAAGACATCAAACGTAACTTCATAACTGAGAGTCAGCGTACTGATACCATCGGCAACTAGGAGTTACTAGGAGAGTTGTGGGGAGAGAGTGATTGAAATAAAGTCATTGTCTACTTCAAGAAAATACAATATTTATATTAATAATCATGCTCTGTACTGAGCCATGAAGCCTTTCGAGAAATCACTTTTTGGAAACACGTGTTTAGACATCATTTTAGGTGATTTCTGTTATTGGAATTCCATTTCTTATTGGAATTCCAATAACAGACCATTTCCAATAGTCAACCGCTCCATTAATGAGTTCCATTGGAAATGAGGGGAGAATGAAACCATTTCCAATAGCCTAATTTTTCCAACAATGGAACCCTATTAATGGCGTACCACGGCTTTTCCTCCGAATTCGGGGGAGTAGCTTCAACACATTAGAGGATAAATGAGTATTTGCATCAATCATTCTCAACCTGCGGTCGATCATACCTTTTCCACAGCGACCTTGCAAAATCGGCGTATAAGGTAAGGGGAAGGGGACCAGGGGTACACAGAGAATGAATACACTGAGTTAGGGCATCGAGTGTATGATACACTCAATATTGAGTGTATTCGCGCGTCGAGAGAGCGTGCGAAAACGAGAGATTTGTAAGTGTATCATACACTTGATGCCCTAACTCAGTGTATCATACACTCAATAGTGATTTTCATTCTGGCTGTAGGGGAGACCCAGGCGTATATATGACGGGTGCAACTAAAATTTGCACCATAGTTGACTAAAAAGTAGGGTACCGTTCCACGTTTTCGGAAGCTTGGTTCGCACAGCAAAAAGCCATATACTATGAAGTTCAATTTCATTCTTTTCAATTTTAATATATGTTTTATATATGTTATGTGTTCCACGTCTTATTGCTCTTCATTGATTCTCTCGGCCCGGAAAAACCATAACGACAGGTGTCAGAATGGCAAATCTGAACAACCATTCTGACAAGTTGTCGAAATGGTTTATTCGCTAATTCATGTGTACGTGCATAGATTGGATCTCAAGATATTTCAACCGCTACATGATTTATTATTTAGGGAACGAAATGTCAGACAAATTAAGGTTATTAGAATTCATGACTTCTTCTTCTTGACAGCCATCCTCCAGTCGATTTCATTTAGAAGATTCGTGATTATCTCTCTGTCATCGTCATCTTTCACAGTGATGGAACCGATCAGTCGATAATGGGCACGGATGAACTCTGAAGAGACAATATATTTCGTGAATATTTCAGGGAGACAAGCCACCTCTTACTCCGCTTGAACAATCTTCAACGAAAATGTGTGCTGCAGAGAAGACTTTTAGCAAGGACTGTAATGTATTATGTGTTGAATAAGGTTGTTCGATAACTCGTACATCACAGTCCATCATCGTACGAAATCCTCTTTGATCGAGGGCCGTAATGGCTTGCTTTTTGTCAAGAGTCAAGTTATTCTTGCGAATGAGGAGTTTGCTCTTCACAATATTTCGAGTGAAGCAACCTATAATTCTCAGAAAAAAATTAGAGTTGTTTTAGTTCAAGCGATTATACCTACCTTTCTGTTTGATGTCTTCAACCGCGAATAAGATTTCTTCTCCACTATATCCATGAATTTCTCCTTCGGGAGTGTCGAGATAGGCGCAGATACCGTTTCTGACTTCATCGATTGATCCGAAAGTCTGAGAAATGAAAAAAAAAGAGTTTTGTTCGCATATTTAAAGTTTCATACCGTTGTTTTGGTGATATTCTTTTGCTTCCTCGATGATCCTTGGTGAATATGATTCTAAATGCAAGCTTTACAGTATCTATCAGAGGATGGAATGGAGGATTTTTTTGACGATGATCAAGAGGATTTTGAGGATGAATGCAATGTTGTGTTTGACGACATCGATGAGGGATACTTCGACGATGAAGAGTTTGATAACGATGCCGACCTTCTCGTGAAAAGTGTTATGGATAATTTCGAAGAAATCTTTGATAAGAACCTGGGAATCGAACCGACGGCTGAAGAACTGACTATTCCGAGTCCGACAATTACGATTGTCGAACCCGACAATGTTAACTTGGAAGATTTCGTAATAATTTGAATGTCATTGTTGAATTGTTGTAATAAAACATTATTTGATGCATGAAGTATATGTGCCGCCTCTCTTTCTCTCCTCTGCTTTTCTTTCTCTTCTTGTCTCTTTGGTCTCATTGGCACTCCGCTTTCACGATTAACGAGTAGGGAAAGGTGAGTTGATCGCACTTTGTTGGGGGGAATGCGTGCTAAAAAATGTGGAGAGGAGTCGATCGTACTTTGTAGGGTGAGTGAGTGCAAAGGAGGAGAGAGTGAAAGCAGAAAGTGTTAATGTTCGTGTGAACAGACGCAAGTCGTAGAAAACTGGAATGATTATGGACGTTGAACAAATTCGGCAATTCAAAATGTTGTATTGTGGTTATAGAACACTATTCAATAAATCAAGCACAATGTGAAACTATTCATAATACATCAGAAAATGTTTCAAAGTTGTTCGGGAACAAATAAAACATCATTTGGTGTCTGGAAAAAACCGGCAAAAATTTCATGTAGGCAGGCGGATTCGAACCTGCGCTGTGAACGTGTCCGATCGGGTGGTAGTATTTGCTCATTATCACTATGGCTGGCACCGAAATGAAATTTCGGATAATTTTTATTGGATTCGTCATCCTTTTTTACATATTGTCCCAGTTTTTCAGGACCCGCAAATCATGGGAACATAGGAAAATTAATTATTGAATCCGTTCGATTTTCAAAAATATCGATTTATTGGCCTTTTCTCGAACACATATTATTCAAACTTCATTAAAACATAGATTCATACATAACTTTTGAATGGTATGTAACATGGGAGTAAAATCTCATGATGAAAATTTCGATTTTGGTAGGTCAAAAATCGATAATTGGGGTCAATTTTTTGGCTGAAGTGTATCCCACCCCTAGGGACTCTAACCACCAAGTATGAACTTCCTACGACCATTTTGAGTCCCTGTGCCATTCCCCACTGCGCTGTTATGGAGAACGCGTTTTAATTTTAGGATTCGTTCTTGGTGTAACGGCTGTTGCCAGAGCTATAAAACATCTTCCTCACGTTACATTAGTCTAAAAACCTTACGCCTGAGACGTTTGGTTTCCCAACTTCCAAATGATGACATGAGAGTTTTTTTCAGAAGGACAAAGAGATAGCGGAAATTGAAAATAGTCATTGCGAGAGTCCATCCGATTTTTGATCAATTCACAACACTCTGCAGCATTGGCCCTTTTACATATATTTTAAATGACTAAAAATATTAACTGAAATTCCTCAGACACGCAAGGATGGTCACTGAAAGAAAGTCGTGCCTCTCGGATGGATCCCAATGTGCAGGCTGTTGCTATGAAATTCTTCCTAGACCATCGCGCGGAAGACAAAGGGGCCAATGCTACAGAGTGCTGTGAATTGATCAAAAATCGGATGGACTCTCGCAATGACTATTGTCAATTTCCGCTATCTCTTTGTCCTTCTGAAAAAAACTCTCATGTCATCATTTGGAAGTTGGGAAACCAAACGTCTCAGGCGTAAGGTTTTTAGACTAATGTCACGTGAGGAAGATGTTTTATAGCTCTGGCAACAGCCGTTACACCAAGAACGAATCCTAAAATTAATGCGGAAATATCGGAAACTCGAAGGAATTGCACTAAGAGGAAGATCTCGGAAGTAATTAGTGAAGGAGAGAATGGCGGAGAACAGGGACATGGAGAAAAGGATGATGAAGAAGACGAGACGCTGTTGGATAGAGTTAACGAGTCCAATCTAATGTTTTATGTAGTGAAAGAGAGTTCTGATGAGATTTTCCTGCCACAATAAAGCATTCTTAATTGTCATTTCTAACCGCACGGGCGGGGTTGGATGGGTGGAATGAGACGAAATGAGTGATTCCTCTCTATTAGAAATTATCAGTTTTTCATGAATAAACCTACCGGTGACCCCCGAAACCTGCCCAAATAATAGACGAATCGCATAGAGGTCACCTGTATCCATAACATATCAAAAATCCAGCTATGTTTTTTGCTTAGTTTTCGAGAAAAATGAGATCAAAGTTTCATGAAATATGCAAATTTTGGAAAACGCAAAATTGAACGACACCACGTTGTCAGTCGCATCTTGGTGATCATTTTTCATTATCTGTGTGAGTGATTATCTTTAGTTTGACATAAATGGCGTTAAAAATACTGAAAAACAGCTAAACTTTGATAGGCTGTAATTATGCAAATGAGCTCAATCAGAACATGATACTATTAGAAATCGATAGAGCATCCATAGGGCTAACGGAAACTGTAAAAAACACAAAGTGCATTTTTACCCTGTACCGAAAAATTTGGGAATCGTGCGATCCTTACGCGAACGCACTGATATCTCTGGAGCATCCATTTTCCGTCAACCAGGAATAAATGGCTTATGGTCCGTAATATTCCAGAAGATTGTAATCCATCCCACCTGGCAGTAACAATAAACGCTCCCAACGATATTCTGAGGTTGCCTGTAAAAGCTCATTCTCGTCTATGATTGTGCTTTTACATTTCTTACATATGTTTTGCCTATTGTACATTGTAATGTATTTAATTTATTCGATGACTTTTCGAGCTAAGGGAAGACGAATAAAACAAATTGGAAAAGTCAGTGTCGCAAATAAATACAGAACAATATATCACGCGTGTCACATACGGATCGAGACAAATTGAGGGTGTAGACGTACACATTTTGATTCCCACATTTCTATACATTTTTGGAGAGCTCTCATAGTGCTCGAAAAGATAGCGTTTTGATTTTTTGCATATTATCAATTTTGACGTCGACAGACGTCGTTTACTGTCTGAAAGGGGGGAATGACACCATCTTTGAGCCCCCATATCTTGATTCAGAGCGAAATTCAGAAGAAGTTTACTCAGACATGAAATGTAGACAATTTTCAAGAGATTGTAATGAACACTACTAGAATTCCTGAAATTAATTAAGGGGCGAGTTAATTGGCGGAAAGCTGGCGTAATCACCACATTTTGAAGAAGAGGAGAAGACACCTAAGAGATTCAAGCCAAGTTAAAGGGTGCAAACACTCTCCCCAATTCCTTGTTGAATTAAATCAGTTGGCGACTAGCCACATTTACTTACCGTAACGTTTTGTGCACTAGTTCTCGCGTGATTACAGTATACTGAAGTAGTAGCTGCGGCTTTCTGTCTAATAATTGTTTGTTTTTCCTAAAATTGTTCTGCCGGGTGTGCTTCTCTCACTCGACGTAGTACGTGGTTGTTAGTAAATTGAATTTTATTTATTAATCGATTGCCTCCGAGAATCACATCACAATACACAAACACATACTCACTCCTCATCACTCTTCTTGGTCACCTATACATGGGGGCTGAGCAGTGCTGAAAGGGACAGAGAATCTGATTGGTCGTGCCAATTGGATTGATAAGGCCAGGGTAGCCCGAACGTGGATCTCTTGAGTCGTGCTCAAGAGGGAGTTCAAAGCCAATTGCTTGCAACTGAGAAGCAAGTAGACGTTCTGTGGACAGAAAACGTTCACAAAGCAGTCGAAAGGTTCCGGTTGAAAGTGCAATTCCTGAGGGAAAGTAGTCAAGTATAGTGCGAGGAGTTCGCGTAAACTACCTGGGGACGAAAAACCGAGGGAATTGCAAGGGACTGAGAAGTAGAGAAGGGACGAGTGTAGTGTGAGTGTGACTGTGAAGTGTGATTGCGAGGAAGCGAAGTGACGTAAGAGGAGGCATTGGCGAATATTGCGTGATTATTGAGATTATTTCGCGTGTGCTCCCGTATTGGTGATTATTCGCGTGTCATTCCGTATTCGTGTATTATTGTTATTGTGCAGAGTAACGAAGGAGTATTTGTAGTATGTCGGATATCTCGGCGGAGCTAGAAGCTGAGCTGCTGGGCGAAGAAGCAGAAGGAAAAGAGAAGGTTGAAAAGAAGATGGAGGAGGAACCAGCGGTGGATGTGGAGATGGTGGAAGAGGAAGAAAAGGAAGGAGAAGGAGGGAGTGCGAAGTCGAGTGCGAGCGATGCTACGATGCCGGCGGTGAGTGATAGGCTGACGAGGGCTAAAGCAGAGGCATTGAATGAGAGAGAGAGAGTGAGTGAAGGGATGGATGAAGTTTTCAAGCAGTTCAAAAACTGTGAGGAGGCAATAGTCAAGTTGTCGGCACTCAAAACTAAGGAGAATATTAAGGAAGTGAGGGAGCTATTTAGAAAGACGAGAGAGAGAGCTAAGGGGGAGTGCGATGAGGTGCAAAAAGCAATGGATAGAGGGGATAAGAGGAGAGAGGAAGTGAACAGTTTTTGGGAGGAGGAACAAAAACTGATTCAAGGTACGAAATGCAAGTCGGTAGATGAGATCCTCACGAAAATGAACAAGTTGGAAGAGAGTGTTAGAGTGCACAAAGAGGTGATCGCATCAGTGTGTAGAGATGAGGGGGTGAAAAGCTTGCCAGAGTTGTTAATGAAGATGGAAGCGGAAAGAACGGCGAGGAGAGAGGAACAAGAGAGATATAGGCAAGGGGGTGATATGAGGTCGGAACAGTGGGAGGAGTTGAGAGAGACAATGGAGTTAGATGAAGAGGAGACGCCGGTGGGAAAATGGAATGAGCTAAGTGAGAATATGCAGGCACTCTCATCCCAACTAGAAGCACTCAATGTGTCGGACAGGCAGAAGTCAGACAGACTGGAAGCGTATGAGCAGGACATGGCACGGGCGAGAATGAAGATACTCAACCTGGAAAGGGAGGAACTGACGACGAAAGCTGAGAATCTCGAGGTGGAAGGAATTGTGGAACGGGAGAACCTGGAAGGTAAGCGAAAGAGAGAAAAAGAGGAAAACGAGATAGATGATGATTTGAAGAGTATCAGAGAACAAAGAGATCAATTGCAGTGGCTCAAAGAGACGCGAAGAAGTGGAAGAGATTCAAGGCAAATCTCCCCAAGGGCGAAGAGTATGATGCGGGAGGAGAAACCACATTCCTTCATGGGACGGAAATCAAGTGAGTCAGCATCGACAGTTAGCGAGGACAAGGGAAGTGTCACCAGTGGTGAAATAGGACAGAAAAGGGAGGAGAAAGAGGTAGAGCAGAAGGAGTGGGGAAAAACAGCCGGGCTGTTAGGTAACCAACTCCCACCCCTTAGTAAGTATGCGGGAAGGAAGGAGGATTGGGAGGAGTTCGAAGAAGGGTTCCTATTGAGATTTGGAGGAATGGGAAAGGAAGCAGCGTTGACGATGCTCAAAGAGAACTTAGTGGGGAGAGCGAGAGATACACTAAGAGGAATACCGAAAGAGGAGAAAGGGAAGGGAATTAAGGAAATTCTGAAGTGGTTGAGGGGTAAACTGTCCAATGAGACTCCTTTTGAAGAGATTGAATGGGAGAAGAAGTTGAGAGGGCAGACATTGAGAGGGCGTACGGTAGCCACTGTGTGTGAGGAAATTGAGAAATGGACGAGGAAACTCCATAAGGGAGAGGAAAAGAAAGAGGCTGCAAGAAAGAGGCAGATGCTGTTGATACACGAAGGGAAGCCGATGGAGTACTCAAAACTCCTGGAGCTGTTTGCCAAAGGAGACTCTTATGAGGACATGAAATCTGCACTGATTCAATTGGAGTATATGAAGCGAAATGAACGGGAAATGAGAGGGGTGCAGAGTGATGGAAGGAGGGAGAGTATAGTGTGTCACAAGTGTGGAGGAAAAGGACACAGGGAGTATCAATGTACATCAAGAACGAATGGAAGAGGAGGATTCAATGGGATCGGAGCGGGAGTGAATGGGCGCCCAGATGGATATGGTACGGGACAAGGCCGACCCATGTATACAAACGGAAGAGGAGGATACCAGAATGGGACAGCAGGAGCGAGACCGTTCGTGGCTCCACAGCAAAACGGTACGATACTACCAAGAACAATGATGATGCCGCAGGTGCAAGCAGCACAAGTGGGAGCAGGGAGAGGAGGTTACGGTAACGGAAGAGGAGGAGTAAGGCCTACCGGAGGGTACAATGGCACTAGCACTGGAGGGAATAGAGTGAGTGCAATCAGGTTAGATGTGAAACAGAAGAGTGTGGAACAAGTCATCAATGAGAGGAGAAAGAGAGAGATGGAATTGGAAGAGGAGGAGTACATATTCATGAAAAAGATGGAAAAGGTGAAAGGAAGGATCGAAGGAATGCCGGTAGAAGCACTGCTAGACACAGGGGCAGATGTCTCGGTCATCTCAAGGAATCTCGTAATAGAAATGGAAGGAACGAGAATGGAGATAGGAGGAACTAGGGTAGTGAGAGATGCACAGAGAAATCCAATGAGTTTCCTGGGAAAGACTGTACTGGACGTACATCTAGAGGTGGGAAGAAGAGCAAGAGTCGGTTTTTACGTAGCAGACGATAATTGCAGTACGGTAATCATCGGTGGACGTGGTTTGGAGGCAATTGGAATCGAGTTGAGAGCGGTGGGGTTTAATGAGGAGGGAGATAGTAATATGCACAGTGAACATGCTGTACAGAGTGCTACGGTGCTTAGGAATGTGAAAATCGAGCCGGGAGAGTTGGGAGCAGTGTGGGTGACGGGAAGTGAAGATGCGTCAGTAGTGCTGGATACTGTAGTAGATCAAGTGATAGAAGGAGTGGCAGTGAGGGAGAAGTTCGTCATCGTTCCTGTTTATAATGATACGAAGGAGGAGATAAAATTCGAAAAGCATCAGAACATTGGTTCATGGAAGTTGGTTGATGGAAGTGTAAACGGAGTCTCGTCGGGAGGAGGAGAGGAGTCGCCAAGGTGTCGACGAGTGGAGGCACAAGGAGAAGATGAGTGGGAGGCGATTATGGAGAAGTTGATAAAGAATAGAGGTGAAGCGATCGGGAGAGAGCTAGAGATAGTATTGAAGGAATGTTCTGAAGTCTTCGCAAAGGGAGAAGAGGACATTGGGAGATTGACAGAGTGGGAGTGCGGAGTAGATATAGTTGAAGGAAAGCCAATCAGGCAGAAGCCTAGACCAATTCCATTCGCGATACGAGAGAAGTTGAGGGCGTTGGTAGACAGAATGATGAGACAGGGAGTAGTCCGTAAGTCACAGAGTCCGTGGTGCTCTCCCATCGTAGTAGTAAAGAAGAAGGATGGAAGTATCCGACTATGTATTGATTACCGCAAGGTAAATCAAATGATACGATTGGATGCTCAACCATTGCCTCACTTGGAGAGTACAATCCAGAGTCTGAGTGGGAAGAGATACTTCTCTACCATCGACTTACAGAGCGGATTCTGGCAAGTGGGATTAGAAGAGAAGTCGAAGGAGATCACAGCTTTCAGTCTGCTCGTGGAGCATTTCGAGTTTCAAGTGTTGCCATTTGGTCTCAATGTGTCTCCGTGTCAATTTCAACGAGCTATGATAGAAATGTTGAAAGAAGAGATGGAAAAGGAAGGGACGGGGCAGAGAGTATTCTGTTATCAGGCTGTTGCAAAAGTCCTGTCGTTTTTTGAGCGTCCACTTTCGCGGGTTATCTCGGCACTGTTTCTTTTTGTAATGTGCCTTCCAGTTAACAGTAGAAGGGGGTCCCTTCTAATTCTCTGAGGGAGAAATACGAATTGTTTTGTTAACGTCCCTCACCACTTTTGGGAGGTAGTTTTGTTCGTCTTCCTGTCTGGATCAAAGTCACTCGGATTTGAACGCCATGTGGATATGAGTCATCAGTCGTAAGCAACCTCTTTGCACACTGTGAAAAGTTGGACTCAAGATAGCGAGAACATGGACTTTTCTCAGGCCGAAGAGGACCGATCCGGAAAATCCTCCATCTGTATTTTAACACTCTGTGCACAAAGCAAGAAACAGACCCCTATAAAATCATCTGCAAACTGGGCGATACACTGGGAGCCGACTTAACCACCATACATTGGGGAGTTCTCGAAATTTGAAAGAAGAAAAATGTGGGACGGTTGATTTATTACGAATTCTCGGATCTAGTCATTTTTCTGAGGGTGGAAATGTCTTTGATTTTCTTAATTTTCCACAGGGCCTTCAACTGTCTGGACTAGATGGTGACTGGGGGTTATGCATGGGTAAAGTGTGAAAACGTTGTACCCAAACACCAGTGGGTTGATGCAGATTAAAGGGCAGACGATGTTCCTAAACACAGTTTTCGGTAGTCAAAAAATGATGTTGTGAAAATCGTGGAGCACCTGGGGCGCTCAGTACTGGGAGCTCCTACTCGAAGGCACCACTATCATGGCACAGGTGTGCACCATTGACATATAATAAGTCAAGATCAAAGTCGATAAGAGACGCGAATTGTGGGCAAATGTTTACTTCCAACACTGTATCGCTGGATCCTTTACTGCAAGGGCGACCAATTCTGAACTGGCGGCGTATGGAAGCGCCATCCTAATCCATCCTTCTTAGTCGTCAGACATTACCCTCTAAGAAAATAACTTGTTCCCCACCATCACCAACTTCCTCAGAGAACAACACTTCAACATCCGAGTTGATATCGTAAACGAGTTGACCGGCTTCTTCAAATTATAGACCCCGGCGTTCTATGAGGGTGGTATCCACAAGTTGCGCGAATTATAAAGGACTACTAGTGGTGTCAACGTAGACTATTCCCAAGTTCATTGGCGCATCTTTGAAGATGGTAGGGATAAAGATGTTCGTACCCCGAAACGCGACAAGACTTTTGCAACAGCCTAGTATATCGATGATGTACTGATTGCAACAGAAACTGTACAAGAACACTTACATGTACTACAGTGGGTGTTAAGGAGAATGAAAGAGAGAGGAGTGAAAGTGAATCCGGGGAAGTGCAAATTCCTAATGGAGGAAGTAGAATACTTGGGGCATTCGGTGTCAGGGAAGGGAGTGAGTATGGAGGGAAAGAAGGTTATCGCGGTGAGAGAATACCCGCGTCCGAAAAATGCATCGGAAGTAAGGTCATTTGTGGGTCTAGCCAGTTACTATCGTAGATTCGTGCGCGGATTCGCGAAATTGGCTGAGCCAATGCACAGATTGGCTGGGAACGGAGTAGAATGGAGATGGGGTAGCGAGGAAGAAAAGGCATTCGTATCTATGAAAAAGGCGATTACGGAGGCTCCGGTGCTCGTACAGCCAGATTGTGAGGCCGCAGTAAAGGGAGATCGGCCATTCATCATTACGACGGACGCAAGTGGTCACGGTATAGGAGGTGTGCTCGCACAAGCAGATGAGACAGGAGTGGAAAAGCCGGTAGCATTCTACTCGAGATCTTTGAGGGGTCCCGAGAGGAATTACTCGATTATTGATCTCGAGGCGCTCGCTATATTCGAGGCGACAAGGAAATGGAAGTTCCTGATCTTTGGTAGTAGAGTGATTGTAAGGACAGATCATGCACCTTTAACATCCATGTTTAAAAGGCAGAATGTGTGCTCGAGGATATTGAGGTGGGCGGCAGAGATGATGCCGTATAATCTTGACATCGTGCACGTCAAGGGTAGAGAGAATGTGGTAGCAGATTCATTGTCACGAAATCCAGTGGAAGAAGAGGGAGATCCTGTGACGGTCGGAGATGATCTGGTGATCAATGTGATGACTAGAAGCAAGCAGAAGGGAGACAAGGAACTGAGGAACAAGGAGGAAGTAGCAGTAGAGAAGAGTGAAGGAAAGGAGAAGTGGAAGAAGATGCAAGAGGAGGAGGAATGGGTGGTCGAATTAGTCAGAAAGTGGAGGGAAGTTGAGAATGGAAAAGGTGAAAAGACAGAGATTGTCAAGATACCAGATTCCACCAAGAAGTACAGCATGGCAGATGTGATAGTGGAAGAAGGGATACTGTATCTGATAGGAAGGGATCACGAAAGAAGATTGTATGTACCAAGGAGAGAGAGATTAAGGCTAGTAAAGGAAATACATGAGAGTGTGTTGATAGGTCACGTGGGAGTGCAGAAATTGCTAGAGCTGGTAGAGAAAGAGTACGTGTGGGGATCGATGAATAAGGATGTAGCTAAAGTAGTGAGAGAGTGCGAGGTGTGCCTTGTGAGCAATCCAAGAAAGAGATTCATCCCCGAACTGAAGCCGAGAGAGGCAAATGCTCCTTTGGAAATAGTGGCGGTAGATTTAATCGATATGGGTCGAGGTAAGAAAGGAAATCGTTACATTCTAACAATTATCGATTTATTCACGAGATACGCTGAAGCTTGTCCGATCAGAGATAAGAAAGCGAGTACGGTAGCAGACGAGTTTATGACTCAATGGGTACTGAAAGGGGGGAGAGTGCCTAAGTCATTACTGAGTGATAATGGAAGAGAGTTTATGAATGAGGTGATGGAAGAAATCAATAAATTATGGAAGATAGAGAGGAAATGTACCTTACCGTATCACTCGAGGGCCAATGGTGCGGTAGAAAGAGTGAATAGGACAATCACGGACATACTGAGACGGATATTAGGAGGATCAGATGAATGGGAAGACGCTCTACCTTATGCGCTATATGCGTACAACACGGTGCCACATAGAGCGACGGGAGAGAGTCCAACTTTCCTAATCCACGGGAGAGACGATAGATTGCCGACCGGAGAGAGTTGGAGGGTAGACGAGAGATACGTAGTAGATAGCGATGACTATAAGTCAAGTATGATGTTGAGGATGAAGAGAACCCAAGAAATCGTTAATGAGAGATTACAGGGGGAAAGAGAGAAAATGAAGATAGAGTATGATAAGAAGAGAGAAGGGAACAACGTGAATGAACCACGGGTGGGTGATAGAGTATATGCCTTTAGAGAGAGAAATGGAGAGAAGACCCCGAAGTTAAGGATTTGTTGGGAGGGGCCATACAGGGTGATAGGTAGATCAGATACAACGGCAAAGATAGTGGGAATTGAAGACGAGAAAGAGAAAGTGGTGCAGTTAGACCGGCTAAGGAAAGTACCAATGAGTATTGAAAGTTCATTGAGATTGAATACAGTCAATGGTATGGATATGAAGGATAAGTATTGCAGGATCGTCATCGACGAGAAGAGTCCGCTGCATTGGATGCATGCGTGTCCGGAGTGCAATCGAGAAGGGAGGGAAGCAGGCAGTCTGTGGGAGGAATGCCCCCCCGCATACAGACATCTTCCCATCAAGCGTGTGATCGAGTTAGCCGTGCTAATCCGCGTCGTCAAGCTCGACAAAATGACTCCGAGCAGAGCTCACAAGATTCTCGAAGACACGAAGAGAGATGAGAAGACGAAGACACTGGGAGACGAGAAGATCGAAGTAGAAGAATGCAGAATGGCGGTGAAGAAGACGTGTGTCCATGCAAGAAGGACTGTCGAGGCAGGAGGAAAGTTTCGATTCGTGATGAAGGACGTCTCGGAGCACCTCAAGGAGGCCTATCGATCGTCACTTGGAGAAAGGGTGGAGGAGACAACTGGATACGGGACTGTAATCCTGCAGAAGGGATTGAAGAATGCTCCGCAGGGCAAGAGCGACTCCGTACACTGGGAGTGGTATGCGGAGGTGACGGTGGATTGGCGAGCACTCCTCGAACACTGCGAAACCGTGAGAAGAAGGTGAAGATTGTGATGATCTTGTGGCCGAGATCAGAGAGCAGAGGGAGAAGGAACGAACTCTGGGCGTACATCAAGCAGGTCACCGAATGCACCGCATGGGAGGTGGTCGTGATTCGGGAGCCAAGTGGGATGGACACGGAACACGATTACGAAGAGCAGTTGACTGAGATGGCAGCAGAGGTGACTGAGAGAGGAGACATACGAGTACTGCTGAATGAGTGTGCATTCGTCACCGACGGATACCCGATCTCTTCCCTACATCTGTCCCATCCGCATCTCACGCGAAGTGACTGGTAGAGAGCTGCGGGAGTTTGGAGGTACTCAGAAAGATGGATACCGCCGCCAAGAATGGTACAGCAGAGGAGAATCGAGGCAGACTGGAACACGCCCAACAAGAAGGAATCATCCAGGGAACTACACATGTCGATTGAGAAGATGAGGGAAGAGCTGAGGAAGAAGAAGGAGGAGAGGATGAAGGAGACTATGTGTCATGAATGCCACCTGAAGGGTCACTTCGCCCGTAACTGCCCGAATCAGAAATACGATCCAGAGGAGCCATCCTTTGACCGAGAAGATACCAGGATTCGTCGAGGACGCCGAAACTTGGAGGAGGGAGATGAAGAAGAGGAGAAGACACCTAAGAGATTCAAGCCAAGTTAAAGGGTGCAAACACTCTCCCCAATTCCTTGTTGAATTAAATCAGTTGGCGACTAGCCACATTTACTTACCGTAACGTTTTGTGCACTAGTTCTCGCGTGATTACAGTATACTGAAGTAGTAGCTGCGGCTTTCTGTCTAATAATTGTTTGTTTTTCCTAAAATTGTTCTGCCGGGTGTGCTTCTCTCACTCGACGTAGTACGTGGTTGTTAGTAAATTGAATTTTATTTATTAATCGATTGCCTCCGAGAATCACATCACAATACACAAAAACATACTCACTCCTCATCACTCTTCTTGGTCACCTATACAATTTCGAATCCAGATTTTTTATTGGCTTAGATTGTAGATATTGAAGAGACGCATCCACTCATATATACTTTATGGGGTCGAATCGTTTGTAAAATCGGTATTTTGGGCGAAAAACGAGTCCAATTTCTTGGACTTAGTAGTTTTCTGACTCGAAAAGCGAGAGATCAGCGTGATCTACGCCTCCCCTCGAGAGGAGAGAGGGTGTGAAACAAGGAGGTCAGGTGACCTTTTAGAGAGGAGAGTGGTAGATCACACTGATCTCTCTGTTCCTTTGGTGCGAAATCGCTCAAAATGAGGAAAGAATTAGGTTTTTGAATGAAACCATGATTTTGCAAACGATTCTACCCCACATTTAGTATACCATTCGATTCGTCTTCACAAGCTCCAGACTTTGAAAAAATAAAATTTTCTGGATTCGAAATGTGGTGCAAACGCCAGGTTTCCGCCAATTAACATCTTTCCTAATTAATTTTAAGATTTTTAATTGTGTTCATTCCAATCTCCAGAAAATTCTCTACAATTTATGTCTTAGTGAACTTCTTGTAAATTTCACTCTGAAGCGAGATATTCAGCCTCAACGATGGTGTCATTCCCCCCTTTCAGACAGTAAACGACGTCTGTCGACGTCAACATTGATGTTATGCAAAAAAACGAAACGCTATCTTGTCGAGCACCATGAGGGCTATCCAAAAATGATAAACAGTAATTTTCGACTTTTTTGATGTACGGCACTTGTCTCGATCCGTATGTGACACGCGTGATATCCATGTACTGTAACGTTGGAATTGAGGACTCTTACTTGCGGGAGAATGAACAATCGATATTTGGCGCGATTTTGAAATGACCATTTGGACGCAATACACCAGCGTCTTTTGGCCTTTCCTATCTGCATTTTTTAATAAACATATTTATTTATCTACTATTTGCATTTCTTCCAGCACCTTTTATAACGTGTATTGAGAATGAACTTTTACGTTTTTGCGAAAAGACTTGTAAAAAAATGTGCACTGTTATGATTCTTCTTGAACTTAATAAAAAATAAACTGTACTTCAGGATGAGTGAAGTAGACGCAAAGCGGGCTCGGATATCAGTGGATACAGAAAAGGAAGCGGTTAGAAGGATAATAATAATCAGATAGTATTATCAATACAAATATTTTTAAAGTGTATTATTTAACTCCGTGTTCCTATTCCAGTTCGTTCTCCTCCACCTGCCTTCCGAAATTCTCGCTTCCGTATGTTATTTCCTTCCTCTTCGAGCCCGATTCAATTTGGGGTGGTCATGTAGTCGATTATTCAAATTGGAAAACGAAGCAGGAAGAAAGCATCTCGATGATGTCACCTTCACTATGGTAAGCAAATCGACGCGAAAAAATCGATATGTCGAAAACAAAGTTTATATAAAGATGAAATTATAGATTCCTAATGGTCCTACAAAACTAATAGTTGCAAACGAATTTCAGTTTCGAAGTATTCACATTCGAAGCAAGCGGTTCCCGCAGGGATTGACCTCAAATGCACCCAACAAGGCGGTAAAATTGCCCTTCGAAGAATGGAGTGAGCGGACGAAAAATGTGTTCAGAAACGCGACCATCGGCATCGTCCATTTCAACGTGAATGACTATTCTTTGGGGATTTAATTGTTGGTGATAACTCACAATTGTGTAAACCAGATAACAAGAAACGCGAGAAGATAAATATAGTTTAAAAAGGAAAAGGAAAAATACTTTTCAATAAGTAACTGTCCGAGAATACTTTATCGTGTATGATCGCTCTTATGTGGTGTTAGTTTTCGGAAAAAGGGAGTGGAAAAAGGCTAAGATTTGAATTCCCGCAATTTCTTATCTCAGTTCTCCGTGGAGCAATCGACTCAAAATTTCGTTTACAGGTGTAAAAGGGTCGAAAAATGTTATATTCGAAGTTTTGAGTCGATTCCTCCACGGAGAACTGAGATATGAAATTGCGGGAATTCAAATCTTGGCCTTTTTCCGTTTCCTTTTTCCGAAAACTAACACCACATTATATACATACGGAATAGACAAAACATTCATTCCTTCTCTCGTAGAAGGAATGATTCATCTCCCGCCTCCTTTCATTCCTGCGAAATGCGCACAATACTTATATCGCACTTTTAATATTTTTAAAAATAGGCCATGAATAGCAGAAACCCTTTTTAAAAAGACAAAAAATCTTAAAGCGACAAGGCAGTAAGAATTTGTTATTTATAAATAAATTAAAATATTGTTCCCGGGATATTGCTTTAAAAATCCTCTATTTTTAAAAAGTTATGAAATTCCCACACTTTTTCAGAGATTGGAATCGCTCATTTCTTTAGCCGATTTCTCTTTTCTCGCTACAGCGTCATACGAAAGTATCACAGCGAAAAACTGGAATTACAAACTGCCCAAGCAGAGAAGGAAAGTTTGCTTCATAATGAATAGAGTATACCTAACATCAAATCTCCGGCGTATTTAAAAAAAACTAAATCCACTTCAGTTTTCTCAAGTCTCTTGTGGAAAGCGACAAATTCGAGAAGAAAAGTCTCAAATTGGGATGGATTGGGAGTAACCAAGAAGTGCAAGAAGACTTGCAACTATTCCGCGAACTTCCGGCGATGAAAGAACTTGATCTACATTGGACTGTCGCTGAATCGGTAACTAGTATTGACCGATTGAATAACAAAGAATTCGCAGATAACCTTCGCTATTCTCAAATTGAATAATTCGATCTAACATAACAACAGTAACGACCGCACAAAAATTCTACATTCTCCAGGAAAAAATCAACAGCGAGCAAATTCCAAATATTAGGGCACTGTGTCTATGCAAATGTAGGGAGACAATAAGAGGGTGCGAAAATAATAAGTTAAAGAAGGAGTGAAGGGAATATTTTCGTGAGTAAAGTGGCAGCACACGTCGATTGCTTTCCTCAACGATAAGAGATCCCCGAAGTTTCAAATCTCTAGTTCGAAAACCGACGGAGATATGCGCGCGCAAAGTTTGCATTATGATCAGGGATTCCGTACGTGTATCAGCCAACGGGCTGCAAAATCTCTAACTGAGCTGCATAATCCCTCGACTCTCGCTCGTTACCCATGCGTTTACGATTTGCATGCACTCTTCAACTCTTATCTTCCCCTGTCTCAACCCCGTCTCGTGTAATCAGCGCCCTCCCTATTTTACATGTGCCTGCGCATATCAATTGTCTCCTTGGTGGGAGGATAATCCTTGCCAGTCCTCCCTGGACACGTTCGAGTCTCTGAATTTACACGTTCTGTGTTTGCCGAGCTCTTACAGTACTGCTCATTGCAGTCACAGGGACTTCCAGCTGGGAACCTTTCCCTTCACTCCTTCTTTAATTGGCGATGATCTTAGTACGGTTTTGGCATTTTGCCCAGAACGTCGGGTAAAAGGTAAAGTAACGTATTAAAAAATAACAAGGGCGCTCTCATTTTCACGCGCTTTCCCTCGCTCTATTACCAGATATGGTTTAGAATCATGCCTTCATTTTTGCTCAACTCTTATTTTGAAATAAATATTTTGGAGTAAAACAAAATTCGATTACAGTTGAGTGCGTCACAAATGGATGCTGTCACACTACTCAATATCGCTTCAAAGGTCGATTTTCTCTCATTGAATGATTGTGCATGTGAAACTGATGCATTCACGCTTCACGACCTCTTCCAGGTTTGATTCTGACAGGGTGGCCTGTTTCTGTGTACACATACAGTGTGAAATTTTTCAAAACAATTTTTTTTTAAACGGTGTGAAATTCCCCCTTGCGAAATGAAACGTTTTCGAAAGATTTGTGCTCTCTTGTAGGAACAGAGCACCTATATTTAGTGGCTTCCGAAATAGGCCACCCTGGTTTCTGACTGCATAATTATCAAAGTTTACATAATTTCATACAAAAAATAATAATTGTGAAACTGTGAACTAACACATGCATCATTTATAGTTGCATTTCCCGTTTTTAAAGTGTTTAAAAAATTGTTATTTATTTACAATACAACTGCGAAATACAACTAAACAGAGCGCGAATTTGCTCCAATATAGATTTGCTCCAAGGAGAACATTTCCCCATTCTATTGTTTCTGAGAGAATAATTCTCCAACTTCCTGACTCCACGCTCTCTCTCTCTCTCTCTCTCGTTCGCTCACTAAAATCAGAGAGCGTGTGGAAGGAGGGTTGTAGAACCGTTATCTAAGAAAGGAAACTTTGAAGAACGTTCTACTGGCAAATTTGAGCTCCTTGTTCAATGTACGTTAAGACAGAACGACGGGAGAGTGATGCGTTTATAGTAGAGGTGATCAGTCGGAAAGCCGGAATCAGAGGGAGAACAAAGGAGAACAAAGGATTGAACCGAGACGAACCGGAACGGAACCCTTGTTCTCCATAATTTCAGAAAAATACATTTTTCTACTGATCATCCCTAGTTCATGCCTTCTTCACTCATTCATTGGGAATAATCATTCTTGCTCAGTATGGACATGATAAAAATTGTGAATAGACTCGAAGAGTCACAAACATATAACATTGGTATGCAACTATCGTGACATCAACACACACTTTCAGATTGTGGCCGATTCGAAGACATCTCGTAGCGTCAAAATGGCACTTTTGAGTTTTCGTTTGGGCGAACTTATCACTTTGCTCGACGGGGAGCTCATCCAGGACAGAGTGGATCTCTACACAGCACGCACGTCAGGAACAACAATACAACAGGACTACATCAGATATGGCCTGGACTGGGTGACATTCAACAAGATTGTTGACAATAATTGATGATGACATTAATGCCCTGCTATCATATTCAAAATTTCATTTTTTTTTGTTTTTCAACAGCTGTTATTTATTATTGCTTACTTTATTATTTATTATTGCTTACTTCATTATAATGCGAATATAAATGACATTTACTATTATTTATCATATTTCATTTTGATCTGCCCAACCCAACACTTTGCACTGTATATGTGAAAGAAATTTGCATACTTCATCTGACTTTGCATTTTTCTTTTGCAAGCAGAAAAGTAGCTAGAGCAAAACCAGTTATTAGCGAAACTCTAAATATTAATATTATTCTCGATAATATGACCTCTCTTCTGTCGTCCGAGCGCAGAATATCGCGTCACATAGAAGACATTCAAAATTGAGAGACACTCTCTCATTTTATCACACTATCTCGTCCTGACCCCTATCGGTCGGTTTGAAATCATTAGGCGTAGTAAAATGGACGCCACACCTCTACATACACGCGTCCCGTCTGTTTTTGTTCATTCCTTCCCTCAAATCCCTTGTACTAATATTTTCATTGCCAAGCTTAATTCGTCATGGACTTTTTTAATTCACCTAATTTCCAATGTTAATGCTGTAGAATGAATGATGTTCCATCAACACGCACACGTATTGGGACGAGAGATGACAATACTCGAGAGAAAGAGGTGAGTATTGTATTGTATACTCGTGTTAGACGCCACACCTCTACATACACGCGTCCCGTCTGTTTTTGTTCATTCCTTCCCTCATATCCCTTGTACTAATATTTGTTAGAAAAAATCCAAAAATGACAACAAATAGCGGACTTGCGATGTTGATTATGTTAGAACGCGCGGCGATCACAACGGAAGGACTGATTTTAGCATCACTTTAATTTTTGAAGCAAGTATTAAGAGGAAAAAGTAGTAATTTGTTGCAGATTGCCCTTCTCCTTCTGCCCGCGGATTCTGACGAATATATATCACTTTCTTCCCCTCCGAGAACGATTTCGTCTTGGCTCTAGTTGTAGTCGGCTATATCAACTGGAGAAGGGAGCGGGGAAGAGGCGCATTGATGAAGTCGCCATCCATAGCATACCGTCGCATGTAAGTGTTAACTACAAATTCACAAACACTCGTCCGTAATATTAAACAGTTCCGCTGATTAAAAGCAGAAACGAGGGGGAGAGAAAAATGTCTCAAAAAAAAGAAATCTCTATTTTCGTATAAACAAAAAGACGTTCAAATATGTATAATTCTGGGTAATCAATCGTTCTCAACTGTGTATTTCTGAATGTAAGAAGAAACTATTTTCAGTCAACCGAATGTCTGATGGCGGATATCACGGTCGGAAACAAATTTCGCACTATCAGACTCGAAAGCTGTCTCACACGCCATCTTACCTGGGCGAAAAATCTACTCAAACATGCGCATATCGAGACTCTCAAAGTGACAGTGAGATTCATCTGTTTATTGGGTCTTCCGCATGTATCCGTCGTTCAATGCTTCGCATTCCAGTAGCTTAAACAGAACCACATCATATCATAAAATCTTAAGTGAGTGCAAGTGAGAGAGCCCCTCTCGATTTTACACGGTCTCTCATCCCAAATCCATGTTTGAGGAGCTAACAGGCTTCTAAAAAAATTGTTACAGGCAAAACAACCACTGGGAAGTCTCACAATGGCTCTACTCACATCGGCTACTTATGATAAAGTCATTGCGTACATATAAGACGGGCGAAACTAATATTTCCAAGAGAAAATGGTAGTTTCGATAAAACTGATCTCAACGTGTAAGATATTTGACGCACTTCTCCCAAAATTTGTCAATCACTGATTTCAAGGTATTTTGTGAAATTTGATATCGCGCTTCATCTTTTTTTTCAGATACAGAGAAGAACGTTTAGATTTTGATCTAACACGATATGTCTATGTTTCTTTTTATTTTTATTTTTCGCTGTTATCATTTTATGTTAGTCCACTTTCCAGCTTGTTTGTATTACAAAATTTTATCTAGTTTGTTAGGGATGAAAACTAAGTTAGGGAGGTATCTTCTTTCGCTCGTTGATGTTGTTCTGTCGTGCTTCTCTCACTCAAGATTATTCATCGCTGTCGGTTGAGATGTCGCCACGAGGAGATCTGGAATAGATGCAATAGATTTTGTCGCAGAAAGGGCAGTTTGAAAACGCGACAAATCCATTCATTCTGTCCTCTCGTCCCCTCAGTATTCGGTTGTGTTTCATATTTTGTCGCAGAAAAGGCAGTTCGAAAACGCGACAAACCCTCTCATTCCCTCTCACCTCATCTCATCCTTTCACTCTATCGTCGCGGCGTCGAGCGGTCGTCTCTTCCTTTTCCGTTCTCACATAACGAATAGCGGACATTTACTCAATAAACGACGATCAACCAACGATTTATGGAATATTTAAGGTGAGGATCTATATCTTTTAATGTGAACGATCCGATCCCTATGTGAAAACGAAACCGGTCAGATCCCCATGTGAAAACAGGACGCCCAAGGTCGCCCCGGGCGATCCGAAGCGACCCATTGACTTTCACAGCGAGGAGAGCGAAAAATACATGTTGAATTAAAGTGCGATGTGTTTTCGCATGGTGATCTGATCGGACTGTAAATGCTGCTTATCATGCTTATCATGACTAAATAAAACAGATATCAACTGCCCCTGACCTTAACTGTTCCATAAATCGTTGGTTGATCGTCGTTTATTGAGTAAATGTCCGCTATTCGTTA